>CM053026.1:378885092-379398314 GCA_028564925.1 Lithobates sylvaticus
CGGAGCCACAGCTGAAGCTACATTGCATAATTTACTCCAGGGTCGCAGCCCAGTGGAAGACTACACCGTAGAGTTTCGGAAATGGTCAGCTGACACCGGTTGGAATGAACCGGCCCTCAAATACCAGTATCGCCTGGGGTTATCGGAGGTCTTAAAAGATGAGTTGGCAAGATCAGAGACTCCCGATACACTAGAGGACCTGATCCAAGCTGCCACCAAATTGGACCCGCGCATGCGGGAAAGGCGTTCCGAGCGCTTTCAGTCCCCCCGTGCCAACTGGACCTTCGCTAAACCTACCTTGCCTACACCTGCCACTGCAGCTACAGCCACGACCACCAAGGAAGCGGAACCCATGCAGCTGGGGTTGGTCCGTGCCCCCCTCACTACTGAAGAACGGCTCCGTAGGCGACGGGCGAACCTCTGTGTGTATTGTGGGGCTTCTGGTCATTTCCTCAGTACCTGTCCCGTAAGACCGAGTAAGTCCTACCGTCAATGTATTATGAACTACCAGTCTTCTGGGTTTTCCCAGACTTATGTCGCCCTCTTTGTCTCCTTACAGCTACCGGGAGAGGAGATCCGTCTATCAGCAATAATTGACTCCGGGGCCTGCAGCTGTTTCCTTGATGCAACATTAGCCACTAAACTGCACTTACCTCTCGTCCCAAAGAAACAAAACTTGCAGGTTCACTTGGCTGATGGCTCTCTTCCTCGTTCAGGACTTATTACCCATGAAACCAAACCCATCCGTGTTACTACTGACTCTGGTCATCAGGAACTCATTCAGTTCGACATCATCCCATCCCCTATGTTCCCCATCATCTTGGGGCTTCCGTGGCTACAAATCCACGAACCACAGATCAACTGGGGAAGGAAAGAAGTCTCCTTTCCGTCCCTTCATTGCACCCAACATTGCTTCATTCAAACCTTAGCCTCTTGTTCCACTATTTCTTCAGTACCGGACCACCTTCTTCATGTACCCCCAGTTTACCTGGAATTCCGAGATGTGTTCGACAAACAACAGGCAGATTGTCTACCACCCCATCGGGCATAGGATTGTCCCATTGACCTCCTTCCTGGATCGGAGGTCCCTTTTGGCCGTATTTTTCCCCTGTCCGAAGTGGAATTAAAGGTCCTCAAGGCCTATATTGACGAGAACTTGGAAAAGGGCTTCATCTGCCCTTCCTCGTCACCAGCCGGAGCTGGCATCTTTTTTGTAGGAAAGAGAGATGGCTCCCTGAGGCCTTGTATCGACTACAAGGAATTAAATAAAATCACGATTAAAAACCGGTATCCCCTGCCATTGATTCCAGAACTTTTTCAGCGCTTCAGATCTGCCCGAATCTTCTCCAAGTTGGACCTGCGCGGGGCTTACAATCTTATCCGAATCCGGGCAGGAGATGAATGGAAAACAGCTTTTAGGTTCAGATTCGGGCATTACGAATACTTGGTGATGCCCTTCGGGCTCTGTAACGCACCAGCAACCTTTCAGCACCTGGTCAATGATATCTTCCGTAAGCATCTCGACAACTTCCTTGTCGTTTATCTAGACGACATCCTTATCTTTTCAGACACCCTTGAACTTCACCGAGTGCACGTGAAACAAGTCCTTACCATTCTTCGAAGCCATCGACTGTACCTCAAAGCTGAGAAGTGCGAATTCGAAAAATCTACAGTGCAGTTTTTGGGGTTCATCATTTCTACAGGTGGGGTTTCCATGGACCCACAGAAGGTTAAAGCCATACTGGAGTGGCCAGCTCCGGTGAACAAGAAAGGGGTACAGCGATTCATAGGATTCGCAAACTTTTACCGAAGATTTATTATCGGCTTTTCCTCCATAGTGGCGCCCATCACCAAGTTGACCCATCAAGGCACCCAGTTTCATTGGTCCCCGGAGGCTCAAGAGGCCTTTGACACGCTGAAAAAACTATTTTCGTCCGCTCCCATCCTGATGCATTCAAATCCAGCCCTACCCTTTGTGCTGGAAGTGGATGCATCGGAGACGGCTACGGGAGATATCCTGTTCCAAAGACTGGGTCCCAAGGCCCTCTTACATCCCGTGGCTTTCGCATCTCGGAAGTTAAGTCCTCCAGAGAGGAATTACGATGTGGGGGACAGAGAATTATTGGCCATCAAGTTTGCCTTGGAGGAATGGAGGTACCTCCTAGAGGGGGCTTCTCATCCAATCATGATCTGGACAGACCACAGAAATTTGGAATATCTTAGGACAGCCAAACGCTTAAAGCCTAGGCAAGCCCGATGGGCCCTTTTCTTTTCAAGATTTAATTTCCATATCTCATACAGACCCGGCTCAAAAAATGGGTCTGAAAAATGAAAGGCAGACGCCCTCTCCAGGATGTTCCACGAGACACCCCAGGAATCAGAACCTAGCACCATTCTTTCTTCAAAGAATTTCCTTTCTATCATATTGCAACCCGATCTGATCCCCGCCATTAAGGCAGCATCCAGGCAATTTACCAACCAGGGAACCCCCTCAATGGAGGTACATGACGGTCTACACTGGGTCCGAGGGAGGGTCTTTGTCCCCACAGAAGTAAGACCCTTGACACTCAAGACTCTACATGACCATAAGCTCGCAGGACACTTTGGGGTTCATAAAACAACCGATCTAATTTCTCGCTCCTTTTGGTGGCCTGGATGGAGACAAGATTGTCGGGATTATGTGACTTCCTGTGTGGTCTGCCAACGGAACAAGGGGACTAACTCGAAAGCCTGGGGCTTGCTGAGACCTTTGTCCATCCCCGAGCGTCCATGGGCAGAGATATCAGTGGACTTTATTGTAGAATTACCTTCCTCAGAGGGATTCACCACCATACTGGTCGTAGTTGACCGACTGTCAAAAATGGCACATTTCCTTCCGATGACCGGCACCCCTTCTGCTTTTGCTACAGCCGATATATTCCTCAAGGAGATTGTCCGACTCCACGGCTTACCTGCAACTGTCACATCTGATAGAGGCCCTCAGTTCACCTCTAAATTCTGGCAAGAGTTATGCAAAGCCCTTGAAATTAAAATATGCCTTTCTTCGGCCTACCAACCTCGGAGTAATGGTCAAACAGAAAGGACAAACCAGTCACTGGAGCAATATCTCCGTTGTTTTTGTTCAGACTCCCAAGACGAATGGTCGAGCCTCCTACCGTATGCAGAATTTGCTTACAACAACGCGGTCCATACCGCCACCAATCAAACGCCTTTTTGGGCCAACTATGGGTTCCACCCTTCCTTCCTACTGGGGTTCCTTCCTGAAATCTCCGTCCCAGCTGTCCAAGACCGAATAAGGTCCCTTCAGCAGAACTTCCAGAAAATACAAGAGGCCATGCAAAAAGCTCAGGAGGGGTATGAAAGATACTTCAATCGGGGAAGGAAGGAAAACCCAGACTTCAAGATAGGAGACGAAGTTTGGTTATCCTCAGTCAACCTCAAGTTGGCCATTCCCACACGAAAATTAGGACCTAAATTCATCGGTCCTTTCAAGATCAAACGGAAAATCAATCCCGTGGCTTTTGAACTTTCTCTACCGGACTCATACAGGATACACCCTGTATTCCACGCTTCCCTTCTGAAACCTGTCACTCCCAGTCCTTTTCCAGACAGGACCGAGCCACCACCTCCACCAGTTCTGGTAGATGGCGAAACTGAGTTTGTAGTAGAAAAAATTTTGAGTTGCAGGAAGAAGGGGAGGCAACTCCAATACTTGGTCAAATGGGAGGGCTACCCCTCAGAAGAAAACTCATGGGAACCGTCAGGAAATCTACATGCTCCACGTTTGATTCGGGCCTTCCACACTGAGCATCCAGAATTGATGGCTAGTTTGGGCGTCCAGAGGCCACCCCTCGGGGGAGGGCACTGTCAGGAAAACCTTCAGCTTAGCGCTGTGCGCCGCGTGCCTGTGCGCTTGCGCGGCGGAACGGCACTCCGACGCATGCGCATTCGCGGCTCGGCGCTCCGATGCACGTGCATGCGCAATAGCGCACGCCTGAGCGTCCCAGTGCGTGACAGCGTCACATGACCACTCACACTGCCCATTTAAGGAAGTGCATGGTATCAGTCCAGCACTGGCTTGTCTTCAGCTTCCTGCCAAAGCTCTGTTCCTGCTTCCTGTATCCTGATTGCCTGATTACCTGATTTGACCCGGATTTGCCTTTTGACCTTGCTGCCTTCTCTTGCCCTTGACCTTTGGACTGTATACTGGACTTACCCGCTTGCTTGCCTCTGGCCCCTGAACCTCTGCCTGTGACCCGGATTAGCTTGCTGTCTCCTGCCCTGAACCTCTGCCTGTGACCCGGACCTACCTGTCTTCAGTCCTGTACCTGCACCTGTGTTCTGGAACTTCCCAGTGCCTTCCTGACCCCAGCACCTGGCTCCCTCTTCAGTCCTGATCCTCTGGTTGGGTAGCCTATGCCTCTTTGTGCCATTCACCCCCTGTCTCACCTCCAGGGGGCGGACTGCGCTCAGTTGCAAGGGTGAACCACTCTCGGCATTTCAGCCTCGGTAAGTACTCACCTGATACCGGCTGCTAGGCCTAGTGAGAGGAGGTCTATCCGGTGGTTGTGAGTATCCAGCTGTGAAATGGTAATTCTCTGAATCTCTATAGTGAGAGACTTCCTATTCTTGCAGTTCCAAAGTACCTGAACTTTCATCCTTTAACCGCTTCCCGACCGCCTCATGTAGATATACGTCTACAGAATGGCACGGGCAGGCAAAACCACGTACCCGTACGTCCCCTTTAATTTGCCTGCCCGTGGGTCGCGCGCGCGCCGCCAACGGCGCGCTCGCGACCCGGTCGGGAGCTCCGTGACCCCGGCCGCGGGACCAGCGGACCCGACCGCCGCTGGTGTCCCGCGATCGGGCTACGGAGCTGAAGAACGGGGAGAGGTATGTGTAAACAAACCTCTCCCCGCGCTTCCTACTCTGCCTGTCATTGATTGGCTGTTCCCGGTCATCGGGAAAGCCGATCAATGACGTCAGACATCAGCCCCGCCCCCTAATGTAAAAAAAAAACACACACGTCAGAGCCCATAACCCCTCCCCTCCCCCTAGTGGTTAACTCTTTCACTACAACTGTCATTTATACAGAAATCAATGCATTTAAAAAGCATTGATTTCTGTATAAATGACAATGGTCCCAAAAATGTGTCAAAAATGTCCGATGTGTCTGCCATAATGTCGCAGTCACAATAAAAATCGCTGATCGCCGCCATTACTAGTAAAAAAAAAAATATTAATAAAAATGCTATAAAACTATCCCCTATTTTGTAAACGCTATAACTTTTGCGCAAACCAATCAATAATCGCTAATTGCGATTTTTTTTACCAAAAATATGTAGAAGAATACGTATCGGCCTAAACTATTGCATTTTTTTCAAAATTGTCGCTCTATTTTTGTTTATAGCGCAAAAAATAAAAACCGCAGCCACCAAAAGAAAGCTCTATTTGTGGGAAAAAAAGGACGCCAATTTTGTTTTGGAGCCACGTCGCACGACCGCGCAATTGTCAGTTAAAGCGACGCAGTGCCGAATCGCAAAAAGGGGCCTGGTCCTTTGGCTGCCAATTGGTCCGGGGCTGAAGTGGTTAAGAGACTGTTTTATCTTTTGAATAAATAACACAAAAAGGAAGATAAAGTGTCAGTTTCTACAGGGAAACCCTAGGCGGAGACGAGGTCAAGAAGGTAACGGTAAGCCCAATAAAACTAGCAGCTCCTTCGGGGGTCAGTGCTACATTTACAAAAAATGTGAGCGGTGTACTCACTTTTGTGAGATATTTTAAATTAGTAAGAACTGATGCATTATGAGAAAAATGTAATATATGCAAAAAAAAAATAAAAAAACGTTATTTCTTTTGTAAATAACTTTAACATGCTTTGTACCAAAAATTTAATTTTAATGTTGGAATAAATAGAACAAGCAGCAAAATAAAATGTATATGTTTTCCTCACATTTTTGGTACTTGTGTTCAAAATATTACTGATCAAACTTGAAAAAAATATATATTTTTCCAGATTTTTACTCTTTTTCCCCTTAAAATGCAAATAAATTGTAAAAATTGTCAGAGAACTTTAGGGTCACGCGAAAACTCTGTTTGTCCCTCAAAAAACAATATATGTATTAATTCTTTATCATAAGTAATAGACTCATGTACAGGCACATAACAGAAATGTGAAATAGGGTCCATAGGGGGTAAACAGGTGTGAGAGCTGAAGTGGCGCTCATAATGTCTCAATGCCTCTGTGACTCAATAAGAGCAACAGGGTACAACACAGCCCTTAAAATGCTCTGTAGCCACATACAGTATACTAGAGTATGACTATTACTTAACCACTTCAAGGCTGAACACAATTAGTCAGTCATGCAACACTATACCCAAATTAAATGTTTATCCTTTTTTAAGACAGATAGAGCTTTCTTTTGCTGATATTTAATAACCACTGGGTTTTTTACTTTTTGTATATAAAAACAGACAATTTGAAAAAAACATGTTTTTCTTAGTTTCTGTTTTAAAATTTGTCAAATAAATGCTATTTCTTTATATTTTTAGGCCAACATATATTCTGCTACATTTGTTTGGTTAAATTAACATTAACCCAAATCGGTGTGTATTATTTTATTCTGTGTGAAAGTTATATAGTCTACAAACTATGGTACAGTATACTGTATATAGTTCAAAAGTGACCAGTCCTAAAGCCTCATTTCTTGAGGCCCTAAGGCCTTCCAGGACAGTACAAATACCCCCTTTTTGGAAAGTATACAGTCCAAATATTTTGTAAGAGGCATTGTGAGTTTTTGAAGTTGTTATTTTTGTCACAATTTTTGGAAAATGAAGAAATTAGATAATTTTTTTTTCACAAAGTTGTAATATTAAGTTATTTCTCACACACAGCATGGGCATCCTGTTAGAATACATTTTTCTTGTATGCTGTGCAACAACTACATTAACCAGTTGATGACAGTTTTTATAAGTAGCTGTTCTATGGTAAACTCTATGTCTTTTCTCTGTATAATAAAGTTCCTGTTTCCTGTCTACAGTTAAGCAGAAAAGCCCATGTGGAGTGTGCACTGCCTGTCTGTTCTGTAGGGCTATATACAGAATTTCTTTTTTTTTTTCCACTTCAGATAAAACTTTATGGGGCAATGTCAGCTTCGCCCACATCTCTTTCCCCTTTTTGTCTTAGCATCATTTGTGGATTATTTTATGTTTCTTTTAGACCCCTGGGGGCTATTTAATTCTTTATTCACTTTTTTTTTTTGAATATTCCTCGGTCATATATGCACAACGAGAGGGTATAAACCGGGGAGCAGGGAGGAGAGGCCGGGCTGTTGCCAGTCTTCCCAGCTAGAAGTACCTATTTTGGACAGAATTCCTGCCCTATTCCTCCCTCCCCCGGGTGAAGCTTTCCTATGCCTATTCCCTCTTTGTTTTTTTTTGTTTTTTTTCCCAAGCAAGTTAATGTTCCCTTAACCCCCCCTACCCCCCCCTCCGCTGCTGGGGCACTACCCCCTTTTTTTTTAGTTTATAATTTTCTTGGCTGGTGTTTACTAAAATGTCTTTTCCCTCCTGGGTATCTAAGGCTGAGACCTCAGGGCCTCTGTATAGCTCCATGTTTTCTTAAATTTTCTCCAGCACTCCCATTTTTCTTTCGTCGCCTCCCTCTCATCCTCTCTGCAGTTTAATACGCACTCCCTTGTGTATGTGGACTCTACCTCGTCTACCCATTCCCATAAGGGGGGACTCTCTTGGTCCATCCACCTCCTCGGAATCACCCTTTTTGCCGCGTTGAGGAGATGGGGGATCAGAGAACCTTTGTATTGTCTAATTCCACTCGTGGTTGCATGCATCAGTACGACCCAGGGGTCATTTTTCACCTCTACGGCTGTTATTACTTTTATGTATTTTAATATCATCTCCCAGTATTTTTTTATTTTGTGACACTCCCACCATAAGTGGCCCATGGTACCTCTGTGGTCACAGCCCCTCTAGCAATTGGCTGAGGTGTCCTCTTGAAATTTGCTTAACTTGTCTGGGGTCCTGTACCACCTGGCCATGCACTTGAAGTTCATTTCTGCAGTCTTGGAATCAACTGCTGAGCCATGGGCTAATTTTAAAATTTTCTTGACTGTGCCTACATCTAATTGTGTTCCCAGTTCGCTCTCCCATTTGGTAAGGTATGGCGGTATCTCCAGTCTATCCTTTTCCAATAATAATTTGTATATTTTAGAGATTCTCTTCTTGGAGTTTTCAGACGTGAAGATTTTCTCTAACTTCGTTAGATCTTCTGCCTCTCTTAACGGACGAGGGAGCGAACCGACAAAGTGGATTATCTGTTGATACCGCCAACCATCAATGGAGAACACCTCATCTTTGCTCTGTAATTCGTGCAGTGCCAAAACTTTCCCCTTGCTAATCACTTCCCCTAAACATGTGCTGTCTTTTTTGATCCATTCCCCCCTATCTCTTTTTTCCCCGGCGGGAAGAATGGGTTATCCTTTAGTGCAATTAAGGGTGAATTATATGTTTTATTAAACGTTTTGTAAATCTTATCCCAAATTTTAAGTGTGGTCTGTGTAATTATGTGCGTATTTTCACCAAGTGGTCTGAATTTCGGGGGATTCCAAACAGTCCTCCCCAGTTTTACTTCGCTAAGTGCTTCTTCCAAACTAACCCATCTTTTAATATTGTGTGTTTTACCCCATTCTGAGATTCTTAATAATGCTATAGCGTGATAATAACTCTCTATGTCCGGGACTGCTAGGCCGCCTGTGCTTTTGTCTTGTTTCAAAATTTGGAGGGAGATTCTGTGTTTTTTGTGTTTCCAGACGAAGTTCATAATCATAGCTCTTAATTTTCCTAGCTAGTGTTTTGGAAGTGGGAGTGGAAGCATCTGGAATTTGTAGGTAATGACTGGTAGAATCATCATTTTTACCGTATTAATCCTGCCTATCCACGACGGGGCTTTTCCTTTGTACTCTTGGCATTTTTTTTTTATTTCCTCTAGTAATGGGATGTAGTTTATTTTATACATTTTCCTAGGGTTGTTGGCCAAGTCTATTCCCAGATATTTTTTTTTTTTTAAATTCTTTATTTCTTTACAGGACTACATAGATATACTGTTTAAACAAAAAATAAAAAGATACGGCATTGCCTTTACATATTGCATCACATTATCTTCATGTTGCATATCTGCCTCTGCCTTTCTATATTCTAAATCCATAGACCTGTTTATTTTATTTTACCCTCCCCCTCCCCCCCTTCCCAGTTAACTACTCCCTAACTTAACAAAAAAAAAAAAAAAAAAAAAAAAGGGACTCCCCCCCCCTCCCCTCCTCCCCTCCCTCCCCCTCCTCTCCCGTCGATGGCCGTATTGTATATACCTCAATTCTACTTATTTTACTAGTTGTATTCGAGTTACTCCCAACTTTCCTCCCCGATCTTTCTCTTACCTTCCTCAGTTTGCAAAAAGGACTCCCATGGGGCCCATGTTTGAGATATTTGTTCTTTTTTAGTCATAGTTGTGGGAATCATATTTTCCATTATCCCTATGTTTCTCACCTTGTTAAGCCACATGGAGATCTGCGGTGCAGCTGGATCCTTCCAGCATGCCGTTATACTACTTTTAGCAGCATTTACCATGTGGCACAAGAGTGAATTTTTATATCTCTCCCGTGGAATTTGTGAGGAATGTAAGAGATAGAATGCCGGGTCCCATGGTATCCGGTAATCCGTAAATCGTTGCATGATTCTCTGCACTTCCTGCCAGAAAATTTAAATTTTTGGACAAGTCCAGAAAATATGTGCAATGGTACCTCTTTCTTGACAGCCCCTCCAGCACCTATCCGATGTCGTTTGGGAGAATTTGTTCATTAGGGAGGGTGTATAATACCATCGCGTTAGAATTTTGTAATTCAATTCCTGAATTTTAGTACATCTGGAGGAGTTTAAGGTTAGATATATTATATTCTGTTGTTGATCTATTGTGAAAATTTGTTCCAAATCTCTCTCCCACTTTCCCAGGCTTACCATCTTAAAGTGTTCTGGAGGGGCGGTCAGCATTGCGTATAACTTAGAGACTCCGTGGGGGAAAGACCCTTTCTCCTCACAGTATCTCTCAAATTTTGTTCTTGGTCGGTTATAGCTTTCCTGGGGCCCTATGGATTCCAGGAAATGTCTGATCTGTCGTGCTTGCCAAAAAGGTAATTTAAACTGACCATCCATGTTCATTAATAAGTCTAGTGTTGGCCAATTATTAAGATTAAAGAAATGCGATGCTTGGAAAATGCCTCTATCTATCATTTTTTTGAAAACCCCTGGCTCAAGGCCCGGAGGAAAGTCCGGGTTCCCCAAGATAGGAAACAGGGGGGATTTTATTGAAGAGGGTTTAGAATTCTGGATAAACTTTTCTCCCGTCAGAAGTGTGGGTCCTATCAAGGGGTGTGTCTTTACTGCAGGAGGGATAGCAGCGTAACACCATATTGCCCTGTTAAGTGGGATTTTACTAACATGTTGCTCGATATTGATCCACAGTTTACTCCCTTCATTTCGGTTCCAATCTATTATCCTACCCAGTTGGGACGCTAGGTAGTATTTATATAGGTCTGGCGCTGCTATTCCTCCTGCCGTTTTTGATAAAGTGAGCAGTTTTCTGTTTATCCTTGGGCGTCTGCTTGCCCAGATAAATTTTGTAAAGACACATCTAGCTTGGTTAAAGAAGGCCAGAGGGACAGACACAGGCAAGGCCTGGAAAAGATACAGGAACTTTGGTATAATACTCATTTTTAGAATATTACTTCTCCCGAACCAGGAATGTCTTGCTTTACTCCATTTTTCCAATAATGCTGTTACTTCTTTAATTAAAGGGGGATAATTTAAAACATAGATGTCTTTTAACTTCGGTGGGATATAGATTCCAAGATAATTTAGTGCGCTTGATGTCCATCTAAACTTAAAACTATCCACTATATTCTTGCATATGGGGTGCTCCATGGACACCCACATCGCCTCCGACTTGCTGTAATTTATCTTAAAGTTCGACTGGGCACCGTATTCTTCCACCTCCTTTATGAGGTTTGGAAGTGATATCTGTGGATTTGTGATTGAAAAAAGTAGATCGTCCGCATATGCGGAGGCTTTATATTCTTGTTTTCCAATACAAATACCACTAATATCGGGATTTTGACGAATTTTATTTAACAAGGGCTCCAAAGTCAGAACAAATAATAGAGGCGATAAAGGGCAGCCCTGGCGCGTCCCATTTGATATAGAGAAATACTCTGAATGAACTCCGTTAGCCTTAACCAAGGCTTGTGGTGTAGAGTATATCCCTTCAATCCAGTGTAACATTCTATCTCCAAAATCCATGTGTTTTAGTACTCCCCTCATAAAAGTCCAATTAACCCTATCAAAAGCCTTTTCGGCATCTGTGTTCACAAAGACACTTGACATCCCTCTCTGGTTTACATATTGGAGCAAATTTAACACTTTTATAGTGCTATCTCTAGCTTCTCGTGTGGGGACGAACCCCACTTGGTCCAAATGTATTAACTGAGTCAAGTACGGTTGTATGCGGGATGCAAGTATCTTTGTGAAAATTTTCATGTCTATATTTAATAGGGATATTGGACGGAAACTACTGCACACTGATTGATCCTTCCCTTCTTTGGGTATTACTACAATATGTGCTTTCAACGCCTCTGCTGGTGGGGTTGATGTATGACCCCAAATATTAAATGTTTTAGCTAAGTATGGACTTAATACAGGGAGAAAACTTTTGAAGTATTGTAAGGAAAACCCGTCTGGGCCAGGCGCCTTCCCACCTTTCATCGACTTTATGGCTAGTCTCACTTCCTCTATTGTGATTGGCATCTCCATCTCTGAGCGAGCTGAAGATGACAGTCTGGTTATTTGTGAGGAGGTCAGATATTCTTCCATCGACTGAGGGGATACGGAAGGGGTTGGTAGGTTATATAGTGTCCTATAAAATTCTCTAAATTCCTTTACAATGTCTTTAGGCATATAAGTTTTTTGACCTCCTTCAGTTTTGATGTAAGGTATATATGACCTCTTCTGTTGTTCTTTTAATTTTTTAGCTAAAACTCTTCCGCATTTATCTCCTGAATGATATATTGCGCTCTTTCCATATTGGAGGGTAGCCCTGGCTTTATACCCAGATATTTTATCTGTTTCTTCCATACAAAGCTAACTATTTTCTGTAGGTTCTGTTTCTCTACGTTGTTAAGGTTGATGTTTAGAATGAAGGTTTTTGAGGAGTTAATTCTGAAGTTTGTTATTTTGCCATATTCCGCTAGGATTTTTAGGAGAGAGGGCAATGACTTCTGGGGGGACCCGACGTAAAAAAGGACGTCATCTGCGAAGGCCGCGAGTTTATGTTCCTCACTATTTACTCTGCATCCCTCTACATCAGAATTTCCTCGGATTGTGGACAGCAAGGGTTCCAAGGACAGAACAAAGAGGAGAGGGGAGAGCGGGCAACCCTGCCTAGTCCCGTTTCGCATCTCGAACAAGGGAGAAACTATTCCATTTATCCTGATGTTTGCTTTCGGGCGGGTGTAAAGGGCTTTAATTTTTTGGATAATCCTTGGCCCGAACCCCATCCTTTGCAAGGTTTTAAACATGAACCCCCAGTCTACCCTGTCAAAGGCTTTTTCAGCATCTATTGAGAGCAGTAGACTGGGGGTTCGCATGTCCCTCATCCTCTGCATGGCCAATAGTGTCTGAATCCCGTTGTCTCTCCCCTCTCGGCCCGGAACAAAACCTACTTGGTCCGGGTGGACCAGTGTGCTCAAATGTCCCTTTATTCGTTCTGCCAAGATCTTGGCGTACAGTTTTGTGTCGAAAATTAATAATGAGATGGGTCTATAGTTTGAGCACAATGTTCCATCCTTCCCTTCCTTCCTCAAGACAGTAATCGTCGCCGACAATGCCTCCTCGCTCATATCATAATCCGTCCCCAGCCCATTCATATACCGCTGTAATCTAGGGATGAGAATTTCTTTAAATGTTTTGTAATATAAAGCCGTGAACCCATCCGGGCCCAGGCTCTTCCCTGATGGTGAGTTATTTAATGCTCTGAGGATCTCATCCTCTGAGATCGGTCTTTCCAGAGCTTCTCTTTCTTCAGTACCCAGGGAAGCTAGCCTTGCCCTACCCAGGAAATCGTTTATTTTCTTACTATTATCGCCCATATTTTGGCTCTCCCTAGTATTCACGGAGTATAGTGCTTTATAATATTCTCTGAATGTCGATGCTATTTCTCTAGATACGTACTTCATCTCTCCGGTGCTAGTTTGAATTTTTTCAATAAAGTTTCTAGATTTCTTTTTTTGCAATTTTCTGGCTAAGTATTTCCCTGGCTTATTGCCCCATAAATACTGGTCCTTGGCCATCTTGTTAAATGCCTGTCTTGCTTCCTGCTCGGCTAAGTCTTTTAGCTCCTCCCTCTTTTCCATCAACTCTAGATATGTTCCCTGATCGTGGGCCCCGCCTGTCTTATGTCTTTGCTCTAGTGTATTTATCTCAGCCGTCAATTCCTGCGTTTTTCTCATCCTCTCCCTCTTCTTCCATGACCCCTTTGATATCAAAATCCCCCTTACAAACGCCTTATGGGCGTCCCAGATATGTGCTTCTGAAACTTCGCCGTTATCGTTAATTTGGAAGAACCATTTGAGTTATTTTCTGATATATTCCCGTATCTCTTTGTCGTATAGTAATTCTGTATTTAATTTCCATCTGCACAAGGGTTGTTTATGTTCTGGGAAGCTTAATCTCATAGAGACCGGGGCATGGTCTGAGAGGGACGTAATTTCTATATTGGAATTAATTATTCTCTCGAGTAATCCATGTTCAAATAGTATATGGTCTAATCGGGAATACGTCTGGTGTACGTGGGAGAAGAACGTAAAGTCTCTTTCCTGTGGGTGCTGGATCCTCCAGATATCCAACAGTTGGTCTCCACTGAGTCTTTTCTTTATCCGTTTTAACTGTACGTTCCCTGTCCCCGGCACACCAGACGTACTATCCAAAGCGGGGTCCATTATGAAATTGAGGTCCCCCATCAGGATCAAAAATCCCTTTTTGAAGGCCCTCAATTTAAGTAAGATCGACTCTAAATATTTGATGGGCTTTGTATTTGGGGCGTATATATTAGCTAGGGTGATTCCCATCCCCAGGAGGGATCCCCTAAGGAAAAGGAATCTCCCCTCCGGGTCCATTTTTCTATCTTCCAGTATAAAATTGCAATCTTTCGCTATCCCAATAGCCACCCCTCTTGCCCTGCTTGAAATAGTGTCCCCATAGTACCATGTTGGGTATGACGGTGAAAATAATCTAATGTTAGAGGTATGTGACAAGTGGGTCTCTTGAAGGAAGACTATTCCGGCCCTGTATCTCTTGATCTCCTCTAACACCTTAAAACGCTTACTGGGGGAGTTCAAGCCTTTTACATTATAAGTGAGAAAATGTATTTCAGTCGCCGTCACTCTGATGAGTTTTTTTTTTTTTGTGAATTTTAAAGTAGTTACCCAGCCAGCAGCGGAAGGGGGCCCCTCCCTTGTTCTCCCCTATCTCCCCTTCCTCCCCCCCCCCTCCCCACCCCCCTCCCCCCACTCCCACCCTCCCTACCCCCTCCCCCCCTTTTTCCTTCCCCTCTCTGACCCCAACCTGGGTCTCTAAGTCCGTGGGGTCCATCTCTTGTGACCTCCCTCAGACACTAGATTCCTAGTGAGGTGGAGTTTGTCCGCCCTTCTCCCTTTTCTTTTTTTTTTTTTCCTTTTTCTTCCCTCCCTCAAAGCCCGGATGCTCCGGGAAATGAAGGAGAAAGGGCCGGCTCGATTTGGGCTTTCTTTAGAGTGTTACTTGTGACCTCCCCCCCCCCCTCTTCTCCCCCGCCTCTGTACATAAAATCTCCTAAGCCCTCTTTTTCATTCCAGCCCGGTAACTCCGGGACTGGGATCTCCAATTTCGCACAAAAGCCCTGCAATTCTTCCGGGAATCTCAGCCTGGCCGAGCGCCCCTCTTTTACGCCTATTAGGCAGGATGGGAAACCCCAATTGTATTTAATATTTTCTTTTCTAAGAATTTCCAATAAGGGTCTTTGAAATCTTCTTCTTTCCAGGGTACGAGCGTATAGGTCAGCATAAACTTGTATTTCGGTTCCCTCGAACATCAGAGGTGTTTTGCCTCTTATTTTTGTCCAGAGGTCCTCTTTTTCTTTAAAGTGGCTAAATCTTATAATAATATCTCGTGGTCTGTCGGAGTCAGGTCTCTCTAATCTTCCCACTCGGTGTACCCTATCAAACTCGGGGGGCTGGTCTTGATTTTTGCCGCTTATCGGGCCAAGGATTGTCCAGATTTTTTTCTCTAGATCTTCGCCTCTTTGTTCTGGGACCGCGCGTAATCTCAAGTTTTGCCTCCTGTCCCTGTTCTCTTGTTCTTCAATCTTGTAGAGGGTGTCTCTCTGGTGTGGGAAAGATTTTTTCATTTGAGTTTTTAAATAGGAAATTTCCTGGTCTATGTTGTCTGTTCTACCTTCAACCGCTTCTACTCTAGTCAACAGATGGCCCATATCCTCTCGAAGAATCTAATCTCAAGTTTTATAGCGTTTTCAAGGCGTAGTAGCATCGCCTCCATTTCGGTTTTATTGGGGATGTGTGCGCCGGCCTGTTGGTCCTCGGACCGGCTCATGTCAATCTCACTTTCCGTGGTGCAGTCTGCTCTGGATTGATTATCTTCACCTTCTGCCCCCCTACTTCTCTCCATGCTGGCCCCTGCGTGGGACTCGTTCCCTGATGTTTTTGGGCTAATTCCTTGTCGAAGGTAGTGTTTAATTGTACTCGTCTCTCCTTTATGTCCTTTTGTGGCTCCCTTCTTTGTCGGTTTAGAAATATCTTTACTCATGATGCCCTTTTTGATGCCTCTTATTCTCTTACCCAGTTTTATTGTTGATCGGGGCCTCCCTTGCCCTCTTTACCCAGCTTTAGCCTTTGACTTGCTCCTTGCTTTGGGATTTTAGTTGGATTTTTACGGGGTTCGCATCTTCTTTGGGGCTACCCTCTTAACGAGAAGTGAGTACAGTATATGAGCCCTTAGCAGGTTGTAAGCCTCTAGCAACTAGGTTCTGTAGTGTGTTGCATCGGGGTCTCTCCTGTCTAACCCCGCCCACCTCTCTCTCTGGGTCCTATCGACCCTGGGGGGGGGGGGGTTCAGGGAGAGGAGGGAGGAGAGAACAAAGGAGAGAAAAAAGAAAAAGAGAACACCAGAGAAACAAAACAAAAAACAAAAAACAAAAAAAACACAAAAAAAAAAAAAAGAAAAAAGAGGTGCATCCGGCCCGGTAAGGTGGCTACGCCAAACCTTTCTCCGTTTCCCTTTCCGTATTGCCACCTAAATGTTTAATATTCACTCGAGGGGTATGAACGCTGAAAAAACTCTGGCTTTCATCCGCTAGTCTTTTCCCGCTATTCCATCTGATGTGTTAGCCTGTGGTACCCTTTTACTGGACTGGTTGCCTCTGGAGGGTGGCTTAACCTTTGCCCCTTGTTTTGCTGATGACAAGGTAGTTTCGCCTTGTTGTGTGTGTTGGGAGCAATTGACTCTCTGTTCCCTCCTCCGAGAGGCCGGGATCGGGGATATCTATAACCCCCTAGTTTCCCGAAAGGGGGGGCTGCTTGGGAAAAAGTGTGGCGGACCGCCGGGGGTCAATTCCTCCTCGCCTTCTGGGTTTTCCCCTCTATGTGGGCTCGGAGCTGAAGGGTGCTTGGGTAGTATGTACTCACTCAGAAATAGTGCTAACTTTCGATTTATCCAGTGTTGGGTTTCTGGTGAGCTATTTTGCCATGAGATGTTGCTGTGCGCCCCCTTTTGCCCTGAAGAGGCCAGGCTGAGGCTGTTCCCAAACCTGTCCATTGTTGTGTCTGTCTAAGGGGTTCTTGTCTCCTTCCTCCTCTTGTTCTCTGCTTCCCCCACTCCTCCCCTGTGTGCTTCTCAAATTTAAGCCTTTCGTTACTGGTACAAGTTTGTTACGGCTCTAACCGGAGGTTCACTTATCAACTAATTTTGTCTTTTGTGTCTTTGTTGTCTCTCTCAGCTCCGGCTGTAGCCCAACAAATGTCCTTGAGAGTGTATTATACTAGGCCTCAGGGCCTGTAAGGGCCATCCGGGGGCCAAAAGAAAAGGGGTTTTCAGGTTTTAAACTTTAGGTTATCGCCATGTTTCTCCGCCTGTATGGTGTATATTGTGCGTGTCGCTTTAAGCGAGAAAGAGAGAAGAAACCAGTCTGCTCTTAAAATTAATCCTTTAAATCAGCAGTTCAGCAGTTCAGGCATCCATCACAAGGGTTCAGTTACACAGAACCCTATTTCATTTCCTATAGACATATAGCCATACTAAATTCCCCTTGGATGGTTCTTAGCGAGGGTACACACATTGGGATACATTCGTTAATGAGCACAGGTTTATTTCTCCCCCCTGGGGTAGCCCTTTGTCTAGCGTAGTTGACCGCTGAACCAGTGTTGAGAGAGCAGTGTAATTACTTCCTTTGTCAATAATTGTACCTGAATACAGACATCCAGTTATTCTTAGATTGCAGTGCGCTTACCTTCAGGTGTGGGGGGCTTCGGATTGATTGTGTCACATACTCACGGCTAGCGTCTCCACAGATCCACTCGCGCTGTATTGTCTGGGGCTTCAGGATGATACCTGCCGCGGTGTGTAGTAGGTGGTGGGTTGAAGAGGGGAGGGTATGGGGTGATGCAGGCGCTTGGGGCCCGGACCGGGTCTGCTGCTATCCTGATCTTTTTTTAGCTTCCCATCGCGGGGGAGCCGCGGCGTCCAGGTCTCCTTGTCCCAGGGAGTAGCGCTGGTATCCGCGGCGTCTCTCACACGAGGCGGTCCAACGTCCTCCCTGTCTGCACGCCCGCTCTCCTCGGCCCCCGGGCTCAAACTCCTCCCTCCGTGCGGACGCTACGTCAGCACGTCCATCCCTCCCCTGTGCCTTCCCAGTTCTACAGTCATATATACAGAATTTCTAACAGTTTATGGGCCCAGGCATAGCCCAGACACCCACCCAGGGACCCAGTCATAGCCTGCTACAGCAATATAAGTGCAAGATACAGCAACAGAAAGAACACTAAAACAGAATAAAAGAAAATGGTCAGTAACACAGCTGCAGCAAAGCTTTCATTTGTAAATCTAACAAACCAGAACTACCAGCCTTGGAAATTGAAGATGAAAATTCTGCTAATAAGAGAAGGTGCATGTATAAATTCAATCAGGCCAAAACACCCTTCAGATCAATGGATAGAGACCAAAAAGCTCATAGGCACATTCTCTCTTAGCAGAAAAGATGATCAAGTTATACATACATTTAAGTGTGAAACTGCTAAAGAAATGTGGGAAGGATTACAAAAGGTTCATAAAAGAGCTTATCTCAGCAATAAAATGTATTTGATTAGAAAGCTATACTAAACCAAGATGGGATCACAGGATTACATAAGGCACACCCTGGAAATGGTTAAACGCCTGAGAAGCATAGGAAAAGAAATAAAATAATTTCTAACAGATTTTTATGTCGCATTACTCAGCGGCTTACCAGAAAGTTATGAAACACTTGTCACAGGACTTGATGCATGTCCAGATGATGAACTGACATTGGAAAACAGCTACCCTGTTTCCCCCAAAATAAGACCTAGCGTGATTGTCGGTGATGGCTGCAATATAAGCCCTACCCACCAAATAAGCCCTACCCTGTTTCCCCGAAAATAAGCCCTACCCTGAAAACAAGACCTACAAGGACTTTAACTAGGGCTTATTTGGGGGGTAGGGCTTATATTGCAGCCATCACTGACATTCACGCTAGGTCTTATTTTCGGGGAAACAGGGTAGAATGCAAAAACAAGCTAAGCTACCAAAGGCCAAAAGTGGAAAGGAAGAAACTGATTTTGATTCAGATAATAAATGTGCTATTCACCTCATCTTTGCAAGCATAGTGTGTTTAGGGCTACGAGTCAAATGACAGAAACTTCTTTATTCACCTTGACCATAGTAAAACATAAAAAAAAATCACTGCAGCTAATGAGCAAATAATGGAATCAGGAGGAATAGGAGACTGTTTTCTTTACTGTCCTATTTCCCAGAGTGTCACCAGAAACATACCTGTGAAAAATATCCTCTTTGTCCCTGTTCTTGAAGCTAATCTTTTGTCAGTGAAACAGCTAAAAAAAAGGCAATTTAGTGACCTTCCAAGATGATAGTTGTGCCATCACATAAGGGGATATCTTACTTGCAAAGGCTAAAATTACAGATGAAACTTCAGTGTGTTCATAATTTCATGAACTAACACAAACACTTCAAACTGAGGAAGATTCCACATCAGTGTCACAGATGTGGAAAATGATAAGCAAGATAAGCAAGAAAGTGACACAGAAATAAAAATGAATGCATGAATCCAAATACTGTAAAAAAAGGAACCAGGCCACAGGAGGCTTCAATCAAGAAATCCACTAGAAGCAATAAAGCATTAAAACCAGAGCCAGATTTTTGGGATGAGATGCAAATACTTCCAACTCATGAGAAAGGAAAGTGGATCAGAGCTACTGATGAAGATTGCAGATGAACTGAGATCTGACTAATATAAGGAGTAGTTGTTGAGTGGGGCTGTTGGAATACATGTACAAATACATGTTCATGTATTTTGTGCAACAAATACATCAGCCAGTAGATGGCAGCGTTTATAAGTTTGTAGCTGCTCTATGGTACAATCTATGTCTTTTCTCTGTATAATAAAGTTCCTGTTTCCTGTCTACAGTTAGGCATCAAACCCCATTTTGACTGTGCACTGTCTGTCTGTTCTGTAGGGCTAGAATACAAAACACATTCTGCTATGCACAAAAAAGAATTATGGTTGGTCGCATGTCCAGTAAAATCACCTTTATTTCAGCAAGTCCATAAAAACATGTCTAAAAACTGAGTGGAACAGCATCACCAGCTAACGTGTTTCACGCTTCCTTAGCACTTAGTCATAGCTCACATACAAATGTCCACTATAGAGATATATATACATACATGCAACAATTACTTGTGATTGAAACAATCTGTGTGAAACAATTGTTTTGCAGCTGCCAATAATTGTTTATGGGATCTAACATATATAAACAGGTATAAAACATCATAAGGATCATATAATAACACACTGAATAAAAATAAATAAAAATGGAACCCAATTTTTTGAAAAAAATAGAAAAAATGTCTATGGGGGTCACCAGTAACTGTTGCTTACTACAGTGTGTGTATTTGATCAGGTTTTTTTTTTTTTTTACAGTCATGATGGCAATCATTTCTCACTATTTTCAGCTGCATTTCTGCCATTGAGAAATAGTGTGATACCTGTGATTGGCCACATCTATCACATGGTAAAGGGCGGCTGTGAATGGCCCTATACTATGTGGTCTCCCAATCACAGAGATCACACGGCGGCCAGGTACAATGATCAGTGTTCCGCTGTGTCCGTTGTGCACAGCGAGCACAGATTTCACCACTCCCAGGGAGTGCACACAAGCGGCGAATGCAGGAGCACATACGGGTACATCCACCCACATCGTCGCTCTTCCCGTATGGCAATTTATGTACTATGGCCATAAAGGAAGAGGTTAAATAAACAGTACACTACATAACCATTTACTTGCACTTAGCCCCTGCAACAGCATCTATCGCGGTGAAGTCCAGGGTAGGTCTAGGTAGAGGGGTTTGTGGGAACCCAGGTGATTGTGGGTACCAAAAGGATTGTGGTAAAAAGAGATGACATCTGCATCTGTGCATGGTGAATATAGGAGCACTCTTCTACAAATTATACTCAACAGATTTTCTTGAATTATTGCAATCAAAACAATCATGCACTGTATGTTTGCAAAAAGCATCTATTGCATATATACATTTGTTCAATTTGTCCTCCCATGGTTAGGTACACTTGAAGATCAGACTGTTTTACCCCATTCCAGTCCAGACCATTTTTTCACTTTTCAGCGCTGTCACACTTTGAATGACAGTCATGCAACACTGAACCCAAATTAATTTGTATATTTCTTTTTTCCAGACAGATAAAGCTTGCTTTTTGTGGTATTTAACCACCAGTGGGTTTTTTACCCTTTACTATACAAAGGAAAGCTTGGCCTTGCTTAATGTTTTACCTAATGAGTGGCCGCGTCCATTGAAATGGCTGATTTACTTTATACTGCTGGCAGCTAAGATCACTATTGCGGGAGCATGGAAGACAACCCTAGTATCTTACGGTCGAGGGAACCCTGGGCATCATATATTCATGTACCTATGTCGTGACCATAGGTATAGTGCAGACACCGAGCTCCTCTCCCCCTAATTCTTCTACATCTTTGTCCTAGTACTCTCATTGTCCCAAAGATCATAAAATAAACAACTCCTTCTTTTCCCCTCTCCTCTCCCTTTCTCCTTTTGTTTCTATTCCTTTCCCTTTTTCTTTATAACGCCGAGAAATCCTCTCTCAAGGTTCAGTTATGACACTTATGCCCCGTACACACGGTGGGAAATTCGGACCATGTTGTCAGAAAATCCGACCGTATGTGGGCTCCATCAGACTTTTTCAGACGGAAAAAATTTGAGATCCTGCTCTCAAATTTTCCGACAACAAAATCCGATCAGACTTTTTCCGATCGTGTGTAGAGAATTCCGACAGACAAAGTGCCACGCATACTCAGATCAAATTAGGAGACCAAACCTATTGGCTAATAGCCTCTATGTAGTTCTGTCGTACGCAACGAACGTCACCACGTTCAGAATGATCAGATTTTCCGACAACTTTGTCCGACCGTGTGTATGCAACACCAGTGTTGGACAAAATCCGTCGGAAAAAATCCTACGGATTTTGTGGTCGGTATTTCCGACCGTGTGTACGGGGCATTACGGTTGTAATATAGTAGGAGATAGATAGCGTTAACTGTTAGTTAAGATTGATCAGAGAAGCCCACCTTCTTAGTTCTGTTATTCACTACACTTGTTAGATTCTCTAAAGAGTTAGTGAGCTCTGTCCCTATGACTTGATATCGCCTCTTAGTTAGTTCTATTTTAACTGGTTTTAGAAAATGCCTGACTGCACCACTGTCCTGAAACTCTCAGCAATGTAAACTAGGAAAAAATGTATAACATTAAACAATTTACCCTAAAGCTGGGCGATGTTATCCTGCCCCCGTCACAGTTTGCTCCCATATGGGGTGGCGGGGAGTGTAGGGTGACACCGTTTGCTTGAGGCTTAGCATTACATAGCTTTGATTTAGTTCTTTCCTGATTGTTACATAGTTGTGACATAAGAATTCATACACATGATTTTCTCGACAATGCCCGAATGTATGACAGATGCTGTTTACCTTTTTGTTTGTTCATTACAATAAAAGTCAATAAAAATATTGAAAATATATAAAAAATAATTGGACAATTTTACATCAACAAAATGTAAAAAAAAAAAAAAAAAAAAAACAATATTTACAGTAATTCACACTGTACATGTGATAAAATGATTCAATAGGATCATAAAACATTTGGAAAAGTGTGTTATGATCCTATTGAATCATTTTCCAAATGTTTTTTTTTTAAACATTTTTTACATTCTGTTGCTGAGGATGTCCAATAAAAACTGCTCTCAACATTATTATTTTTTATATGCATTGTTGTATGATTTCACCTACAGTATATATACATACGATCTATTAATTTGTCCCTACACTTATTATTCACCAACTGTTTCGCACGCACCCCATTTAAAGTCCCAACCTCCTTTTTTCTCTATAACCTGAGGCTGTGAGCTCTCCAAATGTTTTTGTCCTCTCACTACTTTGTACAGACTTACATCAAAGTCCCAGTGCCTTTATATATATATATATATATATATATATATATATATATATATATATATATATATATATATATATATATATATATATATATATATATATATATATATATATATATATATATATATATATATATATATATATATATATATATTATATATATATATATATATATATAATTGTTTCTATAAATATTGTCACCAGAACAGTGCAGTGTCACTTTGGTGACATTGTACTGCTGTGGCTATTGATCAGAAACACTTTCTGCTGCATTGGCATACAGTGATAGCAAAGCAGTAGTCAGTGTCTCTGATAAATAGACAGATCAGGTACAATGTCACCATAGTGACACTCTACTGCTCGGAGCAGGGGGGTTAAGGGGCCCTGGGAAACTCTGGGAAACACTAGAGGAGTCAATTGGGAATACAGGGGGTGTGTTGATTTGTTGCTCGAATGCCAGGCAACACACATATTAGCCCTTTAGGACAGCGCCCCTCTGTGATTGGCTATGGAGCTAGTGGAGGCAAGAAGCCAGTGGCTGCATACAAAGAAAAAAACTTGGAGCTGGAACAAGGGACAGGTGAGTGTGATAGTAATCTTTTTTCCTTAGTTAAAATGAGGACATGGGTCACCAGGGATGATGGACAGTAAGACATCTTTTGTTATTATTATTATACAGGATTTATATAGCGCCAGCAGTTTGCGCAGCACTTTACAACATGGGGGCAGACAGTACAGTTACAATACCATTCAATACAGGAGGAATCAGAGGGCCCTGCTCGTTAGAGTCTACCATCTAGGACGGAGGGTCAAGTGATACAAAAGGTAATAGCTGTGGGGGATGATCTGATGGAGAAAGTAAAAGTACAGTTGTTAGGTGGGGGCCATATAGGCTTCTCTGAAGCAAAGGGTTTTCAGGGATTGTCTAAAAGCAAGCAGAGTAGGAGATAGTCGGACAGATTGGGGTAGGGAGTTCCAGAGGATGGGAGAAGCTCGGGAAAAGTCCTGGATGCGAGCATGGGAGGAGGTAACGAGGGAACTAGAGAGCAGGTCGTCTTGGGAGGAACGAAGGGAACGAGTAGGTTGGTTTGAGACTAGGTCAGTGATGTAGCTGGGGGCCAAGTTGTGGATGGCTTTGTAAGTTGTTATTAGAATTTTGAATATAATTTGTTGAGTGAGTGGAAGCCAGTGGAGGGATTGACAGAGAGCAGACACTGAGCGGTTGGAAAGGTGGATGAGCCTGGCAGCAGCATTCATAATGGACTGAAGGGGGGATAGCCTGTGTAAAGGTAATCCCGTGAGGAAGGAGTTGCAGTAGTCGAGGCGGGAGATGACCAGGGAGTAAACTAAGAGTTTTGTGGTGTCATTGGTTAGTAGGGGCATATTTTGGAAAGGTTGAGACAGCAATTTTGAAAGTGAGATTTGAAAAGTGTTTGGATGTGGGGCCGAAAGGATAGTTCAGAGTCTAGGGTTACACCTAGAACCTTGGCATGCGGGGATGGCCTTATAGTAGTGATATTGATTTTGACAGAGAGATCAGGGGCAGGGGCACGTGGGGGAGTAAAAATCATGAGTTCAGTTTTGGATAGATTGAGTTTGAGGAAGTGGTGTGACATCCAGGCTGATATGTCTGTTAGTAAGTTAGTGATATGTGAGGAGACTGAAGGAGTGAGCTGAGGGGTAGAGAGATCAATTTGGGTGTCATCAGCATAGAGATGGTATTGGAAGCCATGAGAGGCTATTACCTGACCCAGGGAGGAGGTGTAGATGGAGAATAGGAGATGTCCAAGAACAGAACCTTGGGGGACCCGACAGAAAAAGGGAGAGGAGAGGAGGCAGTAGAGTTTTAAGTGACACTTATGCCCCGTACACACGAGCAGACTTTCCAACATCAAAACCGTGGATTTTTGTTGGCTCCAACTTGTCTTGCATACACACGGTCATACAAATGTTGGCCAACAATTACAAAGGTAGTGACGTACAAGACGTACGTGATATCTCCATTACGAACGCAAGTTTTACAAGACCGAACGCTTCCGGCTCGTCCTTGATTCCGTGCGTAGACTTTTGTGTGACGGACTTGTATACACACGATCGGAAAGTCCGACAACAAACATTTGTTGGCGGAAAATTTGAGAACCTGCTAGCCAACATTTGTTGGTGGAAAGTCCGACAACAAATGTCCGATGGAGCATACACATGGTCGGACTTACGTCCAACAAGCTCACATCCAACATTTCCTGTCGAAAAATCTGATCGCGTGTACGCGGCATAAAGGTGCAGTTGGATAAGTAGGATGAGAACCAGAGAAGAGTATAGTCATGGAGACCAAAGGCGTGGAGTTTTTTGAGGAAGAGGGGGTGGTCCACTGTGTCAAAGGCAGCAGAGAGGTCTAAGAGTAGGGGTACAGAATAGAGTCCATTGGATTTAGCTGTTAGCAGATCGTTTGTGAGTTTTAGGACAGCTTTCCGTGGAGTGTTGAGGGCGGAATCCAGACTGAAGAGAATCAAGAAGGTTATTATTGGCAAGATGGTCACTCAGTCGGTTGTAGAGCAGACGTTCAAGGAGTTTGGATAAAAATGGGAGCAAGGAGATGGGACGTAGGTTGTTAAGATTGGTGGGGTCTAGTGAGGGCTTTTTAACCACTTCAGCCCCGGACCATTTGGCAGCCAAAGGACCAGAGGTCTTTTTTCAATTTCGCACTGCACTACTTTAACTGGTAATTGCGCGGTCATGCAATTTTGTAACCAAACGAAATTTGCGTCCTTTTCTTCCCACAAATAGAGCTTTCTTTTGATGGTATTTGATTGCCTCTGTGATTTTTTATTTTTTGCGATATAAACGGAAAAAGAGCGAAAATTTTGAAAAAAAAAGAGATTTTCTACTTTTTGTTATAAAAAAAATCTAATAAACTCAATTTTAGTCAAACATTTGGGCCAAAATGTATTCAGCCACATGTCTTTAGTAAAAAAAAATGCCAATAAGCGTATATTTATTGGTTTGCGCAAAAGTTATAGCGTCTACAAACTAGAGTACATTTTCTGGAATTTACACCGCTTTTAATTTATGACTGCCTATTTCATTTCTTGAGGTGCTAAAATGGCAGAGAAGTACAAAACCCCCCCAAATGACCCCATTTTGGAAAGTAGACACCCCAAGCTATTTGCTGAGAGGCATGTTGAGCCCATTGAATATTTTTTTTTTTAGTCCCAAGTGATTGAATAAAGACAAAAATAAAAAAGATTTTTTTTTTTTTCAAAAAGTTGTCACTAAATGATATATTGCTCACACATGCCATAGTTATATGTGGAATTGCACCCCAAAATACATTTTGCTGCTTCTCCTGAGTATGGGGATACCACATGTGTGGGACTTTTTGGGAGCCTAGCCGCGTACGGGGCCCCGAAACCCAAGCACCGCCTTCAGGATTTCTAAGGGTGCAAATTTTTGATTTCACTCCTCACTACCTATCACCGTTTCGAAGGCCATAAAATGCCAAAATAGCACAAAACCCCCCCAAATGACCCCATTTTGGAAAGTAGACACCCCAAGCTATTTGTTGAGAGGCATGGTGAGTATTTTACAGCTCTCATTTGTTTTTGAAAATGAAGAAAGTAAAGAAAAAAAAAAAAATTTTTTCTTTTTTCAATTTTCAAAACTTTGTGACAAAAAGCGAGATCTGCAAAATACTCACAATACCTCTCAGCAAATAGCTTGGGGTGTCTACTTTCCAAAATGGGGTCATTTTGGGGGGTTTTATGCCATCTGGGCATTCCATGGCCTCCGAAACTGTGATTGGCAGTGAGAAGTGAAATAAAAAAATTACACCCTTAGAAAGCCTGAAGGCGGTGATTGGTTTTTGGGGTTCCGTACGCAGCTAGGCTCCCAAAAAGTCCCACACATGTGGTATCCCCGTACTCAGGAGAAGCAACAGAATGTATTTTGGGGTGTATTTCCACATATGCCCATGACATGTTTGAGCAATATATCATTTAGTGACAACTTTTTGTAAAAAAAATATATATATTTTTTTTTTTTCATTATTCAATCTCTTGGGACAAAAAAAAAAAATATTTAATGGGCTCAACATTGCTCTCAGCAAATAGCTTGGGGTGTCTACTTTCCAAAATGGGGTCATTTGGGGGGGGTTTGAACTGTCCTGGCATTTTATGCACAACATTTAGAAGCCTATGTCACACGTCACCCACTCTTCTAACCACTTGTAGACAAAGCCCTTTCTGACACTTTTTGTTTACATGAAAACATATTTTTTTTTTGCAAGAAAATTACGTTGAACCCCCAAACACTATATATATTGTTAAAGCAAAGGCCCTACAGATTAAAATGGTGGGTGTTGCATTTTTTTTTTCCACACAGTATTTGCGCAGCGATTTTTCAAACGCATTTTTTGTGGAAAAAATACACTTTTTTTTATTTTAATGCACTAAAACACACTATATTGCTCAAATTTTTGATGAAATAAAAAATATGATCTTAGGCCGAGTACATGGATACCAAACACGACATGCTTTAAAATTGCGCACAAACACGCAGTGGCGACAAACTACATACATTTTTAAAAGCCTTTAAAAGCCTTTACATGATACCACATTAGATTCACGGAGGAGGTCTACTGCTAAAATTACTGCCCTCGATCTGACCTTCGCGGTGATACCTCACATGCATGGTGCAATTGCTGTTTACATATGACGCCAGACCAACGCTTGTGTACGCCTTTGCGCAAGAGAAGGGGGGGCAGGGGTGCTTTTTTTTTTTTTTTTTGTTTTTTTTTTTTATTTATTTAGCTTTTTTATTTTATTTTTAAAATGTTCCTTCCATTTTTTTTCTTTGTTATGATTTTTATTGTTATCTCAGGGAATGTAAATATCCCCTATGATAGCAATAGGCAGTGACAGGTACTCTTTTTTTTGAAAAAATTGGGGTCTATTAGACCCTAGATCTTTCCTCTGCCCTCAAAGCATCTGACCACACCAAGATTGGTGTGATAAAATGCTTTCCCAATTTCCCAATGGCGCGGTTTATATCCGGGAGGGGGGACATTCCCTCCCACTGCTTGTAAAAGCAGTCTAGAGGCTAATTACCCGCTAGAATTGCTTTTACATGAAAGCCGATCACTGGCTGAAAAGAATGATACCAAGATGATACCTAAACCTGCAGGCATCATTCTGGTATAACCATTCAAAGTCCAGCAACATACTGGACATATATTGTAATCTTTTTTTTTTCATGCAGCCTCTTGGCTGAACGAAAAAAAGAGATTGATTGGTGGGTATGCCCACCATTAGAATACCTCCCTTCATCCACCCACTTCTAATGATGGGCATACATGCACCATTTATATATGCCGATGCATGGGGGCATCCTCCCGCAAAAGTTATGCCGTGTACACACGGTCGGAATTTCGACCGTATGTACGTGGCATTAGGAGCCAATCGCTCCCCCCCCCTGCTGCCCCCATGCTTCGGCATATATGCTCTTTTTTTTAACTGTGGTGGTGAAATCACCTCCTACAGCGTTGGAGTCGCGGCTTTATGTATCGTGGGAGCAAACGCTGTTGCTGTCAAGATAAATAAATCCGCGTTGCAACTGAATGGCGCACCTGAAAACAAAAAAATGCTCAACACTAAAACACACAGTAAACAAAATTACATACCTGAAAAGCAAGCATGATAAAACATAATAAAACATAATAAAACATAATAAAACATTGCAGAATAGAATGGAGTAAAAAAAGAGCAACAATAGAGAGAGAATAGAGTGAGAGAGAGAACAATAAAACGACAACTATTTTATTTTTTTTTATTTTTTTGAGATTCACAGGTAAAAAAGCTCCTGACTGAAGCGACTGAATCAAAACGCTACCACAAAAAAAAATGTTAGCGATCGCAGGGATCAGGCCTGACTCTGCGAACGCTGCAGTTATGTGTGCTTAGTGTTTTGTAAGTGACAGTGATCGATCGATACTGCACTTGGGTGGGCTGGGCTGGGCGGAGGGGGAAAACGCAGGTGCTAGCAGGTATCTGGGCTGATCCCGCTAACAATGCGTTTTTTTTTTTGGAACCCTAAACTGCTGGGACGCTAGTATAGATCTGATCAGATCAGATATTGATCTGTTCAGATACTGTGCCACTAAGGGAGGTGTATGCTTTGTGCGTGGGTGTTTGCGGTACTGGCACTAACCTGGGGCGACGCAGACCTTATTTGACCCTAAAACCTAATTGATATCACCCGCCGGGCGATCAGGGGGTTAAACCGTTATTGGGTAATAAATGGCGGGTGCCCTGACAGTATAAAAAACAAGCTAACTAACCAGCGTCACCCGTAACAGTAATACAAAAAAAAAACTGGTTACCTAGCGACACTAATGCAGCGATCAGAAAAACGATCGCTTAGTGACACTGGCAAAAGGGGGTGAAAGGGTTAACTAGGGGCAATCAGGGGGTTAAACCTTTATTAGGTAATATATGGGGGTACCTGACGCTATATAAAAACCTGACGGGGAACCTAAATAACGAAATAACTAACTGGCTAACCAGCGTCACCAGTGACAGTTATACAGTGATCACTGGTGAAAGGGTTAACTCTAGGGGCAATCAGGGGGTTAAAACCTTTATTTAGGTTGTAATATGGGGGTACCTGACCTATAAACCTATTTATGAACCTATATAAACATGGCGGTTACCTAAAAAAAAAAAATGGTTACCTAGCGACACTAATGCAGCGATCAGAAAAACGATCGCTTAGTGACACTGGCAAAAGGGGGTGAAAGGGTTAACTAGGGGCAATCAGGGGGTTAAAACCTTTATTAGGTAATATATGGGGGTACCTGACGCTATATAAAAACCTGACGGGGAACCTAAATAACGAAATAACTAACTGGCTAACCAGCGTCACCAGTGACAGTTATACTGTGATCACTGGTGAAAGGGTTAACTCTAGGGGCAATCAGGGGGTTAAAACCTTTATTTAGGTTGTAATATGGGGGTACCTGACCTATAAACCTATTTATGAACCTATATAAACATGGCGGTTACCTAAAAAAAAAAAATGGTTACCTAGCGACAGCAGTGACACTAATACAGCGATCAGAAAAACGATCGCTTAGTGACACTGGCAAAAGGGGGTGAAAGGGTTACCTGGGGGGCAATCAAGGGGTTAAACCTTTATTAGGGGGGGGTGGGGGGCTACCTTGGACCTAAAACTAACTGCCCTGACAGTTATTACAGTCACACTGACACTAAATGCAGTGATCAGTAAAAAAATGATCACTGCAATTAGTGACACTGTGACTGGGGGGGGAGGGGGTGATCTGGGGGGTGATCAGGGGGTGACAGGGGGGTGTTTTGTGTGCCTATGTGTACTGGTGTCAGTGTACTGTTTGTGCACTAACCTTTAGATGTTCACAGCTCGGCGTTCCGGTCACATAGACCGGCGCACCGAGCGTGACATCACTTCCTCTGCCTGTGTTTTGATTGACACAGACAGAGGAAGCATCTGATTCGCCAGGAGCGATCGCGAGGGGGTGGCCAGAAACCACTGGCCGTCCCCTCATCCCGGATCGCTCCTGAAGCGATCCCGACCGTCCCCGCCGGCCGGGGGGGGTCCGATCGGACCCCCCACCCGCCGGAAGAATGGCACGTACAGGTACGTGGTTCTGCCTGTACGTGCCATTCTGCCGACGTATATATACAGGGGGCGGTCGGCAAGTGGTTAAGAATGGGGGTGACTAATGCATGTTTTAGAGAGTTTGGGAAGCTGCCTGAAGAGAGAAATTAAAGATGTGAGTTAGGGAGTGTAGAATAGAGCCAGAGGGTGAATGTAGCAATTGTGAGGGAACAGGGTCCAGGGGTCAGGTGGTAAGGTGAATGTTAGAGAAAAGTTCCTCGCTGTCTCATCTCCCTGTCTTTGAACTTGGTAGGACCCATCATAATCATTTTTAGGATTTGGCTGATATGAAGTAATGCCATGTGCATGGTTGAGATCATTTTATTCTCACAGAAATATATAGTATTAATAAGTTGGAAGAATTTGTTATTTCTGAATCAGGAAGGCATCACTAAAATTACTAATGAATGTGGCCATGCTTTAGATGTTATATCTTCAACTAGTGGGGACATTCCAGATGTGCATTTCATACTTTTAGTGATATTAGAGTAAAATAATTATTTCATATATCACATTCATATAATATATTTTGAGAATACGACTGGAATGACAAAAATGCATCCTACTGAATATATAGGACAATTCTCTGTAATGAGCAACATCAGAGCATTCTTAAGTAGGTCATGTTGCAGGAGAAAAGGTGCCAAGTGCCAACTGCTAAGCTGTTAACTCTACTTTAAGTGTAAACTATTTCCTGTAATAAAGATGGCTTTATATAGTCTTTAAGCACAATATTACAAACTAGCTTTGTTAGACATTTGCTGACACATGCTTTTTTCTCAGTACTATCGTATGTTTATCAATTATCAGTTTGTCTATTTTTTATCTATCAATCTAATCATACATATTTCAAGCCTGCATTCCAGCAAACCATTTTAATAGTAATGGATTTTATGTCAATACGTAGCCTTCTCTTCTTCCCCATTTATGGTAGCACAAAAAGCTATTTTGTAACCTTCCTCTGCAAAAGATAGAGAGATGTGTCACATGATATGATTGTAGTTTAAACCTAGATGTTAGTAAAGGATTATTTCATCATATAGCATTCCCATTGCCGCAAAAGGACATGCAATTTTTATGCTGAAATATTTACAGTTGCATAGATCAGTTTCAAAGATATTATACTACTTTTTTTTTAATAAACAAACTTGGATTTCAAATTCTTGTTTTTTGATTTTCAAAACAATCTGAATTTTTCAGCTTGTGTGTATTTATCAGGGGGTTTAGGAGGATAAGAATACAGCATATTTTTCAAATGTTTTGCTTCCTGAAAAACTTTGGGCAAAGATAGAGTGCGAAAACAGAAAATGTATCTTAAGTGTCATGTTTCACTTCCTGGTCCTGAATGCTGTAAGAAATTTGTCAATCGGCTGAATGTAGTTGCCAAGAAAATTCTCAACAATATTTTTGAATGCTTTCCAGGTGATTTTCTCTGGTCCAATTTGTGGACCAATAAAAATGCATTCCTTAATCTTGGCATCAGTTGTTCTTGGCAATATCTGCCTCAAATAACAAAAACTTTCACCTTTCTTGTTTATCACAAATTTTTCATCAGTCTGAGGTTTATATGAAGCGGAGGCAAAAATATGTTTGTCAGGTGAACAGGTGGTTCATGTGCCATGTTTTTCTGTCCTGGAACACCATATCTTTTTAATGGAATGCGACTCTCTTGCACAGCTGTTCCATTTGCACATGTAACAGCAGCACTTGATATATCTGAGCTGCATTCCAAGCAGCAGATCCACTACTTTTAGATCTTCATAGATATTCCAGGTGTACTTTATGTACTAGATGTGGTTCAATGAAGGTTCCATGTTTTTGTATGTTTCTTTCATGTGTGCAGCATAGCCAACAGCCATTAAAGTGTATACATTGCTCTCATGTAACAAGACAACCTTGAGGCTTAACACTGATGAATCACTAAAGAGATTATTGTACTGGGTTATGTTCGCAACCCAAAAATGTGAACAAACTGTTAATGTCAGTACAGAAAGCAAATTTGTTAACCTGTGCAAAGAAATTTGCTCATCTTGGCTTTAAAAGACAGAAATTGTAGTGCCTGGTGATAGAAAACACCATCTTTGCAGTCTTAAAACCCAGTAGTTTTGCTTTTGGTTTTGACACAAACCAGGTAATTTACAGACTGTGTTATAAGATGCGATCTCTTGATCTTTGTCACTGTCTGTTCCTGGCTAGTGCATTACAACACCTTCATCTGTTTCATCTAAGCTCCATTTTTCTGGTGACTTCAGGACTGGCAGATTATCGTCAGATGGCACTGGTCTCATAGCTAAATGCAGATTGGGGTATTCAATTGATCACTAATTTTATCAGAGAAACCAGCAAGATTAGTCAGACAGAAATTACATTCTATCACGTGATCATTCTGTTGTATCATTGGGCAGAAAATAGCATTGGCCTCAGAGCTCCTCTGAGCCAAGCTCTAAGATCAACAGCACATCTTGCACATTAAATGTGAGGATCCCATGTCTTGTCTTGATCACTAGACATGTGTAATTCATTTTGGTTCAAATGTAAATTCTGACAAGATTTTGGTTATGGGATGTACCTGAATCTCCAAATAAAATAGTAATGAGTTTAGTTGAAATTTTTCAATAAAAAAACTAAAAAAACTACAGTATAAAGTATTTTTCATTAAATTAGACATCAAGCACAGTATGCACAGTAGGCATGAAATTCATTTGGTTTTCACAAGCCACCCAGTGATAAAAGATTATAGTCTAAAGAAAGTGTTGTAGCTGCCAAAACTACACAGAGAAGAAACAAACAAAATAACTTACCAAAATAAACAGGTTTGCCGCATATAGGACAATAAGAAATCATCTTATTCCAAGATCAGTATTTAATACACAGAGGAAGCTTCACTTCAACTGACAGTAGCTGCTATTTCATGTGCTCTGCTATTGCAGCAGGATGTTGTGGTATGTAAATTAGATGCTTTGATATAGTTTCAAGACAATTTTTCTTGAAGAAGATAACTATAAAGAAACATCTTTTAAAAATTCATTTCTCTCCTGTGCAAAATATTCTTATTTTATAAGGCATTGTAACTGAAATAACTTACCAATTTAGGTATTTTAGTAGGTAAAAGTTTTATGTGTAAGTATCATTTTATTATGATACTAAAGGTATGTTTATGCAATAACTCTAATGTATTCATTTTAAAATGAGGAACCTTTGAAATCACTAAATGTAATCTGATGACTCTTTACCTTCCTTTGCAATTGAAGAGCAGCTTATGTTCAGACTGGCAGGTTTCAACCTCTGAAGGTTATTTATTAACGCAAACAGCAGCTTGCAGAGGATATTACCCAATCAGAAATAACTTTACACATAATGTACTTGTGAAAGCTGAAATGTGTTTGGTTGTCAGTATGTATGTGCGCCCAATTCCTCTAAAACATTGCACTGACCATTAATGCATCATATTTAACCACTTCAATACAGGGCACTTAAACACCTTCCTGCCCAGACCAATTTTCAGCTTTCAGCGCTCTCACACTTTGAATGACAATTGCGCAGTCATGCTACACTGTACCCAAACTAAATTTTTATCATTTTGTTACCACAAATAGATCTTTCTTTTGGTGGTATTTGATCACCTCTATGGTTTTTATTTTTTTGCTAAACAAATAAAAAAAGACCGAAAATTTTGCAAAAAATTTTGCATAGGTAGAGTACACCCCATGCTGCCTGTTTTTTTTGTTTCAGTTTCAAAACTTTGTAAATAAGTAAGTATTCTCCTTCACTGATGGGCACTGATGGGGCTGCAGTGACGAGCATTGATAAGGCGGCACTGATGTGCACCGATGAGGTGGCACTGATGAGGTGGCATTGATGGGCACTGATATGTGGCACTGATAGGCGGCTCTGATGGGCACTGATATGTGGCACTGATGGGCGACACGGGTGGGCACTGATCGGTGGCACAAATTATCACTGATAGGTGGCACAGATTGGCATGGATAGGCGGCACGGATGGGCATGTATAGGCGGCATGGATGACCATGAATGGACAATGATAGGCGGCATGGATGGGCACTGATAGGTGGCACGGATGGGCACTGATAGGTGCCACGGATGGGCACGGATGGGCACTGATAGGCGGCATTGTAGTGTATTGTATTGTACTGATGGATGCCAATCAGTGCCAAACAATAATGCATGCCAATCAGTGATGCCCATTGTGGGCACTGATTGACATCCATTGTGGGCACTGATTGGCATCCATTGTGGGCACTGACTGGCATCCCTGGTGGTCTAGGGTGGCATACCTGGTGCTGGGCATCCCTGGTGGTCTGGTGGCATCCCTGGTGGTCCAGTGTGGGCATCCTCGGGGGGGCTGCACTGATAATCGATCAGCACAGACCCCCCTGTCAGAGGAGCAGCTGATTGTCTGTCAGACGCTAATGAGGAAAAGCCGATCAACGGCTCCTATTTACACTGTGATCAGCCGTGATTTGACACAGCTGATCACATAGTGATTCTGCTATATGGCGGGCGGCAATTGTAGAAAACGATATACTACTACAATCTAGATATTTATCTCTATCTCTATGCATTAACTTTGTGTTGAGTCTCTGTAGATTAGTCAGTCTGTTAAATTTGATAATAATTGTAGAAAACGATATACTACTACAATCTAGATATTATCTCATCTCTATGAGCGCATGCTACGTTTAATATCACAATCATACGAGGTTAGCTATGGAACCAAACACACGGCTTCATAATAATCAAATCTTGTTTATTTCCCAAGGAAATGCGAAAGCTAACGTGTATCAAAAGGGGGTTACACAATTACACAACATACAGCAAGGCTACAGTACAATGATATAATATACAGTTAAAATACAATATAATGATCTACTTATCGTGGTGACCCTTCTCAGCTGAGCTCCAGATGGAATAAGAGACTCAGTTGTGTGTGCAAACCCTTTTTGTCAATCACACCTCAATCACAGCACCTCCCACTGCCCGCCCACCTGCCCAATTGGTAGTCGCCTCCATGTATTCTGATTGTACTGCCAGAAGTGGTCTCTGGGGGGCAGCGTCTGTCCAGAATTGCACTTAATCCGACTGCTGTCTAATCTTGGAACTGCGATCTCCGACAGCCCATAATTAGTCTTTGTGTAGCCCAGCCAGATCGGAGCCGCCATTCATCACATACAATAGCCTTAGACTCATGACAATATGAGGTGTAACTGGTTACATTCCAGTAAAGGGGGGGGGGGGGTGTATCTTGTATTGAATCCAACATATGCCGCTTTGCGCCTCAACAGGCGCATAACACCCTTCTTCCGACCCAGCTCCTATTGAACAGTCCATAACTGTTTCCTCCCTGACATGCGTTTCCAAATCAGTACCCATAGAACAGTCCTTGACTTTCTTAACGCGCTGTGGTTTTCAACCTGTGCAGCAACAGCTCCTATGGAACAGTCCATAATGGTCTTATCGTGTCATGCTTTCCAACACTCTCCGCTTTGCCACTTAGTGATACACCACCATCCTTCTTCAGTGACAGCTTCCATGTCACCCTTCTGTGTCTTTGGTATCTTCAGGACGAGATGCAGTACAGGCAAGGGGTGCTCATTCACTCACCATTCACCATCACACATTCAGGGTAACACATCACCCAGCTTTCCAACACAGAGTCTCGAGGAGGGCCTTTCGCCCATGTTACTAGCCTAAAATACACCTTTATCACACTACACCATAACATAAATCAACCCACTACCATAATATATACATATATACATTTGACCCCTCAACTCGCGTATCCCGCTCCCAACCTCCTATAATTCTTTGCTGAAAATACGGGTCGGGATTAGGCAGGTTTGTTCACAATGGCCTTCCCTACCGCAATTCCGGCACGTCAGTGGTATTTCAGGGCTCTGAGCTGGCAGCAAAGCCTCTACCGTATATGAAGAGACCTTACCGTCAATTCGTCCCTCCACTTGCATAGATAGATGCGAGACCTTCTTATATAAATGTCTAGTCCAACAACACATACCAATTTGAACCAATGACGAAACTGCAGCAATAATGAGTAACACCACAACGGGATGTATCAAATAATTCAAAATGCTGTTGGCCTTACTGGAATGTCCAAATATTACCTCCCACCAAGACCCTCCCACATCATTTTCTAATTGATGCACTACCTCCTTTATTTCATTTTGATTATGGTATATGGCTATAGTAGCATTAGCTCTCTCTTGCTGCAGCATCTTCATAAGGCTCTCATCTCTATCCCAATCTGCTAACCACTCCTGTATCTTCCTTCCCATACCAAGGTTCAGGGCTCTCAGATTAACAGGGAGGTTCTGGTTGACATCCACAGACAGATTGGCAATATGCGGTATCACATACTTCCATTCCTGTGTCTGGATTTCAGAGACATCGCCAAAGGTACACCACGCTCCTCTTGCTATTGTCAGGTTCACAGAACATCCTATCTCCATGACTAATGTTATATTAGTATCCTTTAGGACAAAGAAACAAACTCTCCCATGTCCCAAATAATACCCCGGTGTTCCCTTCCCGGCAATGTTCTCCCCATCCAGTACACAGAGTGACGCATCCTCCCAACATTTCTCCTTTACTACCGTGTATTGGCCTGGCATACAAAGGATGTCATGGTCATGCCTCTGACAGAGGGAAATATCAACCTGCCTCCAGCTCCCATTCTCTCTGATCACATGTGGGTAATTTAGCCTCAGATGCAACAAAGTAGAATCCCCAGTCAGTAAGCCCATTGATATCACCGAATACACAGATTGAGTCTGCACTTCTGTATATGGGATCAACGAGGAAGCATAACATCTCTCATAATCCAAATTCGTACATCCCATCCAGGCATTTGACCACCAACTTGGATTAGTGTAAGAGATGTGCTTTGGTAAAATCTTACTGAGCTGTGATGCTAATTCATAAGGCCACTTCCCCCCATACAGGGACTGTACAATCAGTTTGATGTTGGTTGATAGTTCCGCCTGTCCCTGAGTGCATGCCAGAGCCCATGACATATTTTTGCCCTGTATCACCACATTATCCACCAACCTCTTAAAATGGCGTATAAAATCTTGAGCTACTTTTACCTGGGTATTTATGTGACGTTGTTGAATATTATCAAGAATGTCATTGATCTCTCTCTGAGCAACAAAGCCCCGTTTACTGTCTGAAGCTATGGCTGAGAGTTTGTTCCTTAGGAGATCGATGTCCACTCCATTAATAACACCCATCCCAGTTCCTATTCCCCCTAATATAGTGTTGAATACATCCCTCCTCTTTCGGTTACTCCTCAGAAATAAGCGTCCTTCATGGACCTCATTCTGTGTCCGCCCATCTCTGGGAGAAAGCCATTGATATACTGACCGTACTTGATTTAGTGTATATTCAGCACATATAGGGTAATAGGATTTTACCAACCATTGCGAGATATTGAAGTGCCATGTGGTGAAAGCATACTGTACCCTGGGAGCCAGCGTTTGTGACGAGCTTAGATCTATTTGTAGTGGTTCCCCCTTCTCTAACGGAGTATGTTCCTGTGTGTAGCCACTGGCATCACCTATGCAGGGTTTTAACCTCTCCGGTGGGACATCAACTAGGCGTATCTCCCCCAGGTCCATCTCTGGTGTCCCACATGTCCAGTAACCAAGAGCTTCTCTGTAGGACTGATAGGACCGAGATACTGCCCCCACAAGGAAATTTTCACCCCATTGATGTGTCATCTGGAGCTCCCTAGTTTGGCCAACAGACACCTTACTGTGCCTAAGTGTCAGCCTCCTGGGTCTCTGCGCCCTATTACTTTGGTCATGCCAATATATGCCACACATAAAAACATACTTCCCTTCCTTCAATTCTTCACCAAAAACCCCATATCCCACGTCCCTTGCTTCCCAAGGTTTGGATAGATTGGATTGTTTTCCTAACCAATAACCAGTTTCATTCATATATATAGTTACATCTACAAACGGCTGGAGAGATTCCGGTATGATATTTTGCAAGTTTTGCTTGTACGCACGTCCTTGCGATGTTGAGTTAGGATTAAATCGTCCAAAAGCAAAGGAAACTTTGTATTGCAAATTGCCATGGTGACCCCATTGGTATGTGTCCGGCAATTTAGGATTCTTTGATATAATCCTGACCTTTCTCCTTCTTTCATCTCCCCCCTGCATCCCCTTCTGACCTAACAAGTTCAACATTGATGATATAATTGAAGTGGATGCATGGTCTTCCTCAGGATTCTCCCTTTCCACATCATCCCCTGAATATTCGTCAGAATCAATTTGAGATGTTACATGGCTCAGATGGATCGCCAACACGACAAGTATGATCCTTCCATCCATTCTCCAGAGACTTTGCCAATCTTTGCTCCACCAGGACTCTGGAAAACAAGAACAAGAGCGGAATCAATTCTTATCAGCAATACCTTTTACATTGATCAGCATGAACCCATTTCTCTATCTCCCTCTTTTTCATGCCCTTTGCACCCTTGTTATCTATGAGCCGCTTTACTTTGACCACCTGATCACTAAGGGTCATAGTGACTGTGAACGGTCCCGTCCAGTTTGCGTCCCATGAAGACTTGGAAACAAAGTTCTTTACCATAACCCTGTCTCCAATCTTCAAGCTAACGGGAGGCTTTAAAGGCTGCTCCTTCTCTTTAGGTGCCATGTTACTTGCAGCAAACTGCAAATACCTCTGTACCTGTTCTTGCAGTTGGACCAGAAATCGGTCCCTTTCAGCACTCTCTCTCAAGGGGGTACTAAGTATTGGGTCTGCTGGATGGCTGAGGTTCATCATTCTCCCCGTCATTAACTGATATGGGGTTAATGATGTACCTTTCGCTGTAGATCCTCGTACGGCCATCAGGATTGAAGGCAGATGAATCAGCCAGTTCTTTCCTGATTGCAGTACCATCTTTTTAAGCCTCTCTTTCAGTGTTCGATTCATCCTCTCAACCATCCCCGCCGATTGTGGATGGTATGGAACATGGAATCTCTGTTCTACTCCCAGCAGCTCACAAATATTTTTCATGACCCTGCCGGTAAAGTGAGTCCCCCTATCGGACTCCAGGACTTTGGGGAACCCCCATCTTGAAAAGACTTCGGTCCACAAAGCTCTAGCCGTGGCAGTGGCAGAGTCCTTTCTTAGGGGCAGACCCTCTACCCATTTCGAAAAAACGTCCACCACCACGAGTAGATATCTGTATCCCCCAGGGGCACTCTGTAACGGACCAACAAAGTCAATCTGTAGGTTTTCCCAGGGTCCATTGGCTACCGGTACCCTTGCTAATATTGGCTTCTGTCCCTTTGGCCTAGGGTTCATTTGTGCACATATTAAGCATTCCTGCACTACCTGTGAGATTGTGTTTCCCATTGTCTCCCACCAGTATCTAGCTTGCACAAATTTCAAGGTACCCTGAACACCCATGTGGCCTGTTAACCTGTGATTTTCCAGGGCTAAATCTTTTTGATGCTGGGAGGGCACTACAAACTTTCGTCCTTCTGAAGTTTCTTTTAACAGTAGATCGTCTTCTAATACATAATTTTGGGGAGCATCTGCCGCTTTTGTTCTAAGCTGCTTTTTGATTGAGCTCAAGGCCTCATCCTTATTTTGTTCACCTGCTAAGCATGGGGTAGGCATCCTTAGCACCGGCAGGAGTTCATGTGAACCTGCTTTCACCTCCTGCTCCTCAGAATTATGTTCCTCCCAGGCCTGCCTCCCTTCAGTATCATAGGGTGTCCATTTGGCCCCTATCAGGGCTGCCTCTTTTGCCAGCTCATCTGCCTTGTTGTTGCCCACAGTAACCTCCTCTCCACCTCTTTGGTGTGCTCTCACCTTAATGATAGCAACTCTCTGAGGTTCCCCATTTGCTCTTTCCCATATATCTCTTAGCACCGCACTATGTACCAAGTCCTTTCCAGAGGCATCACTGAAGCCCCTTGACTGCCACAAAGGCATGTATTCAGTCAGAGACCTTGTTACATAGGCGCTGTCAGAGAATATGGTTATGGGACCTGAACTGAAATGAGTGATGGCCTCTCTCACTGCCTCTAGTTCAGCTCTTTGGGCAGAAAAGCTTCGAGGGCATTTGGTCATGATTTTATCATTGGTCTGGGGGCACCACAGGGCATACCCTGTGTGAAAACTTCCTTCATCCCAGTACCTTGATCCATCCACCCAGATTTTAAGGTCTCCAGTACCTGATGCTAACCTAAATACCTCCTGTGTTCTGGTCCGATGTACTTCCCCACAGTCATGCTGCTCCCCCTCATATTGCATCAATTGTGGGAGAGTGTAGGTGGCATTGTGGGTCACAGCCAGATTCCTGGGTGTTAAATCCACTAGCCATCTGGCCACCCTTTGGGAGGATACTCCACTGAGGGTACGTTCCAAAAGCATTTTAATTGGAGAATGGGGTGTCTGCAGAATGATTTTACCAAACCCCACAACATGCTCTGTGGCGAGAACCGCCCAGTGAGCTGCCAAAAGGTTCCTGACACATTCATCAAATCCCCTCTCTACCGGGCTTAGTACCCTGGACCAGTATCCCACCGGTACCCATTTGCCCTGCCTCTCCTGCAGCAACACCGCTGTTATTGCTACTGCAGAGGCATACACTTGTAGTGCAAAGGGCAAATCGGCATTCGGATTGCTCAAGGCCGGGGCCTGCATCAGACTCACCTTTAGCTTGGTGAAAGCTTGTTCATGCTCTCCTAACCAGTCTAAGGGGTCTGTTTCCTTCTTGTCTCCTTTTAGAAAGTCATACAGGGGTCTTGCCTTTTCTGCAAAGCCTTCAATGAAGTCCCTGCAGAAACCGACCATTCCCAGGAATTGTCTCAACGCAGTTTTAGTGATTGGTCTTGGTAATTTCCTGATAGTTTCACATTTGTTTGGATCTGGAGTTCTTCCCCCCTGTGAAACTATCACACCCAAGAAACATACTGAATCCTTCATTAATTGTGCCTTTTTGGGGTTTAATTTCAGACCTGCATTCTCAATTAGTGTCAGGAGTTCCTCCAGCAGAGCATAATGCTGCTCTTTTGTCTCGGTTTGAAGCAAAATGTCGTCCACATACTGAATGATGCATTCTGGCTCAGAAAATGTCTTCAGAATGTCCACCATACAGATGTGGAAGTATGTAGAGCTGGATTTGAACCCCTGAGCTAAACGACAGAATGCATATTGTTTTCCCTGAAACGTGAAGGCTAGCTTGTATTGGCTATCCTCGTGCACGGGAATTGAAAAATAGCCATTTGATATGTCAATTGATGAATACACCTTTGCCGAAGGCTTCAGTGCTGTCATCATGTCTGGCATTTTAGCAACTACATTTGTAATAGATGGGGTGCATCTGTTCAGCGCACGGAAATCTACAGTGGGCCTCCACCCCCCTTCCTTCTTCACTGGCCAGAGGGCTGCATTTGTTTTAGATTGGCATTCTTTAATTACATTTTGTGCCAACAAATTCCTCACTGTGCTCTCTATGTATGGGATAGATTCGGGCGGAATTTTATACTGACGCTGAGGTGGCGGATCAGGGCCCTCAATTTTAACAATCATGTTTGAAACTCTACCACATTGCGCTTTAGACGTTGCCCACACTTTGTTATGTTGCCACAAGATTTTAGCCAATATTTGGTCCTCTGTTTTCAATATTGCCTGCGGGTCAAGGATTTCATCGGTTTTAACTGATGCAACCTCCCAGCTGTCCATGACCATGTGTGCCTTGCCTTTGTATCTAGACCCTTTCCACAGTATCCAATTACATAGATCAAGAATCAGTCCATGTGCCCCCATGACATCAGAGCCCAAAATAGTGCCCTCGTGCGTTGGGGAAAGAAACAAACTGTGTTCCACACATAACCTCTCTATTTCTATGTTCACAGGTATTGATTGCTCAGAAGGTACTAGTTGTCCCCCGAATCCTCTAAGGAAAATTTGTCTCCCAGCAGGATCCTTTTGAAGTTCAATATTTGTTATGCTGACAGCCGCCCCCGTATCCAAAAGTACATTTGTGCGATGGCCCCCTATCGCCCCTCGGATACGTGGTCTGCCGCTTTTGTCCCTATCCAGTTGACATATTAGGGACAACATCGGGGCCTGACATCCCTATGGTTTAAAATACGGATTGGTTGGGGGAGGGATTTTATATTCCTCGTGGTTTTCTTTAAACCCTTTTCCTAACCTTTGCAATTCTCTCAAAAGTGGACCATTAAATGTAGCATCAGGTGCCTCTTTCGGCTCCGTTGCTACCTTATCTGGCCCAGGTTTTCGCTGTTCCTTCTTATGCCAAGGCTTCTTCTCACCCATGCTCCTCCTAGGCAATTTACAGTCCTTGATTACATGGCCTGTATTCCCACATCTATAACACTTGCCTGTAAATCTCACTGTACCTTCGCTTTTAACTATCTCCGCAACTCTTTTGTGGGGCCTATTGTCTTGATCTGTCTCCCGAACCCAGTCCCTTAAAATGTTTATAAAGGTCTGGTACGAGGTGGCGTTCCTCAGTGCAATTCTGGTATGGTAATCAATACATATGCACTTATTAGCCATAGAACACAGAAAACTACTATCATCAGGAGACATATCAGGACAATTATATGTGGCTTTATAAATGGCGAAGTATTCACTGCAAAAAAGTATTGGATCAATTCCCCTCCTAAATTTTGTATTTTCTAGGGCGTCTGAACCCCTAGTATCTCTTCCTCCCATTATGCGCTGCATTTCCCTCATTCTATCTGCCGAGTTCCCCCAATTTGAGCTTAACTCGGGAGATAGACCTCTATGATTCCCAACTGGTGGTTGCAGTTTTTCACACAGTTGCAATGGAAGCCATGCGCGGAGGAGTGCGCATGCATCCCTATTGTTCAAAATGTACTGTGTCACTACAGCCTCCAGCCTGTTTGAGAGACTAATGGGTGAAGCGCTAGTGTCAAACTTTCCCAAAATCTGGCACAGATTTGTGCGATCTTGTATGGAGAGTGTTGTGGTTTGGGTGCTACCCTCCCTTTTTATAATTCCTAATCCTTGCCCAGTTCTGTCTAGCACAGGAGTGAAGAGACTTGGGGCCTCTTCAGGACTGTCAGCCGCACAGACTGGTTGCTGTTCGATCGGCATCCTTTCTCTTTGCTCCTGTGTCACACCTGAATGTGTGTCCTTGTTAGCACAGCAATGGCTGTGCACATTCTCCATTGCCCATGCTCTCAAAGACACAATGGTATTATCTTTTTGGGCTAGCTGAATTTTACATTCCTGTAACTCTGTCTTAAGTTTTTCTATCGCATTTTCATTCCCAGCCTCTTTATTTTCTAGCGCTGCGATAGACTGTTCTCTCAACATACATGATTCCTTCCATTCATCCAATCCCTGTTCTAACAAACCATTCTCAGTCACCAATTGTTCAATCTCATACCTCATGTCATCACACTCACAAACATTTGCGTCCGCATTCGCAGCTATAGCTGAAATATCCTTACTCACATTTTCTATCTGTCCTATTAATTCTGCTCTATCCTTATACCATTCAACCTCCTTCCGTTCAGCAATATCTCTCATTTTTACTAGCATTCTCACCAAATTTGCCAATCTCTGTTTCCTGCCTTTTTTTGAATTTTTTTTAAATGTTATGGCATCATTATAAGTACTGCAATGCTTCAACAGGTCACAAAACTGATGTGTTAATGCATTTGGAGACACTAAACAATCAAATTGAATCGACGCATGTTTCCTAAGAAACTCTTCAAGGATATCCATTGACATGCTAATCTGCAACTAGCTACACTGAACAGTTGTTAAGACAATACACACACAGATGAACAAACAGATAAGCAACCCCCCACAAGCTGCTCAAAGTCTAGTTTTTCACCTCTAGTCCCACACAGAAGACCCAAAAACAAAACACAACACAAAAAAAAAAAAAAAAATACAAAAAATCCGTTTAAACTACGAACTTTTCCAGCAAAGACACTCTTAATGCTGTCTCCTCTTAAATTGCAGGCCACAGTGAACTCCTATTGGAACTGAGAGCTATCACACTCACATGGGTAACAAAAAAACTAAAAATATATAAAAAAAATTAAAATAATTCCCACTTTTTTTCCTCAGCGCTGTGTGGTTTGTCCTGTCAATTTATCGATTATATAAAATAACCCAAGGGGTGATCATCCCCTTTTACTCGCCAGTCACAATGACCGGTTACCTGGCCAAACTTACAAACATTTAACATACATACATATATCAGCCACAGCTCTCACCAGGTTCTACGCGTCCGCTTCACCGATGAGATCTTTCACAGAATTTTCATGACCATCCAAGCGTGGTTTCAGAATTCGCGAGCCAGCGCCAATCTTGTCCACACTAGAGACGATTTTCCGTTCTGGATGTTTGAGGGTTTGTGTTAATGAGACTCGAAACAAAGAAAAATGCCTTAGGTTTGTGAATCCAATGCAGAAAAAAAAACGATATTCTGTTTGTCTCAATCTATGGGTGCCAAATGTGGGATTTGATAATACTTGTAGAAAACGATATACTACTACAATCTAGATATTATCTCATCTCTATGCATTAACTTTGTTTAGTCTCTGTAGATTAGTCAGTCTGTTAAACCTATGAGCGCATGCTACGTTTAATATCACAATCATACGAGGTTAGCTATGGAACCAAACACACGGCTTCATAATAATCAAATCTTGTTTATTTCCCAAGGAAATGCGAAAGCTAACGTGTATCAAAAGGGGGTTACACAATTACACAACATACAGCAAGGCTACAGTACAATGATATAATATACAGTTAAAATACAATATAATGATCTACTTATCGTGGTGACCCTTCTCAGCTGAGCTCCAGATGGAATAAGAGACTCAGTTGTGTGTGCAAACCCTTTTTGTCAATCACACCTCAATCACAGCACCTCCCACTGCCCGCCCACCTGCCCAATTGGTAGTCGCCTCCATGTATTCTGATTGTACTGCCAGAAGTGGTCTCTGGGGGGCAGCGTCTGTCCAGAATTGCACTTAATCCGACTGCTGTCTAATCTTGGAACTGCGATCTCCGACAGCCCATAATTAGTCTTTGTGTAGCCCAGCCAGATCGGAGCCGCCATTCATCACATACAATAGCCTTAGACTCATGACAATATGAGGTGTAACTGGTTACATTCCAGTAAAACTCGGAGAGCCATAATTGGCTACAGGCAGGGGGGGGGGGGTGTATCTTGTATTGAATCCAACAGGCTGAGAGCTCCTATATTTTCTTCCCAGAAGCACCCATAGGACTTCTAGTGTGTTAGTGGCATCACACAGAGTTCCTATATTTTCTTCCCAGAAGCACCCATAGGACTTGTACTGTGTTAGTGGCATCACACAGAGCTCCTATATTTTCTTTGCAGAAGCACCCATAGGACTTCTAGTGTGTTAGTGGCATCACACAGAGCTCCTATATTTTCTTCCCAGAAGCACCCATAGGACTTGTACTGTGTTAGTGGCATCACACAGAGTTCCTATATTTTCTTCCCAGAAGCACCCATAGGACTTCTAGTGTGTTAGTGGCATCACACAGAGTTCCTATATTTTCTTCCCAGAAGCACCCATAGGACTTGTACTGTGTTAGTGGCATCACACAGAGTTCCTATATTTTCTTCCCAGAAGCACCCATAGGACTTCTAGTGTGTTAGTGGCATCACACAGAGTTCCTATATTTTCTTCCCAGAAGCACCCATAGGACTTCTAGTGTGTTAGTGGCATCACACAGAGTTCCTATATTTTCTTCCCAGAAGCACCCATAGGACTTCTAGTGTGTTAGTGGCATCACACAGAGTTCCTATATTTTCTTCCCAGAAGCACCCATAGGACTTCTAGTGTGTTAGTGGCATCACACAGAGCTCCCATATTTTCTTCCCAGAAGCACCCATAGGACTTCTACTGTGTTAGTGGCATCACACAGAGCTCCCATATTTTCTTCCCAGAAGCACCCATAGGACTTCTACTGTGTTAGTGGCATCACACAGAGTTCCTATATTTTCTTTCCAGAAGCACCCACAGGACTTCTAGTGTGTTAGTGGCATCACACAGAGCTCCCATATTTTCTTCCCAGAAGCACCCATATGACTTCTACTGTGTTAGTGGCATCACACAGAGTTCCTATATTTTCTTCCCAGAAGCACCCATAGGACTTCTAGTGTGTTAGTGGCATCACACAGAGTTCCTATATTTTCTTCCCAGAAGCACCCATAGGACTTGTACTGTGTTAGTGGCATCACACAGAGCTCCTATATTTTCTTTGCAGAAGCACCCATAGGACTTCTAGTGTGTTAGTGGCATCACACAGAGCTCCTATATTTTCTTCTCAGCAGCACCCACAGGACTTCTAGTGTGTTAGTGGCATCACACAGAGCTCCTATATTTTCTTTGCAGAAGCACCCATAGGACTTCTAGTGTGTTAGTGGCATCACACAGAGTTCCTATATTTTCTTCCCAGAAGCACCCATAGGACTTGTACTGTGTTAGTGGCATCACACAGAGCTCCTATATTTTCTTTGCAGAAGCACCCATAGGACTTCTAGTGTGTTAGTGGCATCACACAGAGCTCCTATATTTTCTTCCCAGAAGCACCCATAGGACTTGTACTGTGTTAGTGGCATCACACAGAGCTCCTATATTTTCTTTGCAGAAGCACCCATAGGACTTCTAGTGTGTTAGTGGCATCACACAGAGCTCCTATATTTTCTTCTCAGCAGCACCCACAGGACTTCTAGTGTGTTAGTGGCATCACACAGAGCTCCTATATTTTCTTTGCAGAAGCACCCATAGGACTTCAATTGTGTGTTAGTGGCATCACACAGAGCTCCTATATTTTCTTCTCAGCAGCACCCACAGGACTTCTAGTGTGTTAGTGGCATCACACAGAGCTCCTATATTTTCTTTGCAGAAGCACCCATAGGACTTCTAGTGTGTTAGTGGCATCACACAGAGTTCCTATATTTTCTTCCCAGAAGCACCCATAGGACTTGTACTGTGTTAGTGGCATCACACAGAGCTCCTATATTTTCTTTGCAGAAGCACCCATAGGACTTCTAGTGTGTTAGTGGCATCACACAGAGCTCCTATATTTTCTTCTCAGCAGCACCCATAGGACTTGTACTGTGTTAGTGGCATCACACAGAGCTCCTATATTTTCTTTGCAGAAGCACCCATAGGACTTCAATTGTGTGTTAGTGGCATCACACAGAGCTCCTATATTTTCTTCTCAGCAGCACCCACAGGACTTCTAGTGTGTTAGTGGCATCACACAGAGTTCCTATATTTTCTTCCCAGAAGCACCCATAGGACTTGTACTGTGTTAGTGGCATCACACAGAGCTCCTATATTTTCTTTTCAGAAGCACCCATAGGACTTCTAGTGTGTTAGTGGCATCACACAGAGCTCCTATATTTTCTTCCCAGAAGCACCCATAGGACTTGTACTGTGTTAGTGGCATCACACAAAGCTCCTATATTTTCTTTGCAGAAGCACCCATAGGACTTCTAGTGTGTTAGTGGCATCACACAGAGCTCCTATATTTTCTTCTCAGCAGCACCCACAGGACTTCTAGTGTGTTAGTGGCATCACACAGAGCTCCTATATTTTCTTTGCAGAAGCACCCATAGGACTTCAATTGTGTGTTAGTGGCATCACACAGAGCTCCTATATTTTCTTCTCAGCAGCACCCACAGGACTTCTAGTGTGTTAGTGGCATCACACAGAGCTCCTATATTTTCTTTGCAGAAGCACCCATAGGACTTCTAGTGTGTTAGTGGCATCACACAGAGTTCCTATATTTTCTTCCCAGAAGCACCCATAGGACTTGTACTGTGTTAGTGGCATCACACAGAGCTCCTATATTTTCTTTGCAGAAGCACCCATAGGACTTCTAGTGTGTTAGTGGCATCACACAGAGCTCCTATATTTTCTTCCCAGAAGCACCCATAGGACTTGTTCTGTGTTAGTGGCATCACACAGAGTTCCTATATTTTCTTCCCAGAAGCACCCATAGGACTTCTAGTGTGTTAGTGGCATCACACAGAGTTCCTATATTTTCTTCCCAGAAGCACCCATAGGACTTGTACTGTGTTAGTGGCATCACACAGAGTTCCTATATTTTCTTCCCAGAAGCACCCATAGGACTTCTAGTGTGTTAGTGGCATCACACAGAGTTCCTATATTTTCTTCCCAGAAGCACCCATAGGACTTGTACTGTGATAGTGGCATCACACAGAGTTCCTATATTTTCTTCCCAGAAGCACCCATAGGACTTGTACTGTGTTAGTGGCATCACACAGAGTTCCTATATTTTCTTCCCAGAAGCACCCATAGGACTTGTACTGTGTTAGTGGCATCACACAGAGTTCCTATATTTTCTTCCCAGAAGCACCCATAGGACTTGTACTGTGTTAGTGGCATCACACAGAGTTCCTATATTTTCTTCCCAGAAGCACCCATAGGACTTCTAGTGTGTTAGTGGCATCACACAGAGTTCCTATATTTTCTTCCCAGAAGCACCCATAGGACTTGTACTGTGTTAGTGGCATCACACAGAGTTCCTATATTTTCTTCCCAGAAGCACCCATAGGACTTGTACTGTGTTAGTGGCATCACACAGAGTTCCTATATTTTCTTCCCAGAAGCACCCATAGGACTTGTACTGTGTTAGTGGCATCACACAGAGTTCCTATATTTTCTTCCCAGAAGCACCCATAGGACTTCTAGTGTGTTAGTGGCATCACACAGAGCTCCCATATTTTCTTCCCAGAAGCACCCATAGGACTTCTACTGTGTTAGTGGCATCACACAGAGCTCCCATATTTTCTTCCCAGAAGCACCCATAGGACTTCTACTGTGTTAGTGGCATCACACAGAGTTCCTATATTTTCTTCCCAGAAGCACCCATAGGACTTCTAGTGTGTTAGTGGCATCACACAGAGCTCCCATATTTTCTTCCCAGAAGCACCCATAGGACTTCTACTGTGTTAGTGGCATCACACAGAGTTCCTATATTTTCTTCCCAGAAGCACCCATAGGACTTCTAGTGTGTTAGTGGCATCACACAGAGTTCCTATATTTTCTTCCCAGAAGCACCCATAGGACTTGTACTGTGTTAGTGGCATCACACAGAGCTCCTCTATTTTCTTTGCAGAAGCACCCATAGGACTTCTAGTGTGTTAGTGGCATCACACAGAGCCCCTATATTTTCTTCCCAGAAGCACCCATAGGACTTGTACTGTGTTAGTGTCATCACACAGAGTTCCTATATTTTCTTCCCAGAAGCACCCATAGGACTTCTAGTGTGTTAGTGGCATCACACAGAGTTCCTATATTTTCTTCCCAGAAGCACCCATAGGACTTGTACTGTGTTAGTGGCATCACACAGAGTTCCTATATTTTCTTCCCAGAAGCACCCATAGGACTTCTAGTGTGTTAGTGGCATCACACAGAGTTCCTATATTTTCTTCCCAGAAGCACCCATAGGACTTGTACTGTGTTAGTGGCATCACACAGAGTTCCTATATTTTCTTCCCAGAAGCACCCATAGGACTTGTACTGTGTTAGTGGCATCACACAGAGTTCCTATATTTTCTTCCCAGAAGCACCCATAGGACTTGTACTGTGTTAGTGGCATCACACAGAGTTCCTATATTTTCTTCCCAGAAGCACCCATAGGACTTGTACTGTGTTAGTGGCATCACACAGAGTTCCTATATTTTCTTCCCAGAAGCACCCCTAGGACTTCTAGTATGTTAGTGGCATCACACAGAGTTCCTATATTTTCTTCCCAGAAGCACCCATAGGACTTCTAGTGTGTTAGTGGCATCACACAGAGCTCCCATATTTTCTTCCCAGAAGCACCCAAAGGACTTCTAGTGTGTTAGTGGCATCACACAGAGCTCCCATATTTTCTTCCCAGAAGCACCCATAGGACTTCTACTGTGTTAGTGGCATCACACAGAGTTCCTATATTTTCTTCCCAGAAGCACCCATAGGACTTCTAGTGTGTTAGTGGCATCACACAGAGCTCCCATATTTTCTTCCCAGAAGCACCCATAGGACTTGTACTGTGTTAGTGGCATCACACAGAGTTCCTATATTTTCTTCCCAGAAGCACCCATAGGACTTCTAGTGTGTTAGTGGCATCACACAGAGTTCCTATATTTTCTTCCCAGAAGCACCCATAGGACTTGTACTGTGTTAGTGGCATCACACAGAGCTCCTCTATTTTCTTTGCAGAAGCACCCATAGGACTTCTAGTGTGTTAGTGGCATCACACAGAGCTCCTATATTTTCTTCTCAGCAGCACCCACAGGACTTCTAGTGTGTTAGTGGCATCACACAGAGCTCCTATATTTTCTATGCAGAAGCACCCATAGGACTTCTAGTGTGTTAGTGGCATCACACAGAGCTCCTATATTTTCTTCTCAGCAGCACCCACAGGACTTCTAGTGTGTTAGTGGCATCACACAGAGCTCCTATATTTTCTTTGCAGAAGCACCCATAGGACTTCTAGTGTGTTAGTGGCATCACACAGAGCTCCTATATTTTCTTCTCAGCAGCACCCACAGGACTTCTAGTGTGTTAGTGGCATCACACAGAGCTCCTATATTTTCTTCTCAGCAACACCCACAGGACTTCTAGTGTGTTAGTGGCATCACACAGAGCTCCTATATTTTCTTTGCAGAAGCACCCATAGGACTTCAATTGTGTGTTAGTGGCATCACACAGAGCTCCTATATTTTCTTCTCAGCAGCACCCACAGGACTTCTAGTGTGTTAGTGGCATCACACAGAGCTCCTATATTTTCTATGCAGAAGCACCCATAGGACTTCTAGTGTGTTAGTGGCATCACACAGAGCTCCTATATTTTCTTCTCAGCAGCACCCACAGGACTTCTAGTGTGTTAGTGGCATCACACAGAGCTCCTATATTTTCTTTGCAGAAGCACCCATAGGACTTCTAGTGTGTTAGTGGCATCACACAGAGCTCCTATATTTTCTTCTCAGCAGCACCCACAGGACTTCTAGTGTGTTAGTGGCATCACACAGAGCTCCTATATTTTCTTCTCAGCAGCACCCACAGGACTTCTAGTGTGTTAGTGGCATCACACAGAGCTCCTATATTTTCTTTGCAGAAGCACCCATAGGACTTCTAGTGTGTTAGTGGCATCACACAGAGCTCCTATATTTTCTTCTCAGCAGCACCCACAGGACTTCTAGTGTGTTAGTGGCATCACACAGAGCTCCTATATTTTCTTTGCAGAAGCACCCATAGGACTTCTAGTGTGTTAGTGGCATCACACAGAGCTCCTATATTTTCTTCTCAGCAGCACCCACAGGACTTCTAGTGTGTTAGTGGCATCACACAGAGCTCCTATATTTTCTTCCCAGAAGCACCCATAGGACTTCTAGTGTGTTAGTGGCATCACACAGAGCTCCTATATTTTCTTCTCAGCAGCACCCACAGGACTTCTAGTGTGTTAGTGGCATCACACAGAGCTCCTATATTTTCTTCTCAGCAGCACCCACAGGACTTCTAGTGTGTTAGTGGCATCACACAGAGCTCCTAAATTTTTTGCAGAAGCACCCATAGGACTTCTAGTGTGTTAGTGGCATCACACAGAGCTCCTATATTTTCTTCTCAGCAGCACCCACAGGACTACCGACTACAATGGCTGGAAGACCGCCAAGGGGAGGCAGAGCGTGCAGAGCCAAGAACACAGGGCAGGCAGGCTCTGTTTCTAGTGGACGTGGCCGTGGACGTGGTCGTGCATCATCATCAGCACGTGGCCATGGGACACGCGCGTCTTTGTTTTCGGCATCTGGACATGTGGAGCCGCATCATGCTTAAGGCTTGGTAGAATGGATTACCAAGCCCTCCTCATCCTCCTCATCCTCTCTCACCCAGGCTCAGGGTACTGGCAGAGCAGCTGCCAACGCGTACTCAATGGCATCATCAGCCACCCCTTCCCTAGACCCACCATGTCCTCCTGAGGAGTCCCCCGAACTCTTTGAGCACAGTGTTGGGTACATGCTCCAGGAGGATGCCCAACGATTCGAAGGCTCGGATGATGATACCCAGCTTGAGGAAGTCAGTAGTGTGCGCGCAGAGAGAGGGGATGCTGAAGGACAGCAATCTGGCAGTACTGTTCCACCAGCTGCAGCTTACTGCCAGGTTTGCTCTAGTGGTGAAGAGGGAGGGGATGATGAGGTCACTGACTCCACGTGGGTGCCTGAAGGGAGAGAGGATGAGGAGGAGGAGGATGCAGCGTCACATGTCCAACGAGGCAGGATGCCCCCTGGAGGCCAGCTAGAGGCCAGCACAGCAACTGTACAACACCGCAGAGCTCCGCCTGTGCAGGGCACTGCCTCTGCACGTTATCAGAAAAGTTCTTTGGTGTGGGCCTTTTTTGAGACGAGTGCATCAGATTGCACCACTGCTATTTGCAATATTTGTCTCAAGCGTATCTCGCGTGGCCAAAACATCAGCCGCTTGGGCACCACAAGCATGAGCAGACATATGTCGACCTGCCATGCAGCTCGTTGGCAAGCACACATAAAAGACCCACACCAAAGAACTAAGCGGACCCCTCCTTGCTCCTCATCAGCTGGGATCTCCATCCCCACTACATCTTCAGTCCTCTCTGAAAGCTGCTCTGAGAGGACTGAAGGTGTAGAATTAGGTGTGTCACAACCAAGTACTTGCAGTACACCGACGTCCGATTCTACCAGGCAAATTTCCCTGCCCCAGCTGCTGGACCGTCGAAAGAAGTACACTCCCAGCCATCCACATGCCCAGCGGTTGAATGCTAGCTTGGCTAAATTGCTAGCACTTCAACTGCTGCCTTTTCAGTTGGTAGACTCGGCCCCCTTCCGTGAGTTTGTTCAATGTGCGGTTCCTCAGTGGCAGGTTCCCAAACGCCACTTTTTCTCACGGAAGGCGATTCCGTCTCTCTACCGGCATGTGGAAGGCAATGTCCATGCCTCGCTGGACAGAGCGGTCAGCGGTAAGGTGCATATTACCATGTGCAGTCTGGGGCGTGACCGGATGTGAGAGGCGGGAGCATGGAGAGACAGGAGCGCGAGTGTGAGTGAGGATGTGAGGATGTGAGCGGCCTCTCTCCCCAGCTCTCCAGACCTTCCCCTCGTGACTATCCGAGGCCCCTGTACTGCATAGGCAGCCTAACTGACTGCGCTGTGGCAGAACCGGCGATTGCCAACTGCGGCGCTACTATAACCACCTGTGTGGAGGTCCCGGCGGGCATTGAGTGCTGAGGACGCCGCCTGGGAGCCTGCGAATCCTTACTAACCCCCGCTGCGTGCCGAGGACAAACAGCTGATCGCTCCGGTTACCTGTCTTTGTAAGTGAAACCCTCCCCACAGCGGGAGAAGGCTCTGCTTCATGAGGCCACAACATCTCTCCATAGAAGAGCACAGAGACGCTCTTGGAGCACCAGGCTGATTTCTAACGAGTGGAGGGGGTGAGTGATGTATCGTTCCAGTATATGCCAGCAGTCCTAGAGATGTAATACTATGCAATGTTAGGTGAGTGACTAACTATGCCAGCAGTGCTATAGATACAATACTATGAGACTATGAGAGTGACTAACTAACTAACATTGTGGAACTAAAAAACTCTGGAGCTCTATGCTGTGAGACACCCACCCCCCACGCTAGTGAGCGCCCTTGCCTTTGCCTAATCTAGACCAGCTTAGTTACCTGGAGAGATCCTAGCTGCCATAAACCTTGCCAGATATAAACTGTTGGTGATATGACCTACTGTTATGATTAGTACCACAGCGGTCAGTACCACAGCGGTTATTGGAACGGGTATAGTTATACTACCTTGTCCATTTCCTTTTTTCTTCCCCCCTTTTGCCCTCTCTCTTCCTCTTTTTTTTTTTTTTTTTTTTTGTACCACCGCCTGGCCATAGAGGGATTAAATAAATAAATAGGCACAGAGATTTCTCATTAAACCATCTGCTATCTGCCTCCCCAGGTTTTGCATACCCTGATTGCTTTCTGATCCTTCTATTCTCCTATATCATGTGGGGGAGCATATAAGGTACAGTGTACTAGATACAAAATCCCCTTGTTATTTATTGGCCAGTGCGGTCTATTGCTGTATCCCTACAGTGTGACCATCATTCTCGGTGGGTGGTTAAGGGGGGAACCCCACATTGCTAAGTAAATTTGCTATGTCCAGGAGAAAACCCCCAGAGGAGCATTTATCCCAGGAAGGGTTTCAAAACACACGGTCTGTGAAAGAGAAAAATAACCAAATCGCAGTGGCCACTGCGACGAAGCTGGAGAAGTACGCACATTCAGCACCAGTTTCTCCTAGTGGGTCGAAGCTGCCCCAAGTACCCCAACAGGCCAAGGAACAAAAAAATCCCATGCTGGATAGAAAGAGCCAGGGTGGTATAGCTCCCGGTCCAGCTCTTAATACACCCTCTCAAACTCTCCCCAAAAAATCTACAAACAAGGGTTCAGGGGGATCTAAAAACCCAGCAACAACTACCAATTCAGAGGAAAATATATCCTTGACCCCCACACCAACTATTACATCTCCCACGGAAAAGCCTGTGGCGACTATGGAGGGAGAACCTACATTAAGGGAGGTACTGAATGCAATAAACGACTGTAAAATCTCAATGCTGAACTTTGATATCCAACTAAAGAGCATCAAGGATGAATTGGTTTCTATAAAACAGGATTTAAGCAAAACAGCACGAAGTATTGTAGATCTGGAGGGGCGGGTAAGCTCCTTAGAAGATGAATGGTTCCCTGCTAAAAATGAAATTAAATGGCTTAGAGACACAATAAACGCACAAGTCGCTAAGCTGGACGACATGGAGAACAGAAGCCGTAGAAACAATATCAGACTTATTGGACTTCCTGAGCGCAGTGAGGGGCCCAATCTAATAAAATTTTTGGAGGCCTGGTTTGGGGAGATTTTTGGAGGATCTTTTTTTACCCCCCTATTTGCCATTGAACGCGCACACCGCATTTTTTCAAGGGACCAACGTGAAGGAGCCCGCCCTAGGCCAATAATATTAAAAATTCTAAATTATAACGACAAGGTTACCTTGTTAAGAAGAGCAAGGGAAGTGGGAGACATTAGGTTTCAAGGCGCAAGAGTATCATTATACCCAGACTTCTCTCCGGATCTCCAGAAACGCAGGGCTGAATTTACCCCAATTAAGCGCACCATGATGAATCATAAAATGCACTATGCACTTTTATATCCTGCCCGGCTGAGAGTCACGGCTTTTGATAAGACTTCCTTCTTTAATTCCCCAAGCGAGGCCTCGCAATGGTTCGAAGATGTTAGAAAGGACCTATAAAGAGAGGGAGTTATTCTAGCTATGTTTACCCTAATTATTCTTATGCGTTTATTTAATTATTTGGGCTTTTTTCCTTTTTTCTTCCTTTTTTTTAATGTGCTTTCTGCTTTTTTTGGATAAGGCTGTAATCAAATAATTAGGGGTGAGACTGGGGGTGTTGGGGAGGGTAGAGAGAGGTTACTCTCTGTGAGGGAGGTAATATGAATATAGGTATGTGTGAGAAGGGGCAGTGTGGATCCCCAAGACCATTTGCACGGGCACTAATCACTTTAAAAAAAATATTGCTTAGGGGTAGAAGAGTGCGAGTAGGAAAGGTCACGGTAATACCCCCCAGGGGGTGCCCAGATGGGCCAAGGAGAGGGAAGGGTGGGATAGGGATTAGGGGCATTGGGAGGGATGTGAGGGTAGGGGGGAGGGACGAGAAGAGGGGGCATGGGTTAAGGGGTAAAGGTAGGAAGGATTTGGAAGGACAGGGGATTAGGGGTATAAAGAGTGAAGAGAGGGTGGGGGGGAGGGGAGTGAAGGGTGGGAAGTGGTTAAGGGTTAAAACAAGGGTAGGTTCGAAGGCTGACCACAAGACACAGATTTTGAATACACAAAGGCTATTTAAAAGAGATTTGAATAAGATTATGAATAGGGGGAATCACGTATATGGATGTAACAATTTAAGACAAACAAGGGTGCTTCATGTATCAAGATTGTTTGGGCACTATAATGCTTTTGGGAGTAAACTTTTTTTACACATGTCAGCACCAAAATTGGATCCCAGGCTATGGGGGTCTAATAGGATTTTTGCCTATAGAACACACTTTCAGGAGTTAAGGGGGAGGGGGATGGACAACCAGAGATCTGGGGTCCCCCCCCCCTCCCGCCTCAGTGCTGTTTTTTCTTTTTTTTTTTTATTTATTTTTTTTTTCTCTTTTTTCTTTTTTACATCTCTTTCTTTTACTTATCAATTTCCCAATGGGATTCATGCTCCTCAGCCAGAAGCTTTGCTGTGATGGCCTGCGTCCATTGCTTGCTGCATACCTAACTACAGCTGCAGATGCAGGCGAAGAAGCTTGACCTAATCTCCTGGAATGTCCGGGGTCTGGGGGATTCGGCCAAAAGAGCTTTGGTGCTATCATTCTTGGGGGAAGGGGGGCCGAGAGTCCTATGCTTGCAGGAGACACACTTAACCCGGGAGACAGTTTTATTATTGCGTAGCCGGCAATTTCAGGCCCAGTACCACTCGGTACATTCTTCATATTCAAGAGGAGCAAGTATTCTGATAGGAAGGGGTATACAATTTGTCTGTTATAAAGCACAAATAGATCCAGAGGGTCGCTATGTTTTTCTTTATTGCTCAAATTGAAGATAAACCATTGGTTCTGGCAAGTATCTATGTACCTCCACCATTTAAACTAGAGATCCTCTATGAGCTGGTTGCATTTATAATAGACAAAGTAGGGGTTCCAGTAATTGCAATGGGGGACTATAATGAGGTTTTAGATAAATCCATTGACAGATTTCCCACTCCACATCAACTTACCTATGGAGAGGAGGGTAGACTAGCCCGGTTTCTACGAGAAACTGGGTTAGTTGAAGCCTGGAGACTACGGCATCCTATGGAAAGTCAATACTCCTGCTTCTCAAGCTCCTTTAAGACGCTATCTAGATTGGATATGGCTTTTGTCAACTCCAACGCCCTCCCCCTGATAGACGCAATAAATTATGCTCCTAGAGGGGTCTCGGACCACTCACCCCTGGTTCTTACAATGAAAGCGGGAAGAAAACCTTATCGCAGGGAGTGGAAAATAGACCCATCTTGGCTGGAGCTAATTGATAACCCTGAGGAATTAAAGTCTGCCCTAAAGGAATTTATTGCTATCAATATAGGAACGGCCCCCATGGGAGTGGTCTGGGACTCCTTGAAGGCCCACTTCAGAGGCCTTCTTATACAACAAATCGCAAGAATCAAGGGTAAGGCGAGGGAGCAGGAGCAGGAAGCAAGAAGGGCTGTAACTCTGGCAGAACAAGAATATATTCTTAATCCAAATACAGTAACCCAGAGCAAGTGGTTAGAGAAGCAACAAGAGTATAAATTAGTCACTATAAGGATCAGCGAGGATAAACGTATAACTCAGCGGCAAATACATTTTGGTGAGGGGGAGAAGGTGGGCCGTATGTTATCCCTGTTGGTCAAAGTGAATATGTCCCCCTCGACGGTCCTGGCAGTTAGGACTGATCGAGGTGACATCTCCGCTGACCCTACTACCATAATCAAAACCTTCAGTGACTTCTATATGTCCCTATATAAATCCCAGATAGCTGTTGATGAGAGGGAAATGTCGTTATTTCTAGATAATATAACTATTCCAACTCTACTTGAAACTGAACGACAGTTAATGGATGCCCCAATTACCCTACAGGAGTTGATGGATGTGGCCGCGGGGATGTCAAACCTGAAGTCGCCCGGCCCGGACGGGCTTCCAATCGAGATTTATAAGAAATACGGGGATATTGTACTGCCGGTACTGCTCAAAACATTGAACCAAGCGTTTTCTATGGGATCTCTTCCTGCTTCAATGACGGAAGCAACTATTGTTGTCATCCCGAAGGAGGGAAAAGACCCCATAGACCCCGCCTCATATCGCCCTATCTCTTTACTGTGTACAGATGTTAAAATCCTGGCCAAGGTCCTGGCCGCCCGACTCAATACTTGCATCCATAATCTTGTGCATCCGGACCAGTCCGGGTTCATTCCGGCGAGATCAACTAGCATCAATATTCGCAGGACCTACTTGAACATACAACTACCAATAGACAATACAGGCTCAAGAGCCATAATGGCATTGGATGCAGCTAAGGCATTTGATAGTCTCGAATGGGCTTTTCTTTTTAAAACTTTGGAAAAGTTTGGTTTTGGACCAAACTTTATCAAATGGGTGAGACTACTTTATACAAAACCTAGAGCAAAATTAAAAATAAATAATGAATATTCTGATCTATTTGAATTGGAAAGAGGAACGAGACAGGGGTGCCCCCTGTCCCCTCTCCTTTTTTCTTTGGCTATAGAGCCATTGGCTATCGCAGTAAGGACCAATGGGGATATACAAGGCTTTAGGCGGGGTGTATTTGAAGAGAAGTTAGCATTATTCGCAGATGACGTCTTGTTTTATTTGGCAGATGTTCAAACCTCGCTTAGAGCAGCAATGCGAATGGTGGGAGACTTTGGCAAGATATCCGGGTTAACTATTAACTGGGAAAAATCGGCCCTTCTCCCAATAGATCCAATTTCACCAGACATAAGGCCACATGAACTTACCCTTAATATAGTTGATAATTTGAAGTACCTTGGGATCTGGATTTCCAGAGATCCAAGTGTGTACCTTGAAAATAACCTGGCCCCGTTATTAATAAAGCTGAAACATAAGTCTGAGGTGTGGGGCCGTCTCCCTCTATCTGTTGCTGGACGCTGTAATCTCCTTAAAATGATTTGGCTCCCCCAGATTCTATATTTCCTTCACAATGCACCTGTGTGGATTGGACAGAAATGGTTCAAAAGAATAGATTCTCTTTTCAGAGACCTGATCTGGAAGAGGGGACAGCCTAGGATTGCACTGTCCACACTTCAGTTGCCCTTTGAGGGGGGGGGGTTGACGGTCCCACATCCTAGACGGTACTTCCTGGCGTCTCAGCTACAGCATCTAGCAGCGAGAGGCACACCTATGGGAGTAGCCCCAAATCTGATGCTGATAGGATGCCCACATGACACACTTCTAGAAGCGCTCGAGGCTAATTCTTTTGCTATACGCTGCCCAACGGCAAAATTAGTAACAAAGACCTGGCAAACAGCAAAAACCATTTTAGGATATCAGGGCATATCGGACCTAGCTCCCCTATGGAATAACAACAATCTACAAGAATTAGCTAAAATCAAGGTGCCTCGGGAATGGGTAGATCGGGGTCTTACGCGGGTAAGCCAACTCTTTATTGGCAACAATATGAAATCATTCGCTGAGTTAAAACAGGACTTCTCCCTCCCCAATAAAACATTTTATCAATTTCTCCGGGTGAGGCATGCAGCCCAGATGCAATTTGGACAACAGATTCCTAATTGGACACAAATTACTATTTTGTCACAAATGGTGATGTCAGGCTCAGCGAAGGGGGCAATCTCTGGGCTGTATGCCAAGCTCGGGGAAAAAAACATGGACCAAAGTGGACCATGTAAGATCAGGCCAATATGGGAGAGAGAGGTTGGCCCCTTTTCTCCAGCGGAATGGGATCGGGTCTTGGGCCAAGTAAGGCGGGTTTCAATTTCTCCCTCGCATAAAATATCGCATCTTTATTTCCTATACCGTGTATATTATACCCCAAAAAAAATGCTCAGACTGGGATGGCGCGAAAATGATCATTGCCCCCGATGTGGATTAACTGGGGACTTTATACACATGCTTTGGAAATGTCCAAAGCTCTTTAGATATTGGACTAATATAATTAAAGAAATTAATAAAATAGTGGAGTTAAATTTACAGGCAACGGCTAGAACATGCCTCTTGGGTTTGTTTGAACAAGGATCGGCCTCAAACGATGTGGTCGACTCGGTTTTAAGGGCTTTATTTCAGGCTAGAAAGCTCATCGCTCAACATTGGCAGTCCCAGGCCCCCCCGACATCGGAGAACTGGCTGAGGAGCATGAATTCAATAATTGGCAACGAGAGAGTGTATTTTATTAAACAGGGGAACCACAAAAAATTCCAGAAGATGTGGGGCCCCTGGATTGAAAATATACCAGAATTAGTAAATTAGGGGATATAATATTTTTTTTTTTTTTTTTTTTCTCCTTCTTTTTCTTTCTTTTTTCTTTTTTTTTTTTTTTTTTTTTTTTTTTTTTTTTTTTGACGGTGTAGCATTTTTGCTTGTGCCTTTTTGGCTGTACTTCTTCCTATATATAGGATATGACCAGTATAAGATGCCAGCATGGGAAAATCTTTCTCAACCTGGGGTGAATGGGAGGGTGTAGTTTAGGGGGGTAAAAGCTAGCCAGCAGCGCTAAATAGAACAGAAGTCGGCATTGGTATAGCTAAGGAGTAAATTATATAATTTGCCTATAAAGGCTCCTCTCTCTCTAGTCCTTCTTTTTTAATATAAAGCTGTAACCCCCTTTAATGTATAAGAATAAAAGGTAGTATTAAATGTAAAGGGAAAATATGAGCCACAATGATGATAAGACTGAGTAGGGACGGAGAAAAAGGCCTTGCTGACTTAGTCCTACACACTAGCTTTTCTGAAGTGGCAAGAAAAAAAAAAAAAAAAAAAAAAAAAAAAAGAAAAAGGTGCATATTACCGCTGACTCATGGTCCAGCAGGCATGGACAGGGACGTTACCTTTCTTTCACGGCCCATTGGGTCACTCTATTGGCAGCTGGGAGGGATGCAGGACAAGGTGCAGTAGTGTTGGAGGTTGTTCCGCCACCACGCCTCCAAAATGCTACTACTGCTACTGGTTGTGACACACCTCTCTCCTCCACCCCCTCCTCTTCTTCTTCCTCCAGTGCTCTGTCCTCGGAACCAGCGGTGCTCCGTAGGCGTACAAGGGGCTACGCAAGTACACAGGCAAAAAGATGCCATGCCGTGCTTGCGCTGGTGTGTTTGGGGGACAGGAGCCACACTGGGCCAGAGGTTCTGGCAGCTCTGCAGGGGCAGGCCGAGAGGTGGTTGAAGCCACACCAGCTTAAGCCAGGAATGGTCATTTCTGACAATGGCACCAACCTCCTCTCCGCCCTGCGACAGGGGCAGCTCACCCATGTGCCCTGTATGGCTCACGTCCTCAACCTGGTGGTGCAGCGGTTCTTGGGCAGGTTCCCAGGCTTACAGGATGTCCTGAGGCAGGCCAGGAAAGTCTGTGTGCATTTCCGCCGATCTTATAATGCCAGTGCTCGGCTGACTGAGCTGCAAAAGGAGCTGAACCTGCCCAAGAACCGCCTAATATGTGACATGCCCACCAGGTGGAACTCAACGTTGGCCATGCTGCAGCGACTGCACACGCAGCAGAGGGCCATCAGTGAGTACCTTTGCGACTACGGCACCAGGACAGGGTCAGGGGAGCTTGGTTTTTTTTCCCCACGTCAGTGGAGCATGATCAGGGATGCATGCACTGTCCTCTCACCATTTGAGGAGGCCACGAGGATGGTGAGCAGTGACAGTGCATGCATCAGTGACACTGTACCTCTTGTCCACCTGTTGGAGCATACGCTGCGTGGGATAATGGACAGGGCACTTGAGGCAGAACAGAGGCAGGAAGAGAAGGACATCCTTGCCTCTCAAGGCCCCCTTTACCTGGACAGTGTTCCTTCTGTCCCACCCATCACACAGGAAGAGGATGAGGAGGAGGAGGAGGAGGAGGAGGATTGTGTGAGCATGGAGGTGGAGCCTGGCACTCAGCATCAGCAGCAGCAGTCTTTTAGGGATGATGTACAGTCCCAACAAACCAGTGGACTTGTACGTGGCTGGGAGGAGGTGGCTGGCGATCATGTCATCCTCAGTGACCCAGAAGACTCCGGACCGAATGCCTCAGCAAACCTACGCTGCATGGCCTCCCTGATCCTGAAAAGCCTGCGGAAGGATCCTCATGTTCTTTGGATCAAGGAGAGGGACCATTACTGGCTGGCCACTCTCCTTGATCCACGGTACAAGGGTAAGGTTGCGGACCTTATCTTGCCGTCGCAGAGGGAGCAGAGGATGAGACATCTCAGGGAGGCCTTGCAGAAAGGTCTGTGCAACGCGTTCCCAGAAACTGGGAGGTTACAAACTCCTGGTCCTGGACGACAAGTTGCTGAGGCTTCGGTCAGTAGTAGAAGGAGCGGTGGGGAAGGTGGACGTCTGACCGATGCGTTCAGACAATTTTTTAGTCCGCAGCCCCAAGGTATGATCGGTTCCAGCAACCATCGCCAGCGTCTGATATACATGGTGCAGGAATACCTTGGGGCAAGGTCAGACTTGGACACCTTTCCCACCGAAAATCCTCTGGCTTACTGGGTCCTGAGGATGGATCACTGGCCAGAGCTTGCACAGTATGCAATTGAGCTACTGGCCTGTCCTGCCTCCAGCGTTCTTTCCGAACACACATTCAGTGCTGCTGGAGGATTTGTCACTGATCATAGGGTGCGCCTGTCCACCGACTCGGTTGATCGACTGACCTTCATCAAAATGAATCAGTCTTGGATCACCACCAGCTACCAGGCACCTGAAGCGGATATAACGGAATAATTTATAATGTCACATCCCTTCAAGACTGCCTATGCTGATGCTGAGTGACTGTCCTCTTATGTTCACTGACTATCCTCTTCCTCCTCCTTATGATCCATGCCACCACACCAGTGCCTAAGGCACAATTTTTCAGCCCCTGTATAACAGGGGCGTGTACTTACAATTTTTTAAAAAAATGCTTCGCAACACGTGTGACTGCTGTGCTCCAAGTACAGTATCTGTGAGGGGTTGCAGTGTTGTGGCACCAGCACCAATGCCTAAGGCACAATTTTTCAGCCCCTGTTTAACAGGGGCATGTCATTACAATTTTTTTTTAAAAATGCTTCGCAACACGTGTGACTGCTGTGCTCCAAGTACAGTATCTGTGAGGGGTTGCAGTGTTGTGGCACCAGCACCAGTGCCTAAGGCACAATTTTTCAGCCCCTGTTGGGGCGTGTAATTACAATTTTTAGGCAATGCTTTGCAACAGGTCTCATTGCTGTGCTAAGAGTACAGTGTCTGTGAGGGGTTGCAGTGTTGTGGCACCAGCACCAATGCCTAAGGCACAATTTTTCAGCCCCTGTTTAACAGGGGCGTGTAATTACAATTTTTTAAAAAGATGCTTCGCAACAGGTGTGACTGCTGTGCTCCAAGTACAGTATCTGTGAGGGGTTGCAGTGTTGTGGCACCAGTGCCTAAGGCACAATTTTTTCAGCCCCTGTTGGGGCGTGTAATTACAATTTTTAGGCACTGCTTTGCAACAGGTCTCATTGCTGTGCTAAGAGTACAGTATCTGTGAGGGGTTGCAGTGTTGTGGCACCAGCACCAATGCCTAAGGCACAATTTTTCAGCCCCTGTTTAACAGGGCCGTGTAATTACAAATCTTGATCTAATAGTTCACAGCAGGGCCCATTCCTGCGCCCACCAAGAGTAACTATGAGGGCCTACAGTCTTGTGGCAACACCGTCCACCACCACCGCCAAAGGCCCAATTTTTCTGCCCTGTTCAACAGGTGCATGCAATTACAAATCTTGATCTAATAACTCACAGCAGGGCCCATTCCTGCGCCCACCAAGAGTAACTGTGAGGGCTTACAGTCTTGTGGCAACACCGTCCACCACCACCACCACCACCACCACCAAAGGCCCAATTTTTCTGCCCTGTTCAACAGGTGCATGCAATTACAAATCTTGATCTAATAACTCACAGCGGGGCCCATTCCTGCGCCCACCAAGAGTAACTGTGAGGGCTTACAGTCTTGTGGCAACACCGTCCACCACCACCACCAAAGGCCCAATTTTTCTGCCCTGTTCAACAGGTGCATGCAATTACAAATCTTGATCTAATAACTCACAGCAGGGCCCATTCCTGCACCCACCAAGAGTAACTGTGAGGGCTTACAGTCTTGTGGCAACACGGTCCACCACCCCCACCACCACCACCAAAGGCCCAATTTTTCTGCCCGGTTCAACAGGTGCATGCAAGTACAAATCTTGATCTATTAACTCACAGCAGGGCCCATTCCTGTGCCCACCAGTCTTGTGGCTACACCAACATCTAATAGGGCAAATTTCTGCAGAGTATATACGGCAGGCCCCTACTTTCAAACATCCAACTTACAAACGACTCCTACTTGCAAACGGAAAGAGAAAACAGGAAGTGAGAGGAAATCTACCCCTAGGAAGGGAAATTCTATCCTGTTAGATTTAATTTGGGAAAAAGGTATCTCCTCTCTACTGATGCTTTATCACCAATCCTTGTTTCAATTCAAACCCCACTTTTACAAAAACATTTGTCATTGGGACGGAAAGTGAGGTGACATGTTCTGAACAGATGTGCAAAGACAGCAAATGTTACAGGGGTGATAACCCCTCCCTATGTTCTCCAAAAAGCTTAAAAATAGATTTTTTTGGGATGGAGCTACACTTGATAATGTACCTGTTCAGATTCTACTTAAGAACAAACCTACAGTCCGTGTCTTGTTTGCACCACCTATATACTGCTGTTCAGAGTATATAGGGTTGTAGGTATAGGGTTTTATTTTGGGTGCGGGGTCCCCCTTAATATCCATACAAGACCCAAAGGGGCTGGGGTGTGGGGGGGGGGGTGGATGGGGTAGCCATGCCATTTTTCTCAAGGATTTTCAGCCATATGGCGGCCAGGACAAGACATGACATTAAAGCCGCAAGTGTTTTTAAATGGCTTCTTTTTTTCCTTTACAAATGTCATTTTGTGCAAGGACAGTTCTAAACACGGGAAACACATGCCACTTCACAGGCATACTTTAAACACCCCCCAGGTACCATATTTAAAGGAAAATTTCACTTTTTTTTTTTCACTTTATGCATCATTAAAATGACTGCTCCCGAAAAAACGTTAGTTTTTAAAAGTTCTTTTTGCATTGATATATGTCCCCTGGGGCAGGACCCGGGTCCCCAAACCTGTTTTATGACATTAACATGCAAATTGGCCGTTATAATTAGCACTTTTGATTTCGAACGTTCGCGTCCATTATAACGTATAGGGTTCGAAAATTTGCGCGAACTTTCGGTCGGTTCGAAGGTTCTGGTGCGAACCGAACCCGGGGGTGTTCGGCTCATCCCTAGTGAGAACTTTAAAAGGTTAGTTCACCTTTACCAAAAAACTAGAAAAAACATTCACTGACGTGGTACCATATCCATAAACATATAAGAAAAACAAAAATAGAAAACAAAGGGATTTTACGGTGCCAATCTCAACCCCCAAAAAGTGAATACTTGACTAGTTAAAATCAAAACAATTGTATTCACAACATAATTCCTTAAAAATGTTTATAAACATAAAAACATTCCAATACAGATACAGTTGTGCTCATAAGTTTACATATCTTGGCAGAATTTATGATTTCTTGGCCATTTTTCAGAGAATATGAATGATAACACAAAAACATTTCTTTCTTTCTGTTGCCATTATGATTTAAAAAGTGTAAACACAGTTGATTGATAATAAGTGGCTTCAGCCAAAGACTAACCATGAGTGAAAGAAAAGTTTTTGTGTTATCATTTATATTCTCTGAAAAATGGCCAAGAAATAATCAATTCTGCCAGGGTATGGAAACTTATGAGCACAACTGTAAGAGGCATCCTAAAAAGGCGCTCATTCTGCTAAGCCATAGCCGATAAATGTCCATACATATATACACTCACCAGCCACTTTATTAGGTACACCTGTTCAATTGTACTGATTGTATATATACTGTATATAAAGAATAATGTTTAATATACAACAAATATAATAGGTCAGACTGCTGGAGAAAACTGGGCATCAGTCTCTACGTGTTTTGCTGTTTACTGGCTTCCTCGGAAAACCCTTTTGTATTAGGGAATAGATAACAGTTATTTGCAAGATATATACAGATTCATAAGTACATATGACATAAAACATACACACCAACATAATAGTAGCCGAGTACTCACATGAATATTACTATGATCCTTTGACGCTATATCCAAATGGAGGAAATTACCCAGGTCGCCTCAAGGCTATGGACTTACACTTGTTTGATAAAGAAAGTTATTAAAAAAAAAAATTCAAAGGAATATTCCCAGGCAGTGGACCCTCTTCCCACAAAACTAAAGAGCCAGGCAGCATGGGGTGTACTCTACCTATGCAAATAAGGGGCATCTGTAATAAAAAAAAAACTGTGCAGCTTTGATTAAAGTTGAATAATGGCCTTGCTATAAGGGTATCCCAATTATGTACCTGATAAAGCCTGCCTGGAAAAATCCTAGGACATTGCTAAGGATGTTGCCAAGAGAGGCCCAGTTGTTACAGTTAATCTTCATCATCACAGGAGCAAGTTTTCAAGTGCTGTACCCTTCATGACCAGGCCATTTTTTTGTATTCAGCACTGGGCTACTTTAACTGCCAATTGTGTGGTCATGCAACACTGTAAGCAAATTAAATTTATTAAAAAAAAAATCACACACCAGTAGAGCTTTCTTTTGGTGATATTTAACCACCACTGGGTTTTATATTTTTTGCCATATAAATAAAAAAAGACAGAGAATTTTGAAAAAAAATTATTCTGCTACAAAAAAACCCCCAATAAGTGTATACTAATTGGTTTGTGTTAAAGTCATAGCGTTTACAATCTATGGTATATATATATATATATATATGAAAATTAATCAAACCTGATAGTTTGATATGATACTTATCTTATTTATTGAGGTCCTTAAAAGGCCAGGACAATACAAATATTCCCTTAATTACCCTTTTTTGGAAAGCAAACAGACAGGGGTATTTAGTAAGAGGCATGGCAAGTTATTTGAAGTTGTCATTTTTTGTCACAATTTTTTGGAAAATAGAAAACAATTAAAATTTGGGTTTTTTTGGTCACAATTTTTTTTATACATACTGTCACTAGTACAGTACAGCATCATCATATGACTGGTGTGTCGATGATCAAAGATACTGACTTGTGTAAGTATGTTTAACCGCTTCCCGACCGCCCACTGCATATATACGTCAGCAGAATGGCACAGGCAGGCAAAAGCACGTACCTGTACGTGGTCGTGCATTTGCCTGCCTGTGGGTCGCGCTTGCGCCGCCAGCGGCGCGCTCGCGACCCGGTCGGGAGCTCCGTGACCCCGGGCCGCGGGACCAGCGGACCCGATTGCCGCTGGTGTCCCGCAATCGGGTTACGGAGCTGAAAAACGGGGAGAGGTATGTGTAAACAAACCTCTCCCCGCGCTTCCTACTCTGCCTGTCATTGATTGGCTGTTCCCGGTCATCGGGAAAGCCGATCAATGATGTCAGACGTCAGCCCCGCCCCCTAATGTAAAAAAAAAACACACACGTCACAGCCCATAACCCCTCCCTTCCCCCTAGTGGTTAACCCCTTCACTACAACTGTCATTTATACAGGAAACAATGCATTTAAATAGCATTGATTGCTGTATAAATGACAATGGTCCCAAAAATGTGTCAAAAATGTCCGATGTGTGTCCGCCATAATGTCGCAGTCACAATAAAAATCGCTGATCGCCGCCATTACTAGTAAAAAAAAAAATATTAATAAAAATGCTATAAAACTATCCCCTATTTTGTAAACACTATAACTTTTGCGCAAACCAATCAATAATCGCTAATTGCGATTTTTTTTACCAAAAATATGTAGAAGAATACGTATCAGCTTAAACTGAGGAAAAAAAACGTTTTTTTATATATTTTTTGGGGATATTTATTATAGCAAAAAGCAAACAATATTGCATTGTTTTCAAAATTGTCGCTCTATTTTTGTTTATAGCGCAAAAAATAAAAACCGCAGGGGCGATCAAATACCACCAAAAGAAAGCTCTATTTGTGGGAAAAAAAGGACGCCAATTTTTTTTTGGAGCCACGTCGCACGACCGCGCAATTGTCAGTTAAAGCGACGCAGTGCCAAATCGCAAAAAGGGGCCTGGTCCTTTGGCTGCCAATTGGTCCGGGGCTGAAGTGGTTAAAAAAAATGTATTTAATTTTTACTTACTTTTTTTAACATTGCTGTAACAGCAATGTTTTGAACTGTCATGGATGGGTTACATTTATACCAGCTGTGATTTACTATTGTGTGCTGTGATTTGCCCACAGCTATCACATTGTACAGGGTGCTGTGGTTGACCCATGTGAATTCTGTGGGCCAATCACAGCATCACTGTAGGAATCATAGCTGTTATGAATGTAACCCATTCATAGCAGCTTTGTTGACATTGTGATCACATACTGAAGCAGCCGGGTACCGGGAGCTGCAATCCACTATGTTCATGTACATGATCCTGCCTGCCTGTGCCGCCCTGCTGCAGTAAATGTATGGTGGTTAGTGGTTAACCACTTGCCGCCCGCCATATAGCAGAATGATGGCGGCAAAGTGGTTTCAATATCCTGACTGGGCGTCATATGACGTCCTCAGGATATTAAGCCGCTGCGCGCCCCCGGGGGTGCACATCGCGGCGATCGTTGTTGCGGTGTGTCAGTCTGACACACCGCAACTGCGATCTCAGTAAAGAGTCTCCGACCTAGACTCTTTACCATGCGATCAGCCGTGTCCAATCAAGGCTGCTAATCACAGTGTAAATAGGAAGAGCCGTTGATCGGCTTTTCCTCACCCGCATCTGTCAGACGCCAGTAGAGGATAGCCGATTGGCTGCTCCTCTGACAGAGGGGGTCTGTGCTGATCGATTATCAGCGCAGCCCCCCGAGGATGCCCACACTGGACCACCAGGGATGCCACCAGACCACCAGGGAGGCCCAGCACCAGGTATGCCACCCTAGACCACCAGGGATGCCAGTCAGTGCCCACAATGGATGCCAATCAGTGCCCACAATGGATGCCAATCAATGCCCACAATGGGCATCACTGATTGGCATGCATTATTGTTTGGCACTGATTGGCATCCATCAGTACAATACATTACACTAAAATGCCACCTATCAGTGCCCATCCGTGCCGCCTATCAGTGCCCATCCGTGCTGCCTATCAGTGCCCATCCATGCCAATCCGTGCCACCTATCAGTGCCAATTTGTGCCACCTATCAGTGCCCATCCATGTCGCCCATCAGTGCCACCTATCAGTGCCGCCTATCAGTGCCACATATCAGTGCCCATCAATGCCACCTTATCAGTGCCACTTCATTGGTGCCACCTCATCGGTGCCCATCAGTGCCGCCTTATTAGTGCCTGTCAGTGCAGCCCCATCAGTGCCCATCAGTGAAGGAGAAAACTTACTTATTTACAAAGTTTTGAAACTGAAACAAAAAAAACATATTTTTTTTCTAAATTTTCGGTCTTTTTTTATTTGTTTAGCAGAAAATAAAAATCGCAGAGGTGATCAAATACCACCAAAAGAAAGCTCTATTTGTAGGAAAATAATGATAAAAATTTAGTTTGGGTACAGTGTAGTATGACCGTGCAATTGTCATTCAAAGTGCGACAGCGTTGAAAGCTGAAAATTGGTCTGGGCAGGAAGGTGTTTAAGTGCCCTGTATTGAAGTGGTTAAAGTATAATATTGATATTTGCTAAGAGGCTTCAAAAAAGGTGCACTGTGAGTGCAAGCCATTGCGTTCCCAGTGCACCCAGGTGTGTTAGCAAAGCAAATGAATATGTATGGATGTAATACCGGGCACCTGATTGGCTGAAGGTAGAGGCAATCCCATTGGCTGCCATGCAGAACAGGAAGAAGAAACGCACAGCGGAGTCCTGCACCCATCACTGCGCTACACATCCAACAGCTCGCAACCTGACCTGCTGCCTGACCCACCACCACAATGGGGTAAGTTCCAGGCAGGCAGCGGGCGGGGGGTGGCTGCATATTATGGGCACAAAAGCTGAAATTGATGGAGCACAGTTGGCTGCATTTGCAGGGCACAGTGGCTGCATATGATGAGGCACAGAGGCTGCAATTGATGGGGGACAGAGGCTGCATATGATGGGCACAGAGGCTGCAATTGATGGTGCACATTTGGCTGCATATGATGGGCACAATTGGCTGCATTTGATGAGCATAGTGGCTGCATATGATGGGCACATTTGGCTGCATATGATGGGCACAGAGGCTGCATATGATGGGCACAGTTGGCGGCATATAATGGGCACAGAGGCTGCATATGATAGGCACAGTTGGCTGCATATGATGGGCACAGAGGCTGCAAATAATGGGCACAGTTGGCTGCATATTATGGGCACAGTTGGCTGCATATGATGGGCAAGGTTGGCTGCATATTATGGGCACAGAGGCTGCATATGATGGGCACAGAATCTGCATACGATGGGCACATTTGGCTGCATTTGATGAGCACAGAGGCTGCATATGATGGGCACATTTGCCTGCATATGATGGGCACATTTGCCTGAATATGATGGGCACAGATGCTGCATATGATGGGCACAATTGGCTGCATTTGATGAGCATAGAGGCTGCATATGATGGGCAGATTTGGCTGCATATGATGGGCACAGAGGCTGCATATGATGGGCACAGTTGGCTGCATATGATGGGCACAGAGGCTGCATATGATAGGCAGAGTTGTCTGCATATGATGGGCACAGAGGCTGCAAATGATGGGCACAGTTGGCTGCATATTATGGGCACAGTTGGCTGCATATGATGGGCAAGGTTGGCTGCATATTATGGGCACAGAGGCTGCATATGATGGGCACAGAAGCTGCATACGATGGGCACAGTTGGCTGCATTTGATAAGCACAGAGGCTGCATATGATGGGCACATTTGGCTGCATATGATGGGCACAGATGCTGCATATGATGGGCAGAGTGGCTGCATATTATGGGCACAGTGGTTGCATATGATGGGCATGATTGATGTTTTTGTTTCAGTATTTTTCAGAATTTTTCAGTTCGTTTGCGCCCCCAAAAATTTTAAGCACCAGCTGCCACTGAACAGTGTATATGGATTTCATTTGAGATATTACATTCCTTTAAAAATCTAACGTTAAAAGCAAATATTTTAAAGTACTTTTAAATGATATTTTTTAAGTCATTGAATGTACTACATGTTTTCTTACAAATGTTCATATGAATGTTCTTACAAATATCCTTACAAACATTCATTTGACTACTACTGTATGGCCTGCTTAATTCTACTGCAAGCCAACTTCTCCCTGAAATGGGTTTCAAAACATTCAAAATGACAATTTTGTATTTTTATAAACAGGACAATTTATAGAAAATAATATATATTTTTTTATCTACAGTAACACAATTTTTAAACCAACACTGATCAAAGTGATAACAACGTTTTTAATTTAGTTCAATTTTTTGTCTATGGAATGCATAGAAATAATGCCTTGTTTCACCTGAAAAAAACAATATATTAATTACTTTGTTATCTTTCTGAAAGCGATATTAAACCCCAAGCCAGAATGTAATAGATTGCAGCTCTAGTAATAGATTGCAAAATATAATAGATTGCAGTCAAAATGTGGAGGGTGCATCAGTTTTCTTTTCCTTGGCTTTTTCTTCTCAGTTTTTACCTGGTGATCTGGCTAGTAACCGGCTTCCTTTATTAGTGCGGCACAACTCTAGAGAAATAATCACAGGAGGCACATTAGACAGCAGCATTGTCAGACTGGGGGGGGGGGGATTTTTAAATGTATCTGAAAAGTTTTGCATGCATAAATAAAAAAAAAGCTGATAATTTTAATCACCCATGCCAGTTGTGGTTTGTAACCTGATACATTCTGCTGGAGAGCTTGTGCATTTGAAAACAACAGACTTGCTGGCTGGATCACCAGATAAAAATAAAGGAAGCCATCACATCTAAGAATTGGTAATTTTCAATATAATAAATGATGGATTTAATACTGCTTTAAATAATGCCAAAGTTATCACAGAATAAACAGCAGACATTTAAAAAATTGCTTAGGTCCATACGTCATGTTCAGGAATTGGACCTGAAAAGGTTAGAGATCCTTATAGAAGTATAGAAACAAACCTGCTGATCTGTTAGAAAAGCACTCTAAAGCCCCATACACACTGTCGGACAATCCGCGGACCAGGTCGGTCGGATTCTGTCCGTCGTACTTTGTCCGATGTTGGTGTTGCGTACACACGGTCGGACTACGTTGTCGGAATATCCGGTCTGCAAGAACGTCGTGACGTAAGTCGTCGTCCACGAGATTAGAAAAGGGAAGTTCAGCACCACGTCAGGCACCCGTTGGGCTCCTTCTGCTGATCCCGTGTTTATCGCGAGTTAGTCGAAGTTTGGTGACTTAAGATTCGCGCTTCTCCGTTTTCTGACTCAGATCGTTACTGCTCTTCAGTTTGTGCTTGTCGTGCGTATCTGTTTATTAGTGCGTGTAGTCAGTTCGCATTTGTTGGTCATTGCGGCCTATATCTTGATATAGGACGCTTTGATTTGCACTGCTTATTGTCTGCTCGTTTCTGGTATTCATTTCGTTCTTTCAGGCCTTGCTGTTTATCGGTGCTTTCTGTTTGTCCGTTCTGACCAGCCGACCTTTTGTGACCTTGTGAGCGATGTTTCCCGTGCGTACTCGTCGCCGAGTTCGTGCTGTACGCGGAATTGGTGTCGGGCTTCTAGCTTTGAGCCAAGACCCGTCCATGAACAGAGTGACGAGGAGTATGTGGACCAAGAATTGGTTGCTTCAGCGTGACCAATTCTCGCACATGCCTTTGCTTCGTGAGATCCAGGAGAATAATCCTGATGATTTCAGGAACTTTCTCAGGATGACGGACCCCGATTTTCACCGTCTTTTGGCTTTGCTGACCCCCTTTATCAGCCGGCAGGATACCTGCATGAGACAAGCCATTACTCCGGAGCAGAGGCTTGTTGCCACGTTGAGGTACTTGGCGACAGGGAGAAGTCTTCAGGATTTGAAGTTCTCTTCAGGTATCTCTCCCCAGGCCCTGGGACTCATTATTCCAGAGACCTGTTCTGCCATCATCGAGGTCCTGCAGGAGGACTATATTAAGGTAACATTTCTCCTTTACTATTCCCTTCTATGTATGTTCTTTTTGCTAATGTCTTCTATTTTTGACCTCCTTCCCTAATTACCATGATTGCAATATGCTCTAATATGCTGTGCCCCTTTTCTCCTTCATGCATTTTTCCCTTCACTTACCTCACCAGCATGCTCTTCTGCCCCAATAGACACCTATGGCCTAGTCACCTAAGCAATGTATTTTGTCTGCTGCATAGGATTTTTTGCCCCCAAACACCCCCTAAAATATGCACAAATGTTTGCTGTGTGGTTTACTTCATGTAGAGCCCCTTTTTTTTATTGTTTTTGGTGGGGGGGGGGGGGCAAACTCATTAGGAACCCCCTCCCCCAACTGCTCTGTCAGATGGTACCAATCCTCTATCTGCTGGCTTTCCCAAGGTCAATACACACTATATACCTACCTCTTTTTAGTGGGCATCTTTAGGGATGAATTCTGCAAAGCATGTAGTGCAAGGGGCTGCCTCCATACTTTCCATTTCCTATTTTTTTTGTGTTCTTTCCCTCCTATTAGCTTGCTTGGTAATTTCATAATGTCACAATGTGCTTTCCTTTTTTTGGGGGGGGGGGGGGGGGGGGTTGAAATGTTAGTTTAGCTTTCCAGGGGGCTGCCAATATTGTTAAGTACAGAGGGTCTGGCCAAACTAGCACACATTATTGAGCCATTTGCCAATCAATGAAGTGCAGAGGGTTACCTGTCCACACCCCCCCCCCCCCCAAAACCCTAGTTATTGTCAAAGGCCCATCAGAAGTGGGGGGATTGATGGGGGGTGAGTAATCTGTGAAGGGGAGCCTCTACTTTTCTGTGCAAATACTTTCCAGCCTCCAATTTTATACAATGCTCTTGTTCCAAGATGTTGATTGTCTAATCTGCTTGCAATGTTTATGTGCAAAGTGACTAATTTTTTTTTCTTGTTTCACTCCACAGTTCCCTTCAACGCCACAGGAATGGCAGACTGTGGCCTCCCACTTTGCCAGCCGTTGGGACTTTCCTAACTGCGGAGGGGCAATTGATGGGAAACACGTCCGCATCGTCCCACCGCCCAACTCGGGGTCCCACTATTATAATTATAAAGGGTTTAATAGTGTAGTGATGTTGGCGGTGGTGTCGGCAACATATGAATTTATGTATGTGGACGTGGGGATGAACGGCCGGATCTCGGATGGTGGTGCCATTACGCACACGGAGTTCTACTGGCGTCTCCAAAGTGGCAGTCTGTGCTTGCCACCTCCAGAGGAGAATGCTGAAGGACTCCCCTTCGTCTTTGTCGCAGATGAAGCGTTTGCGTTGACTCCCCATGTGATGAGGCCGTTCCCGATGAGGACCCTCACCCCAGAACAGAGGGTCTTCAACTACAGGCTGTCCAGAGCCAGAAGAGTGGTGGAGAACACTTTTGGCATCCTGGCCAGCCGCTTCCGCCTGTTCTTGACGGCAATTAACTTGGCGGAATACAAACTGAACCACATAGTTCTTGCCTGTTGCATATTGCACAACTTCCTCAAAAGACATAACAGGAACTATGTGGTGCCCGTTGGCCCAGATGTGGAGGGCCCTCCAAATGCGGACCTCACAGCCCTTCAAGTGGCATGTCCAGGCTTGCCCCCTCTAAATGCCCGCGTGGTCCGCGAGCAATATATGGAGTACTTTGTGGGTAGGGGGGCCATTGCTCTGCCTGACGATGTGTGAGAGGCATTTTTTAATAAATCTGATATTTCAACCAACCTATGATTTCTTGTGATTTCAGTATTCTTTTTTGCTTATTTTACCTTGAAATTTTTTCACTTTGCCTTCGACAGTGGGAATGCACTTTCTGGGCAAAAGGAGGTAACAGTCTCTTCTTCCCAAAAAGATTAGTCTCATGTTGTGTGTTTGATACCTAATCTTTGGTCTAGATAAGGTTTGTACTGCCTAACTGACACCCAAAATACTCCTTTTCATCACCAGGTCAGACATGTGTGTATTCTCAAAAATGCTGTGCTCCGTGTTTTCGTAGAAAGCACTGTGGGTGTCATTTACATAAGTCAAATCCACTATGCTCTACAAGTGCAGTGAAAAAGTGCCCTGGAAAAGAAACTTGCAGTGCAAAGTGGACTTGCCTTTAGTAAATAACACCAATTGGCCCCCATATCCTTTCCATTTGACATACATAATGCATTGTGTTTTTGAAATAAGGAAGCCACACATTTAGAAAAATAAAAAAGTTTACTTGGAAAACATTCACAAGTGCGTTTACAATCTTCACGCCCAAACTGACAACATCTTGGTTATTTACAGCATTGTTTAGAAACATTACGCAATTGGTAAAACCAGGCATGGAGCAAAACAGAACCTATGAACTTGGAAAGTTCAACTTTGTAAAGTGAAGACAAGATCAGACATGACTATATGTTCAAAGTGTGTTTGATCTTGCCTTCATCACATGGGGGGGTCACCCCTGGAAAGTGGAAATTTAGAACATGCACACAATTTGGGTCTGAAAATGGTCATTAGATGGTAAAACACATGCCTAGAAGCTTCAAAAGTGCCATTTTCCATCATGGGGATGAATGGACGTTTTTTGGGGGCGCAACCCCTTCACCACAACCACTTTCGTAGTTCGTAAAGTGGTTGCACCCCCAAAAAAACGATGGCATTCATCCACCATGATGGGAGCTAGCACATGTGGACACAATGTGTGCATGTTCCAAATTTCACACAGTTCTTAAGTTGCAAATGTGTTCATAAGCTGGCACAAATGTGTGTTAATTACTTGGTGCGTTTTCATATTTTTCCTAAAACATCAATGATGTTCTTCAATTTTTGTTGAACATCATTGATGTTTTGCTTTATGTAATCGAGATCTCTATTGCAGACCATTATCTCCCCGATGAGTACGTGGGCACTCTCTGTGGTAAAGTGCGATTTTTCTTCCACAACATCCACGTCACCTAAAAACCACAAACAAAAAAAAATCGGGTGTTGGAAATGAGGCAGGCATACATTGATTAGCTTACCAGTAGCTGTGTTCTCCCACACTCACCTGTTGTGGTGACAATTTCTCCAAGTTCGATGATCTCTCCTTCCTCCTCCTCCTCCTCTGCTTCTGCTGTTTCACCTTTTTTGGGAGGTGTTGGTTTTGGGGTTTCCTCAGACGGGCCAAGTTTTCGCTCCCCTATGAGAATGTACAAAAGGAAGATTTAGCAACACAATTTATTGAGGGCAGAAATAGGAAATGACAAACATTGCTTGAAAGTGACGGACACAATTTTTGTTTGGCCAGTTACAAATGCCAACTACATGAATGTAGTCACTTTGTAAAGGTGCTAAACTGACTAGCTTTTTGGTAGAAGTTTGTGTGATGGAGACCCCCCTCTAGTATCCACTGGAGCACATGTGTGGAAAAGCCTAATAAAAAGGTGGTTTGGGTGTCCCAGCACTAGTGCTCTAGAGTCCAGATGGGTAACCAGCTACTGGGTGACCTCTCCTTTACATTGAATAAATTGGCTTTACATTCTTGATGACATTTCGAGTGAGAACAAACTTCCTTTCCACAAAAAAAACACCAAACATCGTATTATAAGTGGCCGATCGTTGCGAACGATCGAATGGACACACACACGACCATGACAGTGGCAGAAAGATCGAGGCTGAGTACGATCGAACGCACAGACGAACATGAAAGTGGCCATTTTGGAATGTACAACTTTGTAAAAATCAAACCACATGGAGCAGTATGCAAGCAAGAAATAAAACACAAAACACAACTACTTACTTTTTTGAAGAATTCGCTTGATCTTTCTGTACTGATCGGCCTCCCTCAGTTTCAGGTCTGACCAGCGTTTCCTCAGTTGCTCCTTGGATCGTTGTATCCCAAAATTATTGTACAGCCTCCTCACAACTTTAGACATGATCTTGGCCTTGCGGACATTGGGGTTGAGGTAAGGCCCATACTTCCCATCATAGTCGCTCCTCTTTAATATGTCCACCATCTCCAACATTTCTCCAAATGACATATTGGAGGCCTTGAATTTCAGGCTCCGGGATCGGGACGTTTCTGCCTCCGGACTTTCCTCGTCCTCCTCGTTGGTGGGATATTTGTGGCGCACCTGCTGTGTCCCCGCCATGTGCTCTCCCCACTGCGCCGTAAAGAGAAGGGGTGGGGAATAGACGAGAAAGATCGTCAGGGGCGGGCGGAGTTTGACGCATGCGCACTGTATATAAAACGTCACACGCCTGTGTCGTAGCCACGATCTGGGAGACGAGGGGAGAGAAAACTCATGCACGAGACGATCGCTACAAACGAAGGTACAATTGGACGTTGGTACATAACTAGCCTAGACTGATTCGAACTTGAGGCCTCTTTATGGAGAAGATTAGGAGAGTTTAGCCTGACATAATTTATAGTGTTTTGTGTGGTGTTGTGTCTTGCAGAGATTATGAAGGGATTCAACGACATGAGTTTTCTCCCCCTCTTCATTGCCAAATACAGGGAATTTCCCATTTTATGGCAGGGTAAACACCCCCATTATAGCAACAAACCAAAGAGGCACGCAGCCCTGGAGGAACTTGTGGAATTTGTCAAGCCAAGGTTCCCCACGGCAACTGTTGATGCTATAAGAAAGAAAATTGTCAGCCTGAGGAGTGCGTATATCAGGGAGCGCAAGAAGGTCCGGAAGTCGGAAGAAACTGCAACTGCAGCAGATGAGGTCTATGTGCCCAAGCTCTGGTACTATCAGAGTCTCCATTTTCTCAAAGACCAGGCTGATGTCACGGAGCCACTCTCGACTCCTCCTTCCACGCTTCCTTGCGCGCAGGCCACCCCTGATGAGGCTTCCGAGGAGCAACCTGGGCCTTCCAGTCTGGAAGAGGTGGAGGAGCCCAGCTTGTTCCAGGTATAGTAGTTTTGTTACCATTTATGTGAATAATGAATGATGATCACTTAATTCAGGATCCCCAATTGCTTAGTTCCTAACGTGTTTGACATATCAACTGACAGTAGTGTTGGAGACAGTTGGGGCCACAATCTAAACTGCAGGGCTGAGAATTGTATGGTTTTCTATTTGTAAACATTTTGCAACAGTCACTAGATGAAAATTGTGTGTGTTTGATGAACAAATAACTGAAACTATGTCCCTTTTTCATACACAGGAAGACCTCAGCCAGGAGGTGGCTGTGGAAGGTGGCAGTCAGGAGGAGGCAGGGGTTAGTGGCAGCCACCAGGTGGGTAGTGGCAGCCAAGAGGGGGCTAGGCCTCGGAGCCTGACTGACTCCCAAATCCCTCTCCTCCGCCTTCCGTACAGAAGGGCGAGAAGGGGGGGTTATGCGGCAGAGTCAGCGCTCCGCATGATCAGAGAGGCTTCAGCCTCCCTACATGCCACACCCGCCGACGAGGAGACCTTTGGCTCGGTAGTTGTCACGAAGATGATGGGTATGGAGGTGAGGCAACGCAACATGTGTGAGGGGCTCATCCTCCATGTCCTAAATAAGGGTAGGGCTGGGGAGATGACCCCAGTCACACATGTTTGCCATACTTACCATGCTCCGCCTCCTCCTCCTCCTCCTTCTGCCACCCCACCAGCACGACAGCCACAGCGTGCAAGGAAGCGTGGAAGGAAGACCTGAGAGTGACGACCTGGAATCAGTCTGGTCTGAGAGAAGATGGAGCCTCTTGTAGTACCAGAGCCTGGGGACCTAGATGGCATCTGCTGCAGTTCCGGATGCTTTCGACTTCAGGACCAGATTGCACTCCCCTTAATATACGTACTCCTCAGGCCCCCAATTTTCTACGCTTGAAAAATGATGGTTGCCGTGGGGGGCCAAGGCTTTGCAAATTCCCCAAGTTTCACCATGGCTGCGTTCCTCTTTGGTTTGTTGCTGAGACCTAAATAAAGGTTTATTTGATTTGAAATAATCATTGACTATTGTGTTTTACTTTTCTACAATGACAGTTTTTCTTGGAGTAGGCAGGTACATTTCACTAATCCTAAAGTAGAATTAACAAGGGGCACCAACAACCAACAAACTCCTAGTAAATTTAAGCAAGAAATACAAATGTTAATAATGTGGTTTTGCTAAGTTGAGACACACAACCCCCCTCCAAAAAAAATAAAAAAAAAAGACAAATCATGGTAAAAATATAACAAAGATTCTTTTACGATCTGAGTAAAAATAAACATGTAGTGTATAAATGCTGAAAAGTAATAAAGAACTAAGTTTGTGAGAAGTGCGGGTGAATAGGAGCAGCTAAAACATGTCATTCTTGTTGCATTGTAAAGAAAAAGAGAATGCGCTGCATTAAAGACATTTTAACATTGCAGCGTGACGAATGTGCTGTGTCGATTAGGAAAGGTAGTTTTACCTGACCGAGCGCTTCCGTCACAGAATTTCTTCTGAGCATGCGTAGCACTTTGTCCGTCGGACAACCGTACACACGATCGGATTTGGTGTGATCGGACCGTGTTGACGGCAAATCTTTCCAGCAGGAGATAAGACTTTGTCCGTCGGACAAACCGACGTACACTGTCCGATGGTGCATACACACGGTCTGATTTTTCAACAACATTGTCCGATCGGACAGAATCCATGAAAAAGTCCGACCGTGTGTATGGGGCTTAAATCTGTTTGTGAGCTGACAAAACATAGTGAGGTTAATATACTAAGGACAAATAGGCTGTTCACTTTGCAAAGGGAATTTTTCCCAGAGCTTAGTAAATGTGGTATAATGTCACTTTGCAAGGAATACCCAACCACTTGCAAGGGAAAAAAATCTGTAGTTTTGCTTGCACATGTATTGATGATGAGCTTTGTTTATCCACTAAGCTCTGGGGGAATTTCCCGTGCAAAGTGCAACTTCCCTTACAAAGTGAACAGTCTACCCACCTTTAGTAAATCAACCATAGATAAAATAGTCAGTGTGTGCATGTATATACTGTATATATACAGTACTGTATATTGTGACACGCCGGAGGTTCTTAGCTCAATGACAGTGCCGAAACAGTTTACTCCACACCAGATATAGTTTTCACGGCTTTCTTGCCCACTTTTATTACAAAAAAGTTCCAGAAAACACAAAATATGAGTTTTCCCTCACAGGGGTTTTTCAGCATTTATCTTTCATCAAAACAAACGAGCATTCAGCCTCCTATGACAGCATTACTGCTCTGATCAGTACCGTAGTGGTCCTCCTGACCCTCAAACACGTCCCAGTGTTCATGCACAGACTCTGTACCTCAGCTCTGCATCTTTCCTCGCAGCTCCATAGCTGCTCTGTCCCTCCTGGACTCTCTCTTAGGCTCGGGTCTTGTTCTGTCCCAACCTGAACAGCATGATGCATAGCAGCGCCTTTCACGGCTCCCTTTACATGCTGACCTCCTTGGGTGGGGCTCTGAGCTCTAACTCGGGCTGTCCTATGAAGCTAGTACACACCCATACCTCCCAACTTTTTGAGATGGGAGCGAGGGACACCTAGTAGAAAAACATAGCATAGGACACATCCCCTGCCACACCCCCTTAAAGGAGAATTATACAAAAAAAAATGATTAGTTAAACCCACAAGTGTTCTTTTTTTACCTCTACTATTCCTTTATACTGGCTTTGGAAATTTACAAATGCAGCAATTTAGAAATTAGATGAAGGGTCTAGAACTGGGAAACATGTTTTAAAAAATATAAAGGGCATTTTATATACAACTATTGTTGTGGAAATTTTTATTAATGTATGTTGTCAGATGCCCCCCAGTGTCTGTTTTGCTGTAATACGCTCATGCGAGGGTATTCGCACATACAGATGCTGGTGGAAGACCATTGGATGTGCAAAGCTTCCCATGGACATGGCAGATCTGTTTGCTCTTTTAAGGATGTTTGTTTTGCCTCACCAGGGAACTGGCCACTCCATAGCGATCACATTTAAACTCCTATGTAAGCAGATCTGCGTACTTGGGAACCATAGCATAACCATACAAAATTATGCCCCACTGCGTGCGCATGCGCGAGAGCTCCAAGATGGCCGCTTAAGCCGGGAGCTCCGCGCCATACCGAGCCTACAGCGTCCGCCGAGTGCCACCCAGCACCGTTTTACGCCATCCGAACGGCTAACCGGGACCTCCGCCACCCGGTGACCATCCCCATACACTTTTTCGGCCGCCCGCTCCGGCCGAAGGTCCCACACAGAAGCCGCAGTACACGCAGGGTGTACCAAGATGGCCGCCGGACTTTTCTAAGCCAGAAAGGGACCCTCATACTTTGAAGAATTTGGCAGGAGGACACAAATAGAGGTACCTCATACTCCCCCTGTCATAGTAATCACTCTGCATGCTGAAATCTGGGGTTAGAAGAAACCTGAAACAAGCCTTCTCTGCCGCCTCACATATCGGGTGTCCCAAGATGGCCACTATGGCTGCTGCAGCTCCTGTTCCCTCACACCTTCACCTGGAATTAACTCCAGATCACAAAATTGGAATTTCCCCTGCTCCCCCACATTATTCCCCAGGGACGTATAGCATTGGATCTCTGCCCCAGATTCCCTCTCCTGCTTCCACGGAATCCCTACTCAGTCACACTTTTGGGGATCAGGCATTATCTCCTGCAGCTCCACAAGGCGTGTCTGCTTCGGGCCCTCAGGGTCACTTTTCACAACTTCCCCAGATCACAGTGGATGATCTATTTCTCAAATTCTCTACACTTCTAACGGCTAACGCTGCTGCCATAACGGGTGAAATTAAAGCAGACTTACAGAATATTGGCTCCAGGATGGACGCCATTGAAGAAAGACTGGAACAGACAGCTGCAGTGTCCTTTCAGAATTCAGGCCTCATCCAAACAATGCAAGATCAACTGGACACTGCGTTTTCGCGCATTGACGACTTGGAAAATAGGTCGCGGAGACTAAACTTTAGAATCAGAGGCCTGCCTGAATCGATCGCTGACGTTACCACTGCCACACAAGACTTGATTAAGTCGCTCGTGCCGAACATTCCGCCGGCCCGCCTTGAATTAGACAGGGTACACAGAGCTTTAGGCCCTCCCAGAAAGGACGGTTCTCCCAGGGACATCATCGCCAAGCCGCTTTATTATGCTGTGAAGGAGTCTGTGATGAAACAGGCTCGGGCTCTTCCCCAGGTCACCTGCCAAGGTCACCCCGTCCAGATATTTGCAGACCTCTCCCCCTCTACCATTCAACGGAGAAGAGCTCTTAAGCCACTTTTGACAGCTATGACCCAGAAGGACATTAAGTACAAATGGGCCTTCCCATTTGCGGTTAAGTTCGCTCATAAAGGTCAGCAACACTCCTTTTCCACCTTCGTATCGGGTGAACAACTACTCCTCAATCTAAAAATCATCACACAGGAAATGGAAACGGAAGCCTCCTCGTCCATCCCAGGTGCCAATAAACGCCCGCTCCCGACGAGCCCCCCGAATCCTCTATGGAACAAGAACAAGGCTAGAAGATCATCACACAACGTGTCCACCTGATCTGGAATTTCCTCTAATACCCTAAACTGGTTCCACCCCGGACTCTGGACCTTTTTTGATTTTTATTTTTATTTGTATTTTTATATTTATCTTTATTATAAATTTTTTTCTTTTATTTTTTTTTTTTTTTTTGGGTCCTTTATGGTCTGCAGTCCGGGTTGTTTCCCTACAACAAGGGAAGGTCTACACCTATGTCTACCTTTACTTGGGGGTGATTCAGGGTCCCCATGTGGTCTTTCTGGTCTCCCTTGAGGACGTAGGTCCTAGCTACTCCCCCTTTCCCCCCTTTTTTTTTATTTTATTTATTTTTTTTTTTTTTATCCTTTTTACTTTTACTTTTACTTTTATTTTCTATTTTTTTTTTTTTTATTTCTTGTTTTTTTTTTTTTTTTTTTTCCTTCTCTCCTCTCTCCCCTCTCATGAGAGGAGGGGGGGGGGTACTTTGAGCTTTACTGTTCTTAGGGCTTGGCGAGCCCTGTAGGTGGTACATTCATTTAACAGTTCTCACAACCTGCTTTCATAGGATTGTTTGTTTTTATTAAGCCACTAGCGAAGTAGGTTTTAGGGCGCTTAGGCGAGGTGTGGTTCACATGCGCCTCCTCCCACTTCCTGGACTACTTCGGTTGTCAGGGGAGTGGGATCTCCAACCATTGTGGTTGGTGTTTGGTTTTTACCTCTCATCTCACGGCGTACAGTGAGATGACCTTCGTGGTAGTTGCTCCCCCCTGGGCCTTCTCTCGCCTGGGCGGGAGTAACCGCCTTTATCTTTGTTTTTTCTATTTCTTTCTATCTTTCCTCTCCCCCTCTCTGGAGCACTACTTACCCGTTATCTATTTTTCAGATCCTCCTCACGGCGAGCAGCGCAGGACGAACGATGCCAGCAGGAATGGTCCACCACACTTTCAGATGGCATTTCTACACACATCTGGAAAGAAGGTATGTGATGCGGGTTCGGGCAGCTCCCCCTCCTCCCAGGTCCATGGCTGATCGCACGCGTAATGTTTGGAGGGTAGCCACCCATAATGTACAGGGTTTAAATTCACCCCTAAAACGTAAAAAGGTATTCAACACATATAAGACTTCTAAATTAGACATCGTCCTTCTGCAAGAAACCCATTTTCCCGCTAGCTTTAACCCCAAATTTATTCACTCCCATTTCCCTACATTTTTTATGGCCAATGCGGAAAATAAAACCAAAGGGGTGGCAGTGGCCATAGCTAAGACATGTAACTTCACTTGGATTTCTGATACGAAAGACCCACAGGGTAGATACCTATTAGTCAAAGGCACTATAGATGGTCAGCTATACTCCATAATTTCCTACTACTCCCCTAATAAGGGGCAAGCAGCCTTTTTCAGACACCTCCTTCAAACCCTGACCCCACTACTTGAGGGCACGGTCATATTTGGGGGGGACTCCAATGTGGCCTTTGATCAAGGTCTAGACAAGTCTAGACCTCTGGATGCACAACTTACCCGCCCTTCTAACGAAAGCCTCAAGATAGCGAAACTGATACATACACAGGGGTTGGCGGACGTCTGGAGGGAGATGAACCCCAATAGAAGAGATTACACCCATTTCTCCCATCCACACAACACCTACGCCAGGATTGATCATCTCCTGGTTCGATCCCAAACAATCCCGCTCATTTTGAAATCTCACATTACTGACTCTAGCTTATCTGATCACTCCATGGTGGTTATGACTCTCCAATCCCACTACAACCGACCGGACCGGAGACAGTGGAGACTTAATGAGTCCATTCTCTCTGATCCTATTAGAGTAACAATGTTGAAAAAATCGATCGAGGAATATTTTGCATTCAATGATCAGGGGAACGTCTCTGCTGAAACACTTTGGGCAGCTCACAAAGCCTGCATTAGAGGGGAATTCATCAGACTTGCTTCCTCCATCAAGAGAGAAAGGGAAGCAGACATCAAAAGACTAGAGACTGAATACACTACACTCAAGAAACAGCACAAACTGAATCCCTCCCCCTCCTTGATTCCTCAGCTTGACAAGGCCAGGTTGGAACTCAACCTAGCCCTCACGGCTAAAGCCGAAAAACAAATCCGATGGTCCCAAAATCGGTTTTATACGCAAGGTGACAAGATGGACTCTATGTTGGCTTCCAAATTGACACCCAGACTAAAAACGTACACAATGCCGAAAATACGAATCCCAGGTCAAGGCTCCACAGCTAATCCCTCCAAGATAACGGACGCGTTTTATGAGTTCTACAACAAACTCTACTCGCCGTCTTCCTCCTCGTCTGTCTCCTCCATACACGCTTTTCTTGACAGTCTCCCCATCCCAAAACTATCCAATGTTCACAAAGACGGTCTGGAAGCCCCTTTCACAGAAGGGGAAGTGTTAGAAGCAATAAAAACCCTGAAAACTGGTTCTGCCCCTGGGCCGGATGGCATATCAAACCCATACTACAAAACGTTTGCCCACACCTTAGCCCCATACTTAACTAAATTTTTTAATTACACAACGGAAGGTAATCCACTTGATCCTCAGCTTAATGCTGCATTTATCGCGGTTATCCCAAAACCGAACAAAAACCCGGAAGAAGTTGGGAACTACCGCCCCATCTCCTTAATTAACTGCGACGTTAAGATCCTGACCAAAATTATCGCCAACCGCATTGCAACCTTTATTAATACTTATATTCATAAGGATCAGGTGGGTTTCATCCCGGGCAGACAAGGCCCAGACCAGATACGGAGGACAATAGATGTAATGTCTATTCTCCAAACTAACTGGGATGGTGGCCCCAAACAGTCGGGAATGCTTCTGTCTCTAGACCTACAAAAGGCCTTTGATTCCGTTTCCTGGCCCTATGTCTTCACCATATTAAAGCATTGGGGTTTTGGTCCACGATTCATGGGTATCATACAGGCACTTTACTCTACTCCCTCCGCAAAAGTTAGGATACAAGGCTGCTATTCTAAACCCATATCGATAAGACAGGGAACCAGACAGGGTTGCCCATTGTCGCCACTAATTTTTGCAATAGCAATAGAAACGCTTGCCATAGCGATTCGTCAAAACCCGGACATTAAAGGGGTTTCCTGTGGTCCCCAAACTCACAAATGTGGCCTATTTGCAGATGACATTATGCTTTTCATAACATCTCCCATTATCTCTCTCCCCAATCTATGCGCTCTGCTAAGCAACTTTTCTACGTTATCGGGTCTCCAGGTGAACTACTCCAAATCGCAAGCCCTTAATGTTTCCCTAGACTCCTCCACAGTAGATCTTCTGAAACAATCCTTTAAATTTCAATGGAGTGAATCTTCCATCAGATACTTGGGTATTAACCTCACAGCTAAAATTGAAAGTCTATACAGTCACAACTATCCTCCCATGTATCGTAAATTAGAAACAGATCTGCGCAACTGGACACAACACACCATTTCCTGGCTGGGAAAGATAAATGCCATCAAGATGACATTACTTCCTAGACTACTATATCTATTTCGATCCCTCCCCATTCCCATTAGGAAAGACCACATCAAAACCTTCCAAAGTAAGCTTCTAAAATTCGTTTGGGGCAAGGTAGGGTACAGATTGGCCCAAGGAATCCTTTATGCGCATAGGAAAAGAGGGGGCTTAGGTCTTCCTCATTTATATAAGTATTATCTAGCAGCCAGGCTTGCCCAAATATCTATGGTTTATTCCAAATTTGAGAAGCCTGATTGGATCCAAATAGAAAAACACGCAGTTCCTCGCTTTACTCTAGACTTCTTATTGTGGACCCCTCAGAAAAATAGACCCCCAATTCTCTCCCCTACATTGTCCCACTCCTTCGCCCTATGGGACTCCTTACGTTCTTCACCTTCACTTGTCTCTGTATACAAACCCTTGACCCACTTATTTAACAACCCACAATTCCCCCCAGGTAACAACGTTCTGGCCTTTAAATGGTGGGTTGATAAAGGTCTATATAGAATAGGTCACTACTTTACAGCTGCAGGACCGATCACTCTTAAACAATGCATTAAAAGATTTGACCTCCCCAACTCTGAACTGTTTAGGTTCCATCAAATTCACCACTTTCTGCAATCCCTATGTAAAGACAATCCTACCACGCCAGCATTCACGGATTACGAAATTTGGTGCGGTCAGGCCATGGACCAGAGGGGGGGGATCTCCACGGTCTACACATCACTTACGGCTCCTATCTCCAAGACGTCCTTTATGGTCGCTTGGGAAACTGACTTCAATTTTCTCTGGACTAAAGAGAAATGGCATTCTGCATGTGCTAAATCATTCCGGGGGATTCTTAATACCACACTGATGGAAGCTGGCCTAAAAGTGATGACCAGATGGTACTATACGCCTTTCAGAATAGCCTCAATGTTTCCGGCTACCAGCCCCCTATGCTTCAGAGGGTGCCAACTTTTAGGTACAATGTCACATATATGGTGGGAATGCCCGAAGATTCGATCATTCTGGAAAAAAATCTTCAATATGATTGACAAATTGGTTGGCTCTTCTGTCCCCAGGTCCCCCTTGATAGCCCTCCTACATGAATCCATACCCCACATATCTAAGCCCTCTAATAGATTGGTACAGTTCGTGCTTTTAGGAGCTAAGCTCACGATTGCTAGGGCTTGGAAAAAACCGAGCATACCTCTCTCAATGGCTAAAAGGAAAATCTCATGGATAATGTCTCAGGAAAAACTTACCAGTCTGTTACAGGACACATCTGAAAAATTTGAAGCCACCTGGGAACCGTGGGCCCGACTAATGGGGCTATCCAACTTCCCCTTCTTGTCATAAACAGGCTTCTTCATTTGGACGGGTAATGGTGCTCCTTCCCCTCTCTTTCTCTTCCCCCTTCTCTTTCCCACTCTATATCCTGCTCTACTTTTCTATTTTCTTTTTATATCTGCTATTCCATTACGGACAAAATTTAGGTCAGTTTATCTTAAGGCCGATGTCGAGGTACAAATGCTCCTGATTAGCTCGGTTTACAATAACAGACCCTCAGGCGGAGGATCAAGCAGAGTTAGGTCTGTTGCCTAACACACAAGCATAGTTATCTTGTCCTTGGGGTTTGTGATGCTCTGCATTGCTGGTGGGGTTTGGCACCAGCCTTCTCTGACACAGTGTGATCCCCTTGGGGGTGCTGGGGCTGAAACTAAACTGCTTCTCCTTTCCCAGCCTACTGGCTTCCAGTCAAGACTCAAACCTAGACCTTGATGCCTACTAAAAGTACACAGCGTGATCACTCTTCCCAGGGACTAGTTTCCGTATCTTCTTTATTATCACCCTATGCTTGTCAATTTGTTTGGGTTTTTACACCTCTATATTTTTGATTATACCTCTGCTTACTCTAAAATAAAAACGTGGGGTAATTTAATTCAACTAATTATCAAATTCAGGAACCCGGTAATATAGCTACCCCATGTCGGGCAGGCATAGCCTCCGCCCACACACAGTTAGATCCCGACAGGGGTGTATGGGCGCTGAGGCTGAATACCCGATCTTACTGAGAAATTTTCGGGGTAAGCCACTATAAAACCCTCCATGAGACACTAACACGCCTGTTCAGGTCAAAGAAACCTCTAGCTGCCTTGCAGTTGTATAGGCTCTAGCAGTGTTTTAAGGTCATTTCCTGAATCTTTATAGTTCTTTTGCATTCTCTAGACATATTGCTGAATCTAGTACAGTGCAACAGTACATTTCAAGATTGTAATGGAATTTAATGATATTTTGTTATGTATCTGATTATTTGTAATATGAAATTTCTTCAATAAAAATATTGAAACGAAAATTATGCCCCACTGGGCCATGATAGAGTATGGCTTGCATCATTGGTAGCAGTGGGAGTGTGCGCACGGTCGTGTTCAGAACCATGTGCTTGCCGCATGGTTTTGCACATGACCATTTGCACACGTCACTACTGCATTTCTATTTGAATATATACATGTGTGTTATTGGTTCTTTTGAATGAATACAAGTGTCTAATTGGCTGATTCTGAAGCCACCACACTCTTTTGTTATCCATATGTTTAGTATACATAAAGGCAGCCTGGCTATTTCTCTTCAGGATTATACTGAGCTCGAGGTGATACCAGCATCTGTTTGTGTTACTTGGAGAGATAAACAAGAGCGCTTTCCCAGCATTATATAAGAGGGTTGTATTTGTGCTTTTAAGCACAAATAAATGATATGCTTATAGGGAGAAGCTTAGAATGTCCCTGACACTATACAGTTCAGGCCAAAATGAGAGACAAATGAGGAGGAAAGTGGGACAAAGGGACTTTGCTCCAAATCAGGGACAGTCCCTTGAAATCAGGGACAGTTGGGAGCTATGTTGGGAGCTATGCACACCTGTGCCATTAGTGTGCTTGCTTCCTACAAAATCTGGCGTAAACCACCATTTTAAACAGTGGCACAGGCTTGACCTGCCACAATATATACAGTATCTCACAAAAGTGAGTACACCCCTCACATTTTTGTGATATTTAATTATATCTTTTCATGTGACAACACAGAAGAAATTACACTTTGCTACAATGTAAAGTAGTGAGTGTACAGCTTCTGTAACAGTGTAAATTTGCTGTCCCCTCAAAATAACTCAACACACAGCCATTAATGTCTAAACCGCTGGCAACAAAAGTGAGTACACCCATAAGTGGGCCCAAATTGTCAAAATTTTGTGTGGCCACCATTATTATCCAGCACTGCCTTAACCCTCTTGGGCATGGAGTTCACCAGAGCTTCACAGTTTGCCACTGGAGTCCTCTTTCACTCCTCCGTGATGACATCACAGAGCTGGGGATGTTAGAGACCTTGAGCTCCTCCACCTTCCATTTGAGGATGCCCCACAGATGCTTTTTTTTTTAACAAAGGGCCCCACAGATGCTTAATAGGGATTAGGTCTGGGGACATGCTTGACCAGTCCATCACCTTTACCCTCAGCTTCTTTAGCAAAGCAGTGGTCATCTTGGAGGTGTGTTTGGGATACTGCCCTGCGGCCCAGTCTCTGAAGAGATGGGATCATTCTCTGCTTTAGTATGTCACAGTACATGTTGGCATTCATGGTTCCCTCAATGAACTGTAGCTCCCCAGTGCTGGCAGCACTCATGCAGCCCCAGACCATGGCACTCTCACCACCATGCTTGAATGTGGGAAAGATACACTTGGTTCCTCATCTGGTTGCTGACACACACGCTTGACACCATATGAACCAAATAAGTTTATCTTGGTCTCATCAGACCACAGTACATGGTTCCAATAATCCATGTCCTTAGTCTGCTTGTCTTTAGCAAACTGTTTGTGGGCTTTCTTGTGCATCATCTTTAGAAGAGGCTTCCTTCTGGGACGACAGCCATGCAGACCAATTTGATGCAGCGTGCGGCGTATGGTCTGAGCACTGACAGACAGCCCCTTCAACCTCTGCAGAAATAGACTCATACGTCTATTTCCCAAAGACAACCTCTGGATATGACGCTGAGCACGTGCACTCAACTTCTTTTGTTGACTATGGCGAGGCCTGTTCTGAGTGGAACCTGTCCTGTTAAACCACTGTATGGTCTTGGCCACCATTCTGCAGCTCAGTTTCAGGGTCTTGATAATCTTCTTATAGCCTAGGCCATCTTTATGTAGAGCAACAATTCTTTTTTTCAGATCCTCAGAAAGTTCTTTGCCATGAGGTGCTATGTTTAACTTCCAACGACCAATATGAGAGAGTTAAAGGGATAACACCACATTTAACACACCTGCTCCCCATTCACCTGCGACTTTGTAGCACTAACGAGACACATGACACCGGGGAGGGAAAATGGCTAATTGGGCCCAATTTGGAAATTTTCACTTAGGCAGTTTAGACAATAATGGCTGTGTGTTGAGTTATTTTGAGGGGACAGCATTGTTGCATTGTTATACAAGCTGTACACTCACTACTTTACATTGTGGCAAAGTGTAATTTCTTCAGTGTTGTCACATGAAAAGATATAATAAAATATTTACAAAAATGTGAGGGGTGTACTCACTTTTGTGAGATACTGTATATACATATTTACACACACACATATATATATATATATATATATATATTGGGCTCAGGGAGCAAGGGTGCTCTGCATTGTTATAAAAATGCAAAAAATCCAATGGGGTTTCTGTATGGTAGTAAGTGACAATAGGTAGCGAGTGATTTCTTGACTAATATATTTTCTGAAAGAATCATTAGTAATATGTATATTAAAAAAAACAGCATGCTAAAAAGCAACATTCCTTGGATAAAAATCAACTGCTTCTGGTAGGGGCTTATGTTGATCTAATATTTCCAAGCACTGTACTCTTTACCCCACTACATTTTGAGAAAACAATTGTTTTTTTCAAAAAAGGTAAAATTATATGTAGGAAGCAATTTTAGGAATGTTTTGGCTTTTGAAGAGTGAAAATGATATGTTAATGCTTGCTAAACACAGTGTAGCATATTTTACAGTTGGTACTAAGGTATAAATCTGGCATCCTATAGGAATGAAAAAAGATGCGGTATGCATGTGCATTACTACCAAAGATCCTAAAGGATCACAGCAAAGACTTGATGGGGATCTTGGCCTGGGTAGGTCCACACAGTAAAGACATTACTACCAAAGATCCTAAAGGATCACAGCAAAGATTTCTGGATTGACTATCAACTGGGATAAATCAGCCTATTTCTAACAGCTTAGAAACCTGTTGGTTGCTTAGAGGGCCACTGCCAGGGTTGTGGACTTTTAAAATTAATTTATTCACAATGTTTAAAGATACAGAGATGATTGTGGGCTTGTTTCTAAAGTTTTGTTTCCCTCCTTTTCTTCCCATCTAGAGGTATGGAATTGTAGAGTCTAAGTTTGCTGAATAGGAGTAGTAAATGCCATGTTTTCAGTTCATGCCTGTCCATGAGGAAGGCTGTCATTTTCTTGTTAACACATAAACCTTCGGGTTAATCAAGATTAATCAATTCCTTGAATTAATTGGTGGAGGTTCCCATTTCGTAGGAATTGTTTTTTTTTCAGGTTTTTTCAGGACAAATGAGCCTTTATTTTGGTGATAATATATTATTATATTAGCCTTATTATAGGCTTACATATAGGTAAAAATCAACCCAGTGAGTTTACTACCACTTTAATAGGCACAGAACAAATAACAACATGTGTAAACGATTTTTATTTATTTTTTGCTTTTAGGGCAACATTTCTCTTACAAGAATATAGTCTGTCTCCGATAGTCCAGGTGGCCAGCTGGAGGGTACCCATGACCTGTTCCATAGACAAATTGCATTAAAAATCTTTAGTCTTTACACAATGATGATAAGACTCACATGGGACAGTGAAAATGGCGTTGCTGACATAAGTCCTATATATAAGTTTTGCTGAAGTGGCACAGAAAAAAAAAAAAAGACCACTTTGAAAATTAATTTATTCACAATGTTTAAAGATACAGAGATGATTGTGGGCTTGTTTCTAAAGTCTTGTTTCCCTCTATCTAGAGGTATGGAATTGTAGAGTCTAAGTTTGCTGAATAGAATAGGAGTAGTAAATGCCATGTTTTCAGTTCATGCCTGTCCATGAGGAAGGCTGTCATTTTCTTGTTAACACATAACCTTCGGGTTAATCAAGACTTCCTTGAATTAATTGGTGGAGGTTCCCATTTCGTAGTAATTGTTTTTTTTTCAGGACAAATGAGCCTTTATTTTGGTGATAATATATTATTATATTAGCCTTATTATAGGCTTACATATAGGTAAAAATCAACCCAGTGAGTTTACTACCACTTTAATAGGCACAGAACAAATAACAACATGTGTAAACGATTTTTATTTATTTTTTGCTTTTAGTGCAACATTTCTCTTACAAGAAGATAGTCTGTCTCCGATAGTCCAGGTGGCCAGCTGGAGGGTACACATGACCTGTTCCATAGACAAATTGCATTAAAAATCTTTAGTCTTTACACCCAATTGAATTGCTTTAGGAGCAGGACCACCCTACTAGAAGCTCAGCATCCTGGTTACATTTACAGATTTAAGGTAGATGATGTGCTATGATCTAAAAAGACTCCCGTTCAGCAGAGTAGTAATGATTGACTTTTGAACTTTTGAGTACTACTGCTAGATCCATCACAGCACCAGGATTTTGGAACTAGTACCTCCAAATGTGTTTGTACAGTATATGTAAAATCATGTTATGTGAATTGTACTTTTAGGCTTGGTGTCACCTTTTCTAAGCCGTTATCCCATCCCTTAATCTCCTCCCTTCCCCACCTTATACATAATATACATATACATTTACTTTAAATTCAGGAGACTTTTGGCCTGGTTCCTCATGGGATCTTCCTCTTCATCCACAGTGGGTGGTCCTGCCCTCTGGACAGTATTGATGTGAAAGCGGCATGTTGTCTAGAAAGCCAGTTATCTTGGGTCAGCATGATGACAAGCCCCCAGGGATTGTATTTATGTTGGCCTGGGCTCACAGGAAGTGGGTTGGATGATGATGGGCATCAGTTAACCTGGAGGAGGACTAAGGCTGGATTGGAGAATAGTGAGCCTTTAGGGGACAACAATGCTAAGCTGAATAGGCTCAGTATTTCTATCCCAGATCTGAAATGCAGGCTAGGAGTCAGCATTTAGCATCTAAGAATCCTGGCACTGGTATTTTCAGATGATTTCCTGATACTCTGTGAATATTGGTGTAGTCCTACAGTTCCAGGAACATTTTTGCTTATGGTGTGTAATGATGATTCTGTATCCTCTGTATATATATCTTCTTTCATATGAGTCTCATGCTATCTCATGATGTTGTGTTAAGTTTCACCTTTTATTATTAAGAATGTAAACTAGATCTTAAAACCTCAAATGAAATGAAATATTCATGAATGCTAGCTCATTGTACGCGTATTCTTTTGAAACATGGCAATTCAGCCTTTAATAAGAAAGCTTATTTTGCAGCAAATACACATAATGGATCACACAAAAGAGCAATAGAAGTGCTTAAAATTATTAGGCCACCTATTTTCTTCTTTGAGTCGTGATGCGGTCTAAACATTTGAGAAAAAAAGAAAGTAGCAAATGTCACCATGGTGCTAAATTCTGCTTCAAAGAAGTTCAAATGTTCTGCTTTTAGAACTTTCCCTAATTTACTTTCTTATATACTTTACTTTGTGTTGCTCAGGAGTTTGTAAAAAAATGCCAACTATTAACACAGCTGTTAGCCACTTTGGCAGGCTGTCAAAGTTAGGCTGTCTTTAAAACATATAGATCAAACCACGTACAAAACATATGCAACTGAGACACTTAAAATGCATTTCAGTAATGCTTGCTCTGCCATATAATTGCTTCCCTACACAATGAACAAACTAAAATCAAGAGCTGTGCTGTGAGAAAAAAAAGTTTCAGAGTTTATTACAGCTAAATAGAAACACACACAGGGATAAATGAAAGGAAATATGTATTATTCGGTGGCTCTATTCAATAGAAATTAAAGGCCGCTTAAAAAGCATTTATCTCAGCGCCAATTCTGATGAATGTCTCTTTGACATAAAATGTTGTCCGAAATTAGAAAAAAAAATACTTTCAAATCCAGCTGTTTGTAGGATAGACACACACTGGAAATGAAGTAAAGTGCTCTGAGGTATTTGAAGAACAGGAAAGTAGATTCCATGAAACTACTCGATGGACTAATCCTAACATCTATTTTGTAAACAAGGACTTTTTTCTTTGTTCTGAAAACATTAGCTGCCAGAAATCATTATAAATGAAATGCTGAGCGGTCTCAAACTGGTGGCCCTCCAGCTGTTACGGAACTACAAGTCCCATCATGCCTAAGGGAGTCATGCTTGTAAATGTCAGCCTTGCAATGCCTCATGAGACTTGTAGTTTTGCAACAGCTGGAGGGCCGCCAGTTTGAGAACCCTTGCTGTAAAACATCCATTTGGTTTAAAGTGACCACACATGTGCAGATCTGTAGAGGAAAGTAGTTTTAGACCTCTGCTGTTGATAGTTGGGGCTATTTTCTTTATGAATGAATTAATCAGTTGAAGATTGGGCTGCTTGCCATCATGTACTGGCAACTTTAGTTTTTATTCTTCACAGTATAAAGGGCCATTTGTTCTTGCTGTGTGAAAAATTAATGAGCATCACAGCATCTGATTGCCAAATCTATAGAACCCTTTCTTTAGGAATGTTCCCAGATGACTCCCCCTTTCCATCCAAGATAGATGTAAGCACTCCCATGCATGAATTGTGCCTATAGGTAAGCCTATAATAAAGCTTACCTATAGGTACTGTAAATATCTCCTAAATGTGCACCGTATTTACTGACGTCACTGGCGCATGCGCTCTGAGTCCTGTGCCGTAATCTCCCACTGCAGCAATTTTATTTTGAGAGCTGATGACCCCTGTTACTGGGACTTAATCTGAAGGAAAATCCAACATTTTGAAGGGGATCCACACGGTCAGAAATTCAGACGGAAAATGTCCAATCGGACCATGTTGTCGGAAAATCCGCCCGTTTGTGGGCTCTATCAGACTTTTTCCGTCGGAATTTACGTCGGAAAAAATTTGAGATCCTACTCTCGAATTTTCCGACAACAAAATCCGATCAGACTTTTTCCGATCGTGTGTAGAGAATTCCGACGGACAAAGTGCCATGCATGCTCAGATCAAATTACGAGACCAAAGCTATTGGCTACTAACTTCTACATAGTTCCATCGTAGGCAACGAACGTCACCACGTTCAGAATGATCGGATTTTGCTACAACTTTGCGACAACTTTGTCCGACCGTGTGTATGGAACACCAGTGTCGGACAAAATCCGTCGGAAAAAATCTGACAGATTTTGTGGTCGGAATTTCCGACCGTGTGTACGGGGGCTTAGAGAGGTTTTCTCTCACATTGGAGACATTTCCTCTAACTTACTGTTGTGTGTACGCCTGAAAAAGGTTTTAACCATTCTCTTCTCTATCTAAAATTAAAAAAAACAATCTTTCTAAACATGAACAATGTTTGGTTAAAGTCTAAAGGCATGTAATGCCTTATCCATTGTGTCCAGACCCTTTGGAATTTTTGCAAAGAATCATGTAATATTGCTGAAAGTTTTTAATTTACCAAGTACCAAGATATCTTCTGTATAAATTATTGTTCTGTTGGGATAGCCAATTTCCATGCTTTTGCTAAAGTTTGCTTGGCAGCTGTAAAGACGAAAATTACAAGTTTAATTCGTAATGTAGGGAATCCTTCTGGTTTACAATTTTTCCAGATACAGTTCTCCAAAATCATATATATATATATATATATATCAACTGGTAAAAACCAGTCCAACAATATGTAATTTTAGGGCTTACCCACCAAACATGTAGGAGTGTGCTAGTGTCACTGCATCCTCAGAAACAGTAGGAAGAAGCCCTAAAGACGAATCTGGATAGCCTCTAAGCCACCATGCACCCATGCATTAACATCTTTTAGTTGGCAGTAGACCATGGTGTTCCAGATTTGAATCCACTCTTGTGGGTTCTGGTGTTTGTTGAGGTCTCTTTCCCTGTATTTTACATAGGATAAGGGGATTGGGCTTTGACCTTCCAGTAAGGACAGGTAAGGACTCTTCGCCATAATATGGAGGGGGTAGAGAAGTAACATTTCTGGAAATTTTGAAGCTCGGAAAAAAACCCTGTTTTTTTTCCATTTTTTGGGGGGAAAATGAAATTTTCTGAAAATTTTTAAAAAAAATGCTACATTAGCACTTTTTTGTCTTTTTAACCACTTCAGCCCCGGACCCATTGGCAGCCAAAGGACCAGGCCCCTTTTTGCAATTCGGCACTGCGTCGCTTTAACTGATAATTGCGCGGTCGTGCGATGTGGCTTCAAAACAAAATTGGCGTCCTTTTTTTCCCACAAATAGAGCTTTCTTTTGGTGGTATTTGATCGCCCCTGCGGTTTTTATTTTTTGCGCTATAAACAAAAATAGAGCGACAATTTTGAAAAAAATGCAATATTTTTTGCTTTTTGCTATAATAAATATCCCCAAAAAATATATATAAAAAACATTTTTTTTCCTCAGTTTAGGCCGATACGTATTCTTCTACATATTTTTTGGTAAAAAAAAATCGCAATTAGCGATTATTGATTGGTTTGCGCAAAAGTTATAGCGTTTACAAAATAGGGGATAGTTTTATAGCATTTTTATTAATATTTTTTTTTTTTATTAGTAATGGCGGCGATCAGCGATTTTTATTGTGACTGCGACATTATGGCGGACACATTGGACATTTTTGACACATTTTTGGGACCATTGTCATTTATACAGCAATCAATGCTATTTAAATGCATTGATTCCTGTATAAATGACACTGGCAGTGAAAGGGTTAACCACAAGGGGGCAGTGTAGGGGTTAAGTATGCCTAGGGGTGTGTTTCTTACTGTGGGGGGGCGTGGCTGTCAGCTAGTGAATGCTGATCTCTGCTCCAAACACAGGGAGCAGAGATCGGCGTCACTAGTTGCTAGGCAGAACGGAGAGATGCTGTGTACTTCCGCATCTCCCCGTTCAGCCTTCCCGTGAGACGATCGCGGGTGTCCCCGCGGCGATCGAGTCCGCGGGACCCGCGACCAGCCTCACGGGGGTCCCGACCGGCACGAGAGCGCGCCGCTCCCGGCGCGCTCCCGATGGCACGACAGGCATTAAGGAGGGACTTATATATACGCCCTCCTGCCTGTACGTGCCATTCTGTCGACGTATATCTGTGTGCGCCGGTCGGGAACCGGTTAACACCCTGTCTTAAAATATTTTATTCATCATGTTAAAATAAAATATTCCAAATTTTTTTTTCCTTTTTTAAAATTTTTCCAATTTTTGGGGAAAAAAAAAAAAAAAAAAAAAAAAAAAAAAGCCTTCAGGAAAAAAAAAAAAAACGGAAAAAAAATGTTTATTTTCCGAATTTTTCTGTTTTTTCTGGGCCTTCACATCTCTAGGAGAGGGTGGAGGAGGTTTTTTGAGTCTACAAAGATACCTGGGAACAATACTGCAATCAGCCCATAAAACTTCTAACATGATTAACAGATATTTATTGCACTTTGTATTTTTTATTTATATGCATTTATTCTTTTATTTATATTTATTTGTTTATTTAACAGGCCAAACGGGAGCAACTAAGTGTAATTCATAGTTGGGTTTAAATACACAGCAGAAATAATGGTTCCCCTGTGAGTCCCCAACACGGTCCCAGCATACCACAATTGCTAAGGCTAGGTTCAGGCTGGATGGCCCTGGATGTAGTCTGGTGGCAGGACCAGAGGCCGACTCCAGGGAGGACACTAGAGATCTACCCGAAAAAATAGAGAAATTCCCCACCACTAATCAGCCTTTTATGGACACTGTATTGAAAGACCCACACTCACGCTGTATACAAGCTTATGTTTGCTTCTACTCAGGGCTACTCAGCTTCATGGGGTTGACCTGAGGTGGAAACCATGGTCGGTTTGGTATGAGAGCTGTAATATAACCTTCTGGCTCCCATTGCCCCTCCATTGTAAGAGCTCCCTACTCTCCTCTGCAGCAGCCACTCTATGATACAGGGGAGCTAGAGCTGCTGGATTTTATACAGGGTATGCAGGATAGGTAGAAGAAGGGGTATGCAGTATGTTTTAAGAATATAGTTAGCCTTATCTTCCACTTTAAGCACTGTGAAATTAATAAAGATGACCAAAGACTAGAATTTGCAGCCATTCAACACATCTTACAGATGATTTACATCAAATTTTATTAAATATGCTTTCAAGGAAATAAGGATGCATACTGTTTTTTCTTAGAAGCCATTCTACATTTATTAAAATATTCATCCATCCAGGTCTCGTTAAAAAAAAAAAAAAATACTCATCCATCCATCCTTTTATACAGTGTCCACCTGTTATTAGGTCCGAAAGACAATGGAGAAAAGCATACAGCAATGGAGAATGTCATTTGTTGCACTCTCACCCCTGTGGCCACAGTTGAAGTACAACATCAGTGAAGCAGTATACTTTAGTACTATGGGCTTAAGCCAGGGCTACATGGAGCTACAGCATTGTCCTATATGCAAGGCCTTAATACTGCCCATGCCTGTATTGGTAAGAACAGACCCAATCCCCTATTTCCAATGTCAATAAATCCCTGTACAAGTTAAGCAGAATGAAAAAAAAAAAATAGAGCAAATAAGCACTGCATTTTACGGATAGTCATAAAAATATTTGCTTATGTAAATGGTTTGTCTTTTCTCAGATCTCTTGTTTTCTAATAAAATGTTGTATTCCCTTTTAAAATGAAGTGTTGCCATATTTAATCAGTACCATTTGCAAGATTAATGAGATAAGAGGCATAAGCTTAACACACGGCAGTTATGCCTGATCTTTTTCAGATTGTCATCTCCCATTTTCACCACATCCTTTTATTTGGAGAGTATAAAACAAGTTACATTGTTCCCAGGCATAGCATTTTTAAATTAGGTCTTTGAGGAAAGTAGATCATTCAGATACCTCGTTGATGTGAATAATAGCTTCTAGTGAATTGCATATTCAGTCTTTTAACATAAATTTCAGCAGCTTTTACACTGGATGTTTCTCTTGGAAACATAATAAACCCATTTACTATTATTTTGACCTCAATGGTCAGCAGTGTACTGAATTTCATGTAACTCAGTCACGCTACAGAAGTGATTGTCTGCTTTCTAGCAGGAACATGCAGGATAAACCACAAGTGGAAAGACATTCCATTATAATAAAACTTAAGTAACAAAGGGAAATCTTTGGTTTCATAGTACTTCTCATAAAGGTTGGAAAGCAGTAAGAGATACATATCACATGAAAGCCAGATATATCATTTATCATATTTTTGAAAAGGCATGATTGATCCTTGGATAGTACAAAAGCAGCTTGTTGTCCACTACCTAGAAACATATACTGCAGATGTTTTGTTGGCATGAGATGAAATTACTGTTTTTTGCACAGTAGCAGTAAGTATTGCATTTTTGCACGTATGTTGTATAGAGAATGACAGTAATATAATTAACACAATTTATTCCTATAGAACCCAGACTCACACTGATGCCTATAGAAATGTGTGGAGAGTGCAGAAGAGGAACTTGACTACTGCAATCACAATAAAGTAGCAGTGAATGAGAGAACAGAACAATAGTTCCATTAGCTGGCTCTATGAACCTCAAAACAAAGTTTTTGACTTTTAGATGTGTATTAGTACCACTGGATTGTAGTCAACAAGTAGTTTTCTGTAGAGAGTGCATAATTAGAAGTTACCTTTACTGAAAACAATCAGTAGAAGCAAAAAGAGGCTTAAGCCTCGTACACATGATCCGATTGTTGGTCAACAGAGCTTCAGACTTTTGTCCGAAGGGCGCGTGCCAGGAACTTGTCTTGCATACAGACGGTACACAATTGTCGGCCAACAAACATGAACATAGTGAGTAGGGATGAGCTTCGAGTTCGAGTCGAACTCATGTTCGACTCGTACATTGCCTGTTCGCCTGTTCAGCGAACAATTTGGGGTGTTCGCGGCAAATTCGAAAAGCCGCGGAACACCCTGTAAATGTCTATGGGAGAAATCTAAAGTGATAAAAAGTGTTTGGGGACTTCCGTTTTTTCGAGAGCAGTGATTTTAATAATGCTTAAAGTGAAACAATAAAAATGTAATATTCCTTTAAATTTCGTACCTGGGGGGTGTGTATAATATGCCTGTAAAAGGGCACATGTTTCCCGCGCTTAGAACTGTCCCTGCACAAAGTGTAATTTTTGCAGGAAAAAAAAGCTATTTAAAATCACTCGCGGCTATAATGAATTTCCGGCTCCCGTAATACAGAGAACAGTCATTCATTGAAAGTCATTGATAAAAAAAAAAAAAGCCTAGGGCTTCCCCCAAATTCAATTACCAGGCCCTTCAGGTCTGCTATGGATATTAAGGGGAACCCTGCGTCAAATTTAAAAAAAAATGACGTGGGGTTCCCCCTAAATATCCATACCAGACCCTTCAGGTCTGGGAAGGATTTTAAGGGGAACCCCACGCAAAAAAAAAAAATGGCTTTGGGTCCACCTCAAAATCCATACCAGACCCTTATCCGAGCACGCAACCTGGCAGGCCGCAGGAAAAGAGGGGGGGGACGAGAGCGGCACCATGTCCCCATGTTGATGGGGACAAGGGCCTCATCCCCACAACCCTGGCCATTGGTTGTGGGGGTCTGCGAGCGGGGGGCTTATCGGAATCTGGAAGCCCCCTTTAACAAGGGGACCCCCAGATCCCGGCCTCCCCGCTGTGTGAAATGGTACAAAAGTAAAAAGCGACAAAAATGTTAAAAATGACAGGAGACGGTCTTTGACAATTCCTTTATTAAAATCTTCTTTCATCTTCTTTCTTCTGGTCTTCTTCCTTTCTTCATCCTTCGGTTTCTTCATCTTCTTCTTTCATCTTCTTCCATCTTCTTCTTCCAACTTCTTCTTCCTCCAATCCGCTTCTTGCTCTGGTCTTCTCATCCGGCATCTTCTTCCACGGCGTTGGCGTTGTGTCGGGCCGCTCTGCGCAATGGGAGGCTCCCGATGTGTGAGGCTTCGCTCCGTCTGACAGTTCTTTTATAACGGAGGGCGGGGCCACCTGGTGACCCCGCCTCCCTCTGACGCACGGGGACGTCATGGGGACTTCCCTATGGCTTTCCCCATGATGTCAGAGGGGGACGGGGGCCACCTGGTGACCCCGCCCCCTCTGACGCACGGGAACGTCATGGGGACTTCCCTATGGCTTTCCCCATGACGTCAGAGGGGGCAGGGGAGGGCCCCCGCCCCCCTCTGATGTCATGGGGAAAGCCATAGGGAAGTCCCCATGACGTCCCCGTGCGTCAGAGGGGGGCAGGGTCACCTGGTGGCCCACCCTCCATTATAAAAGAGCTGTCAGACAGAGCGAAGCAGCGGGAGCCTCCCATTGCGCGGAGCGGTCCGACACAGATGAAAAGACGCTGACGCCGTGGAAGAAGATGCCGGTCGAGAAGACCAGAGCAAGAAGCGGATCGGAGGAAGAAGAAGATGGAAGAAGATGGAAGAAGAAGATGGAAGAAGAAGATGAAGAAACCGAAGGATGAAGAAAGGAAGAAGACCAGAAGAAAGAAAATGAAAGAAGATTTTAATAAAGGAATTCTCAAAGACCGTCTCCTGTAATTTTTAACATTTTTGTCACTTTTTTGGTGAAATGGTAGGGGTACTTTTGTACCCCTTACCATTTCACACAGGAGGGAGGCCGGGATCTGGGGGTCCCCTTGTTAAAGGGGGCTTCCAGATTCCGATAAGCCCCCCGCCCGCAGACCCCCACAACCAATGGTCAGGGTTGTGGGGAAGAGGCCCTTGTCCCCATCAACATGGGGACATGGTGCTTTGAGGGGTCACAGACCCCCAAAGCATCCTCCCAATGTTGAGGGCATGTGGCCTGGTACGGTTCAGAAGGGAGGGGGGGGGGCGCTCTAGCCCCCCCTCTTTTCCTGTGGCCTGCCAGGTTGCGTGCTCGGATAAGGGTCTGGTATAGATTTTGAGGGGGACCCCATGCCATTTTTTTGGTGTGGGGTTCCCCTTAAAATCCATCCCAGACCTGAAGGGTCTGGTATGGATATTTAGGGGGAACCCCACGTCATTTTTTTTTTAATTTGATGCAGGGTTCCCCTTAATATCCATAGCAGACCTGAAGGGCCTGGTAATTGAATTTGGGGGAACCCCCACGCTTTTATTTTTTATTTTTTATCAATGACTTTCAATGAATGACTGTTCTCTGTATTACGGGAGCCGGCAATTCATTATAGCCGCGAGTGATTTTAAATAGCTTTTTTTTTCCTGCAAAAATGACACTTTGTGCAGGGACAGTTCTAAGCACGGGAAACATGCGCCCTTTTACAGGCATACTATACACACCCCCCAGGTACGAAATTTAAAGGAATATTACACTTTTATTGTTTCACTTTAAGCATTATTAAAACCACTGCTCCTGAAAAAACGGCTGTTTTTAAAACTTTTTTTTGCATTGATACATGTCCCCTGGGGCAGGACCCAGGTCCCCAAACACTTTTTATGACAATAACTTGCATATTAGCCTTTAAAATTAGAACAGGAACGTTCGAGTCCCATAGACTTTAATAGGGTTCTAAAGTTCACACGAGCTTTAGGTCTGTTCGCAGGTTCTGGTGCGAACAGAACAGGGGGGTGTTCGGCTCATCCCTAATAGTGAGGTACTAGACGTACTACGAGACTACAAAGAGGAAGTTAATCTCTCAAGTGCCACCCTTTGGGCTCCTTCTGCAAATTTCGTGTTAGTAGAAGTTTGGTGATTGTTGATTCGCACTTTTCAGTTTGTGCTTTTCAGTTAGTTTCTGAACAGCCATTTGTCAATGTTGTGGAATCAGAAGAGAGAACGTGTTATTATTGGGCTTGGTGTTATCCAGGAACAGGAGGAGGAGGAGTTCTTGGCCAAAAAAATGGTTACTTAATCGTGACCAATTATGTCATATGCCATTGCTGCGGGAGCTCCAGGAGAATAATCCAGATCATTTTCGGAATTATCTCTGGATGACGGACCCCTGCTTTCACCAACTTTTGGCATTGGTGACCCCCTATATTAAGAAGCAGGACACTTGCATGAGGCAAATTCCAAAGCAAAGCCTCATTGTATTAATTTGTTGATTACATAATTATCAATATTGTAATATGCTGTGAATGTCCTCTTTGTCTTCATGCATGCTGTAAGCTTTTCCTGCTCCATTGTTGGCCTACATGCAAAGTATCCATACCTAACCTCCCCAGCATGCTATCCGGGGCCCATACACACCTAGCCTAGTAACTTCACAATGTTTTTTGTCAGCTACATTTTGGGGCTTGCCCTAAACCCCTAAAATGTGTACAAATGTTATTGTTGTCCTCAAATTCAGGCAGAGTGCAAGAGACTATTTTTTATGGCACAAACTCATTTGGAACCCCCCCCCCCCCAAAAAAAAATGCAAAGTCAAAAGATACAAATACTCTATTTGCTGACTTTGACAAACCCATACACACAATCCCTACTTTGTGTTAAAATTTCTGTATAAATTTACCAAACCATGTAGGGCAAGGGCCTGTGGGATTACCTACAATTTGTAACATAGAAAGTATTTGTCTCCTCATATTGATAGGTATTTTCAGAATGTCAAAATGTGCTGCAATTTGGACACTTCTTACCTGACCACTGAGCTGCCAATAGTGTAAGTAAGAAGGGGCTGGCTAAACTATCCCAGATTATTTAGATAATAAATAGACTCCCAAACGTTGGCATGTGAATTGCCATCATCCCTCTATACATTGAAAAGTACCAAGCCTCGAGAATGGGATTTTAAAGGCAATTAAGAAAAATAAAATGATATAATAAAGAAAACTATATATATAAAAAATACATGGATTTATTAATACAAAATACGAAGCATAAAAACATAATTCTTGTGGAAACAAACCACAAGAAAAACACAGGTACATGCATAGAAAATATAAAATATTATACAATTGTAGACAGAGGTGGTAGAATCCTACTACATAGGCATGAACCATACAACCGGGTAGCCTAGAAGGTGAGTAGTAGAGAAGTCCAACGCGTTTTGAGAAAGTGCATAAATTTTAATCTTCATCAGGGACTATTACCACCTCTTAAATCTAGAATATAATATAAATACATTGAAGTACCAAAATACATTTTACCATTGAAACAATTAATTACAGTGTTTGATAAACACCTATCGATAAAAAAATATATACATGATGAACTTACATATCAAATAAATTGGTCTGGAGAAAGAATTCCCTCAGCACCCAGAACTCGTCCTGAAGGTTTGCAAATGCCTTTCATCATACAAAAGGGCCGTAGGGTATAAAACCCAACAAGGGCATCAAAAAGAATCTCTCAAAAAGAGATCCATTAATGTCCCACTCGTTATAAAGAGAGAACCTGGAATCAGAATTTTGATTTCAGTTAAAAGGTGCACATGAACATAGTATGTTAGTGTCTCAAAAGGACAGAGCCGGACCCCCAAAGCAAAGAACAGCACCGGGGCAACCACAGCTCATCCCCCAAGCCCTCCCCTCACCAAAGGGACCAGCATCCGTACATAAAGCGAGACACACATAACAAAAATTCCGTAGAAAAAGCCACACTTACAAATTGTAGTTTGGGTATCCCAGATTATTTATGCAAACAGCTCTCATGGAAGTGGAGAGGGTTACCTGCCCAAAATATCTACCCATTTACTCTCCCCCAGCCTAAAATTTTGCTAATGGGCCACCAGAGGGGGAGATGAAACAGATAAGTTGACCTTACCCCTTTGTCTTTAAATACTCATTTAACTTTTGTCCTTATGTTGGCTAAGCGTGTTTGTGTCAAATCTGCTTGCAATGTTATGTGCAGAAGTAGTCATTTCTTTTTTTAACCCACAGTTTCCTTCCAACCCACAGCAATTGCAGCCCAGTTTCACCATCAGTGGGATTTTCCCAACTGTGGTGGTGCTATTGACGGCAAGCACCACACCACCCAACTCTGGCTCATATTATTTTAATTATAAAGGCTTTTGCAGCATAGTCATGCTAGCTGTAGTGTCTGCCAACCATGAGTTTTTGTATCTGGATGCTGGGAAGAACGGCCACAACTTTGATGGAGGAGTGATTATGCAGACAGAGTTCTATAAGCGGCTCCAGAATGGCACCTTAAACTTGCCACCTGCTGAGGAGAATGTTGAGGGCCTTGATTTTGTTTTTGCAGATAGGCCTTGCTCTGCTCTGGGGGAACATCTGATGAAGCCGTTTCCTATGAGAAACCTCACCCCAGAGCAGAGAATATTCAATTACAGGCTCTCTCGTGCCAGAAGGGTGGTCGAAAACGCCTTTCGCATCCTATCAAGTCGTTTCAGGCTGTTTTTGACTTCAATCAACCTGGCACTCTACAAGATCAACCATGTGGTCCTGTGCTGTTGAATTTTACATAATTTTTAAAGGAGGAACTTGCCTCACTGCCAAGTGACGTGGACCCTGCAGTGGCAGGCCCAGCTGAAAAGGCCATCTGTGGGCGTGATGACGGCTCTTGAAAATGCCTGTGCTGGATTGCCCACACAAATTGCCAGAGATTTACGGCAGAAATACCTAGATTATGGTTAGAAGAGCAGTGGCTTGGCAGCAAATTGTAGCTGATTATGCCTAATATAATTTCGAGATCATAAACTCATATTTAATTTGAACTACTGTTGTCTGTGTTTCTTATCTGATCTAATATGTACACAAATGGGCTTTATTTTGGCCACTTACTCCAATATACCTTATTTGCTACATGAGGTGACAATATCTTCTTCAGCTAACTATTATGGTGTGCTGTGGGTCTGCTACACACACACACACACACAATATTTTTGCTCTTAATGGATCTAATGCATGAAGTTCAAAAACATTATGCCTTTTCGACTCTTCAAATTTTTTGGAGGACTAAAAATTGCAGGAGTTGGCCACATTTAAGAGCACATTGTCACTGTAACTACAACAACTTAACAAATACACTGGTATTGAGCTTTGAAATAATAAGCCACATATTGTTTAGTAAAAAACTATTTACTCAAAGCACATTCACATGTACGTTTTGAGGTTTTAAAACAAACCAACATCTTGGTGTTTAACATGTATGTTTTGCATGATTTCCCCTTTTTGGGGCTAAACAGGCATGTTCCAAAACATTAGATACACATCCCAAACTCAGGAACTTACAAAGTGCGATTTTGGTAAAGTGAAGGCCAAATGAGACATTAGTATCCCAAGACTGTGTGGATGTTGCCTTCCTCATATGGGGTGATCTCACCCCTTTAAAGGCCGAAATTTTAAGCCACGTACACATAGAGGCATAACGAATTACCCTTATGATCCCATGCCGCAAATGTGTGTAGTTACAAACATCTTTTTTCCTAAACACAAAGTGTGTCAACATGTGCTATCTCCCATCACGGGTATCAACGGACATGTTTCGGGGGTGCAACCGCTTCCTCACCTGTCCATTAATACCCAGTGATGGTAGATGAGCATGTTGACACACTGTGGGTTTTGTGGCTTTTGGCAAACTAGATATATGGAAATACACACATTTTAGGCATGGGATCATGAGGGAAATAAGAATGTTAAAGTGATAGTAAGGGTTTTTTTTTTTGTTTTTTTTACTAACTTTATATAACTTTACTAACAATTATATCATACTTACCTCCACTGTGCAGCTCGTTTTGCACAGAGTGGCCCCGAACCTGCTCTTCTGGGGTCCTCCGGCGGCTCTCTCGTCTCCTCCCTGGGTTACCTTGCAGGCACACTCCTGAGTCCAGAATTTGGCGTCCATAGCTGCCAAATGTATGACTCGGCCCTGCCCCGCGTCATTGTATTTGATTGACAGCAGCGGGAGCCAATGTCTGCGCTGCTATCTATCAAGAGCCGAGAACCCTGGGCAGAGAGACAGTGCGTCCCCATGGGGTCAAGTTCCAGGGCTCAGGTAAGTAAAACAGTGGGGGGGGGGGGGGGTCATTGCCAGGTGTTTTTTCACCTTAATACATAGGATTAAATGCATTAATGTGAAAAAACACGAAGGTTTACAACCCCTTTAAGGCACAATTTGGGAGCACCTTAAAATGTTGGGTTTTATATTCTTAAAAACACAGAAAAATTACAATTCACATTAGGTAGGGCAGTGTTTCCCAACTGAAACAAGAAAAACAGAAGGGCGCACCGACCTTTGTGCATTACCACTAAAAAGGTTTTATTAAAATATATATAAAAACAGCAAAATAACTACTCACAAACGAGTACACGGTATAGGCAAAAACATGGATGGATGCACACGTCCACTGCTTTCAGTCACAATTCTTAAACACCGGGAGGATCTGATGGTTCCTCAGTGAATGGCTGACGCGTTTCAGGGGAGTACCCCTTTCATCAGAGCCTACAAGTGGGCGATGGTCTTGTCTCCCCCCATTCTATTCCACTCTCTTCTTTTATGGGGTAAATGGGTGGGCGTGGTCGGGCACTTGACCCCTCCCCCCACCCCCTCCTCCTCATAGGCCCTCCCATACAATTAGACAAGGATGCATATGGATGTGAACGGTACCTCTATATACAATGGTCCTCCAATACATTCCCCAAGCCCCCAGGGCTTCTCAGGACATGAAGGGTCTACTCTTCCTGTCCAGGTCCTTAGCCGGCGTGTTCCCCATCGATCCAGTGAATCCCTTCAGTGGCTGAATGGCTGGCGACTCCGATGCGGAAGTGCGGGTGTATTTGCGTTCCACCCGCGACTTCCGGTCGAACCACGCCTCTTTCTCAAACAGGCCAAAGCATTATAGTATTATAACCGGCCATCTCCCGGAAGCGCGGGTGTGTTTGCGCTCCACCCGCGACTTCCGGTCGGACCACATCTCGTTCCCAAACTGGCCACAAACCAAAGATGCTACAATGAGCCATATCCCGGAAGTGCGGGTGTGTTTGCGCTCCACCCGCAACTTCCGGTCTAACCAAGCCTCGCTCATATAGCGGCCCTGAACCTGATGGGGCTATAAGTACCTATACATTCACAGCCATTCACTGAGGAACCATCAGATCCTCCCGGTGTTTAAGAATTGTGACTGAAAGCAGTGGACGTGTGCATCCATCCATGTTTTTGCCTATACCGTGTACTCGTTTGCGAGTAGTTATTTTGCTGTTTTTATATATATTTTAATAAAACCTTTTTAGTGGTAATGCACAAAGGTCGGTGCGCCCTTCTGTTTTTCTTGTTTCCGTAGTGTTGTGAACACCCATTGTTCAAAGGAGGGCTGCAAGATTTTGGACATTACCTTGAGGAATTGCACTTATATACTTTTTTATGAACCAAGAGACTAGACACCAGAGCGCAGGAGAATTTGTCGTATGTTTGCTGTTTATCTTTGGGGACTCCAGCTGCTAGGTGATTGGTCCAGGTGATTCGATATATGACTGATTAAAAACAGCAATCATGGTACTATCGATCGAAGAAAGACAGATAAGAAGAACGTCTTTGGCAAAAGGTTTTCTGAATAGTATAAACAACTATGAACGTCAACCAGAGTCATGCAATGTTGTTGAAATTACTGAAGATACACCGAATAGAGAGGAACTGATGATATCAATTTTTTATAAACTTAAACACCTCTTAGAGAATGAAATGACCCAGTGGTGGGATATTATATTGTTGCAGAAATATTTGGAAGTTAATAGAATCCCAAGGGGGTTGAGGATCACTAAAATCTGCAGCTTTTTAGATGATGACATTAGAGAAGAATGGACTAAAGAAATGAGGTCATTCAATAAATCCTGGTTAAATTTGATCATTAGCCAAAGGGAGAGGAATCTAGAACACATTAAGCAAGATATAGTTGACATTCAGGAGCAGCTATCAAAGTTCACAGATCTTGAATCCTTCGCCGTATGGGATCTGAGGATTAATGAACAGACTATGGAATTTGAAGCTGACCTGATAGTCAAAAAATCCGGAAAATTCGAGAGAGACAGACAGGATTATATGATGGGATGTGAATTTCACTGGAATAAGGACAAAATGGGATCTAAGGGTATAGGGGGTGAAATGGAGCAGTCCGATCATCCAGTAGACACTGCCCATAGTGGCAATAGTAGAGTGGAAAACACTATAGATGACAATATAGGCCCTAATAGCAATAGATATAGAAATAAGAATAAGAATAAATATTGGAAGAAGAACAATAGGAATAGAAATAGAAATAGAAATAAAAATAAAGAAAGAAATATAAACAGAGAGTATATCTATAATAAAAACTGGGGAGACAGCTATGCCAACAATAGGAGGAGTAAGGATACCTTGCTCTATGGTCCGCCTAGAGGGAATGTACAGGATGACTTCCCACCTCCTCCCTCAGTACGAGAAAGTTCATTGGTACATCTTGACCCAAGGGCCCTCAATGGAACTAATGAAAACATGAATGAAGGGGTACAGAAAACTTTAGATTACACCAAGCAAGTCAAAGGAGACTGCATTAATCCAGTACCACAGGAGGAAGAAGAAAGGGCGAAAGATCTGGTCATGGATCCACCTTTGCGAATACACCAGATCAGAGAGGAGATAGAGAAAGAATCGGCACTCCCACAAAGATCAAGATCGAATGCAACTTTGGGAAGGGGGTGTAAAGCCAGAGACACTAAAGGAACACAATCAAAAGTAGATGAGTCTTTTTTTGTGGATGGAGCTGCGGGGAAGATGAAACCCGCAGCGCAGAAAAACAGTACATCACGAATGATCTCACTTCCCAACACCAGAAGTCAATTACAGCAAAAGCTACAAGGAGAGGTCGCAGGGGAGGGCGGCGAATTTCAAAAAACTCCAAAGTAGAAGAAGGCCACTCCACAATAAGAATATTCAACCTATCAAAATGTGAATTTTCAGAACCTGAGTTAAAGTTGCTCAGAAGAGGTCTTAATTATGCCCCAGAGAGTCCACCCAACCTGTTTGAGTTGTTTATAGATTTAAACAAGTTCATACGGAATTTGACACTTAAACGTCACTTTAAGCTTAAGGAAATTAATGGGTCTGTGGACAAAAAGGCTGAGACAACTGTTCCCCCCTCCCCTGGAGACTTCGAGGATGAAGGAATACTAGAAATTTTGGAAGAACTTTATGCTGAAGGGGGTAGGGATCCTATGGAGGAGTTCCCTCCTTGGAGCTGTGAGGATAGGATCATCAGTACCAATTTTAGACCAAAATCGGGATTTTATCCCCACTGGAACAAGGGCAATTGTATCCCAGCATTCTATGAGGTAGTGATGGGAGAATTCAGGAAAATATGTGAGAACCAGACTCGTAAGTTCAATAAAGGACATGAGGCAGATCTAGATGGTCCGCTTAATAGTCTGAAGAAAAACTCGGAGATAATCATAAGGAAAGCTGACAAAGGTGGAGGTCTGGTTATACAGGATAAGGATCAGTATGTGGACGAAGCATCAAGACTCATTGGAGACAAAAGTACCTATGAGAAACTGACTTGGGACCCTACGGCCCTCTATAGTACTGAGCTTAAAACACTTATAGATAAAGCACTTGCCAACAATGTTATCACCAAAAACGAGTACTATTTCTTGCTTCCCAAACATCCTGTAGTACCTCACTTCTACCATATTCCGAAGATCCATAAGAATCTGGAGAAACCCCCGGGTAGACCGATTATAGCTGGAATAGATAGCCTCACCAGTAACCTGGGATGTTACATAGACTATTTTCTTCAAGGACTTGTCACGAACCTACAATCCTATATCAAAGATTCAGGCCACGCCTTGGAGATCCTGAGTTCATATACATGGGAGAAAGGCTACAGATGGCTTTCCCTGGATGTGGCATCTCTGTACACTTCCATACAGCACGAATTTGGGTTAAGAGCAGTGGAGTATTATTTGGCCGATACACGTCTGTACAACCCGACACAAGCCCAGTTTCTATATGATTGCATCGAATTTACGCTGACGCATAATTACTTTACCTTTATGGACGGATTTTATAGGCAAGTCAAGGGCACAGCAATGGGGGCTAGATTTGCCCCAAGCTATGCAAATCTGTTCATGGGGTACTGGGAACAAAACTACATCTGGGCCAATAACCCATTCGGCGGGAATTTAATCTTGTACTCAAGGTACATTGATGATATTCTTATCATTTGGGGTGGAACTGATGAGGATCTAGAGGGCTTCTTAAAACATTGTGCAGAGAATCCCTTTGGGATTTCTTTTACACATGTGGTGGACGACTTTTCCTTAGTCTTTTTAGACCTGGAACTACGGTCAGATGATGAAGGGAAAATCTACTCAAAAACCCACTTTAAACCAAGTGCTGGAAACTCTTACCTTCATGCCCGTAGCCACCACCATCCACAATGGATCCGCAATGTCCCCTTTGGTCAATTCTGTAGACTGAAGCGCACCTGTACCCTCAAACAGGATTATGAAGAACAAAGTGCAGTCCTCAGAAACAAATTTAAAGAGAAGGGGTTTACGGACGAACATTTAGAAGAAGCCTTCCAGAAGTATCTCGTGCAATATGATAACACTGAGATGGAGGAAATGAAAATAAAAAAGGTGGTACCCCAGGGGGATGAGCTTCTACAGGTTCGGTTTTGCACTAGGTTCAACAACAAAGCAAGTGCAATACAGAAAATTGTAAAAAAGAACTGGAAGATTCTGGAATCAGACCCTATTTTGAGGACGCATCTCCCTCAGCGCCCGAATATAATCTTTAGGAGACCAAAAGATCTCAAGAGTTTTATTGCCCCAAGCAGGATAAAGAAAACTAGAAATAAAGGCCCCAACAATCCTTGGACGACGTTATTCGACCAAAAGGGGAATTATAGATGTGGGGTCACGAACTGTGGGAACTGCCTATATATGCACCATAGAAAGAAAGAACTAATAGGTGCCGATGGCAAACTACACAAGATCAAACAGTTCATCAATTGTGGGACCGCATATGTCATCTACGGGCTTTTGTGCCCTTGTGGCCACCTCTATATTGGTCGCACGTCAAGACAGATGAGAACAAGGATGAATGAGCACAGGAGCAATATCTTGACGAAAAAAGACAAATACTCCGTACCCAGGCACTTCAAAGAGGCTCATGGTAGTAGCATTGAAGGTCTTAGGGTTTTTGGCATTGAGGCTATGCCAAATGAGCTAGATAACGGCAAAAAGTACCAGCTTCTATGCAAAAGGGAAGCCTATTGGATCTTTACCTTGGACACCATGGCTCCCAAGGGCCTAAACGAAGAAATAGAACTACATAATCTGGTCTGAGATTTGCAGTTGGGGCAGAGGGGCAGCTAGGTCTGGGGCTAGTGCTTGAGCATCGAGTCTATCTTTAGCATATGGTTTGCAGACCTATGGACTGATTTCTGCAGTAATAGGGAATACCAAATTTCTTGAGTACAAATACATGTCAGTAGGGCCCCGCAGCCATAGCCTTCTAAATAGGGGTAGAAAGGGGTATGTTGAAGGGCAGTCAGGGATCCATGTAGCCTTCTGCAGCATTATTAAGTCTCACATGGGGACTGTTCTAGAGTGGGCTAAATGGTCTTGTCATTGAGGTAGAGGTCGAGGTAGAGGTCATAAGAGGTCTATAAGTAAGTGTGCACCGCAATTTGATGGTACTGCGAAGTGCACTTGTATATCCTAGTAAGGTTCAGTGTTTTACACATTTATACCTGTAAGAGTGTGAGTGTGCTGAGGCTTTTAAATTGTAGAAAGGGGTCTGTTTTGGGTTTTTTATTCAGTTTGCCACACTATTGGGTTTAATACATTTTAACATACATCTATTATTAACAGTAAATACTATGCCATGTGGTACAACACGATTCAATTATGTATCTATCAAATTCCATTGATTTGGGGATCTTTTAACTAAAACTGGTTTTTGATATTTATTTTGCACATCCACTCTTTGCAGGCAGTGATTTGAACACTGAACCTGAAAGCTCTCTCTTCTATGTGTATTGTGTATGTGTATATATATATATATATATATATGTATATATGTATATGTATATGCATGTGTACGTTTTTTATGCACGTGGTTTTTTTATGCACGTGTTTTTTATATATATATTGTACACAAAAAAATGTTTTTAATATCATTTTTAAGATCATTATCATCATTACCACCATCATTGTTCATCCACATGTAGCGCGCGCATATATGTGTATATATGTGTATATATATGTATGTACACTGTATGCAACAGCACGACAACTACATGTGGATACTCTTCCTTGGTTCATGGCCATGGCCAGTGGCACTACTGTATGCACTATCCATGCACACTTGTTCCAGCGAGTAGGGTGGGGAACGTTTGGTCTTCCCCCCCCCCCCCTTCCCTGTGTGTTGCTGTGTGTGTTTGCGCTGATTTTCCTTGGCGCTGCGCGGTCCCAGTGGTGCACTGTGTGGGTGTTCCTTTTTTGAGGCTTGGGTGGAGGGGGGGTGCACCGGTGCCCCCCGCGCTGGGCCGCTGTGTGTGGGCGCGCATGCGCGGTGATAGCCCGTAGAATAGAGGAGCGCAGGCGCAGTAGAGGTACATATAGCCCCATCAGGTTCAGGGCCGCTATATGAGCGAGGCTTGGTTAGACCGGAAGTTGCGGGTGGAGCGCAAACACACCCGCACTTCCGGGATATGGCTCATTGTAGCATCTTTGGTTTGTGGCCAGTTTGGGAACGAGATGTGGTCCGACCGGAAGTCGCGGGTGGAGCGCAAACACACCCGCGCTTCCGGGAGATGGCCGGTTATAATACTATAATGCTTTGGCCTGTTTGAGAAAGAGGCGTGGTTCGACCGGAAGTCGCGGGTGGAACGCAAATACACCCGCACTTCCGGATCGGAGTCGCCATCCATTCAGCCACTGAAGGGATTCACTGGATCGATGGGGAACACGCCGGCTAAGGACCTGGACAGGAAGAGTAGACCCTTCATGTCCTGAGAAGCCCTGGGGGCTTGGGGAATGTATTGGAGGACCATTGTATATAGAGGTACCGTTCACATCCATATGCATCCTTGTCTAATTGTATGGGAGGGCCTATGAGGAGGAGGGGGTGGGGGGAGGGGTCAAGTGCCCGACCACGCCCACCCATTTACCCCATAAAAGAAGAGAGTGGAATAGAATGGGGGGAGACAAGACCATCGCCCACTTGTAGGCTCTGATGAAAGGGGTACTCCCCTGAAACGCGTCAGCCATTCACTGAGGAACCATCAGATCCTCCCGGTGTTTAAGAATTGTGACTGAAAGCAGTGGACGTGTGCATCCATCCATGTTTTTGCCTATACCGTGTACTCGTTTGTGAGTAGTTATTTTGCTGTTTTTATATATATTTTAATAAAACCTTTTTAGTGGTAATGCACAAAGGTCGGTGCGCCCTTCTGTTTTTCTTGTTTCCGTAGTGTTGTGAACACCCATTGTTCAAAGGAGGGCTGCAAGATTTTGGACATTACCTTGAGGAATTGCACTTATATACTTTTTTATGAACCAAGAGACTAGACACCAGAGCGCAGGAGAATTTGTCGTATGTTTAGTGTTTCCCAACTCTCAGGTCATGTTTTCTATACTTGTAAAATCTGGCACAGGTGATGTTGTCATGTTCACTGTTAGTAATTTGCACAGTCAGAAAACATGACCTGGTGGTGCACCTAGAAGAGTGGAGTGGAGTTCTGTCACTAAACTTTCACATTTCCAAGTCAGAAAAACATGTTAAATAAGAAAAGGGCAAACAGGAGCCAACAAGTGGAAAAAAACACTTCAGAACAGGCAAGAGGAAATTAAAATTTGGCAAGCATACCCACACAAATCTCAGATTCTTTGCTTTAATGGCAGCCTCCTTGATTTGCTCCAAATCCTTCAAAAAATGCAACATATCTGCACTCATTCTGCCAATAGTGCATTGTGGAAGATCATGACCTAGTAAGAAGAGGAAAAAATATTAAGGTAACGATGGTCAAGTGGCTGAGGCCCTACATAGCGAGTTATGATCAAATTCAGTAAATACTTACCTACCCAGTCTATTGTTGCCTGCAACCTGCGTGCCCTTCAGACACCTACACTATTAGGAATGTACACACTGCAACTACTCTTTAATTTTGGCCCTGGTGCCTGGGTCTCCAAAACTCTGGTACCTAGCAACACTGCCAGCTCCTTCCACCTCTTCCTTCTCCATGCTAATGTTAATGCACTACATACTTTGCTAATGTGTGGAGTGGGTGTTTGGCTTCAAATGTGTATACATGTTGAGTGTTTCGTTGTCCAAACAAGAGTCCAACAATACTTACTTGCACAAACAGGAGGCTCCCGAATACTTTCCTCTTCTGGGTCGCTTTGGCCCTTAGTGTGACTCGTGTCAGGGTATTTGACATCTGTGCTGGATCCAGGAGTCAGATCCCATGCCTCCCAAACAACATCCTGGGTGAGCTCACCAGTCTCTTTTCTCTAAAAATAACAATACACCTTTCATTAAGCCACCCCAAGTCCCATCTGTTTCTAGCATCCATTTTGCTACATTAGTTAAAGAAAAGGCAAAGTGGTCAGCGGGACTTTAACCACTTGCTTACTGGGCACTTAAACCCCCCTCCTGCCCAGACCAATTTTCAGCTTTTGGTGCTCTCACACTTTGAATCACAATTACTCAGTCATGCAACACTGTACCCAAATTAATTTTTTTGTCCTTTTTTTCCCACAAATAGTTTACTTTTGGTGGTATTTGATCACCTCTGGGTTTTTTTCTGCTACTCCTCCTGATTATTATGATACCACATGTGTGGGACTTTTACAAAGCCTGGCTACTTAGAGAGGCCCAAAATGCAGGGAGCGCCATCACGTGTTTTAGGAGCATAAATGACACATCTCACTTGTTGACTACCTATTACACTTTTGAAGGCCCTGGAGCACCAGGAAAATTACACTGACGTGGCACTGATGACAGATGGCACTGATACGTTGCACTGATGACACGTGACACTGATGTGGCACTGATGACAGATGCCACTAATATGGGGCACTGATGACGCGTAACACTGATGACAGATGGCACTAATATGTGGCACTGATGACAGATGGCACTTATACGTGGCACTAATAGGTGGCACTGATAACAGATGGCACTAATAGTTGTTGGAACCCATAAAAACAACACTGTTTTATATCCTACATGTTTACTTTATACAGTGATTGGCCTCATTTAAAGTCCCGCTGACCACTTTCCCTTTTCTTTGTCTAAAATTTGGGATGGAGGCCAATTTCTTTTGGTGCCTTGGACCACATCATTCTTTATCCATTTTGCTACATTAGTTGACCAACCTTGCTCTTGGTCTGATGACAATGTTTGCTCCTGACTTGTTGTCTCCATCATGCTGCACTCTGGTTGTTTTTCTGTGAAAAATGCACAGAAAAGGGATGGTGATGTAATTTTACAGAGAGCGATCACTGGACAAGTGCCAACATTTAAAAAGTCCAGCAGATGCCCCTCACCCCTCTTGTCTCCTATGGGATAGGGGATGTATGATGGTCATCCTAGCAGGCGTGACTCTGTGTGACTGTGATCCCCGTGGCCTCTCCTCTACCCATGTCCACACTAGCAAGGCTGCCTTAATGGGCACTGATGAGACAGGCAGCAAACAGAAAGTGTTCTTTACCCCTTAAGTTCTGACCTAAGGCCATGACCTTTGGCCCACATAAAAGCACCCCTGTCGGTGGCTAAATTAGTGTGTTTTAAGTAGTCACTTACGTTTTTGGGGGGAAGATGCCCTTGTTGCCTCCCCTGTTGGGGCCCGAGTTAGGGTAGCCTCCCTTCGTGCGTTGTGGTGGCTTGGCCGGTGCCTCCTTTTTTGGTGCCTCCCTGTTGAAAGAAGATTATAAAAGGAGTTACAAAAATAAAGAAATGTCCAAAAACATGACCAAATAAGAATGTTCATATCTGCTTTATATTTATCTTCATCTTTCGAATATCAAGTCATACAAAGATTTTAGATAACCTTATATATATATATATATATATATATATATATATATATATATATATATATATATAATTCTTCAGAGCTACTTGGAGAAAGAACATATACAGACAGCTAATTTACACATATACATATTGGTTAGATACCAATATTGCTTACTTTTTTTATGATCTGATGTATGTGCTCCATCTGGTCTTGCTCGCGGTGTTTGAGATCCGACCATCGTTTTCTGATTTGGTCCTTTGATCGTTCCACCGAAAAATCACTCTGCAAAATGGCGATGACCTTCTCCAAAATGCTGTCCTTTCAGCTGTTGGGCCTTTTGTAATTGGGCAGCTTGCAGTCATAATCATGCTTCTCTATGATTCGCACCATCTGCACCATCTCATCCTTGCTCATGGTGGTTGCTTTGTGCCTCCTATGAGCTCCACCACTGCGGAGCTGCCTGGAATCCGCCAAATCCGCCATGTTGTCCCTCCCGAATGTTTTGCCATGTGTGTCGCATGCAGAAGAGAGATGGCCACGCCCCAGTGTCATGACACACTGAGAGCAGAGTTTCATGCATGCGCAGTGTATATAAAGCCATAACGCATGGTCGATAGAACGGCCATAGGAACTATCTTGGAGTGGAAGGCGAATCACCATCGCCAACACACAAAAGAAGCCAGAAAACAAAGGGACAATTGGGGTAAAGGTGGTTAGTGGCTTATACTGCTTAGATTGAGGCCTAGATTGGGACCGACTTATGAATTAAGCCAGACATTATGTTTTGTCTTGTGTTCTGTCTTGCAGGCATCATATCATTTATCATGACGGATAAATTTACTGAGCCTGATTTTTTGCCCCAATTCATTTACCTGTATTGGGAGCTGCCCTGTCTCTGGAAGGTCAAGAGTCGAGACTACTCGAATAAAATCTTGAGGAAGGCAGCGTTGGAGAAACTGCTTGAGTTGGTGAAGCCTTTGTACCCCAGGGCAGACATCAGCTATGTCAAGAACAAAATATCAAACCTGATGAGTACTTTTAAAAGGGAGCTCAACAAGGTCATGGACTCTCAGAGATCTGGAGCATCAGCAGATACTATATATGTCCCCAGGCTGTGGTATTATAGCCTGCGTTTTTTGACCGACCAGACAGAACCCAGGCCATCACTGTCTACGCTCCCTTCGACATCAACTGAGGCCACAGCTCCTGAGGTTCACACAGGTCCTGCTGCACAGGATGAAGATGTGGAGGAGCCCAGCTTGACCCAGGTATAGCATTGTTGAACATATTTGTATCCAAAAATACAATGATGATAACTAGTTGTTAAAATATTTCTACCTTAACAAAGTGGTTTCCATATCAATAGACAGTAGTGACCAAAAATGATTTGAACAAGAATAAAAAATGCTGGGGTCAGAATGATAGTCTTTTCTATATGTCCACATTCAATTTAAATTTAAATGATGTCCCGCTCGCAACACTTTCACCAGCCGAGTTGGATGCCTTTGATCAACTCTCCTTCTTTTACTACAAACCCGCGTTGCCAAATTTGTGAAAGGCAGGCTCTTCCCCCTCTGGGGAATCTACAACCAAAGTCTCCCAACTACATACTCAGCTGGACACGGCTAGAGCCCAGGCCCTCCTACAAACTCTACCACTGCGGATCTCCCCTCTGTCTGCTAACTCTGAGACAAGGTATTCCACAAGAGGACCCAACAATAGTTAATCAACACCATCACCAATTAAACTAATCAACATCAATTAATCAACTGTCTTGCCCCCTCCCCACTGCTATCCTCAGTTACATTTCCCCTATTGTTCACTTTGTATACCTGTGGGGGCCTGTAGATGGATCCATCCAGTTTCCTTTTGCTGTAGGTTCTTTTTATCTGCCCAATCTGATGTGTCTTATAGCTTCTCTGATTGGGGTATCTCTTTTTGTGAAGCCTGTCTACAACCCCTTGTTGTATCTTGTTGTAATTTGTTCATCAAAAAATTACTCTATACTGTAAAATGTTCTTACAGAAATCATTACTGAACTGTACTGCTTTTTATAAGTCTTTTTAGTTTTATAAAAACTTTTTGAAAAAATAAATAAAAATGATGTCCCATTTTCAAAAACAGGAAAGTGTCAGTCAGGAGGAGCCTGTGGCCAGCAGCCAGAAGGAGTCCCAGATTGTTCCCCTACCCCTCCTGCTAAAAGGGCCAGGATGAGCAGGAATCTGGATGAGGCCACAACTGCCTTCCTCAGCCACACCACTACTGCCATCCGGACAGACCCAGATGCGGCTGAGGCATTTGGGTGTCTGAGGGCAAACAAATTAAGGGAGATGGATGTTGAGCCAAGGAGAAGGTGTGAGGAACTCATCCTGCAGCTGCTCAACAATGGGGGGTGGGGCTAAATTTTTGAAAAAACACACATTACAGATTTTGAGGCCCCACCTTCACCACCTCCACAGCCACCCCACCCACCACAGAAGCATGGCGGACAGTGGCAATACCAGCCACAAGACCCCTAACAAGGCCGCTGGACTGGGGATTTTCAGCCCTTCACCAATTACTAATTTCCTTTATTTTTTTGTATTGGAATAATGATTTCATTTGTTATATTTTTTGTATATTTTTGTATGCATAGAATGCACTTTTTGGTTAATTTTCTTATATTTGTATGACAGATAGCGTCTCTATTCTTTTTTTTTCCCTGCACAATAAAAATAAATTGTGTATAATACTTGGCTATGTATTTTACTTCAAATGACAGTTTGGGAGTAGCCAGTTACATTTAAAAAAATACAAGGTAAAATTAACAAGGGATATTAACATAGTTGTATCTTTAATCTTAAAAAACTACGGGATAATGGTATTGTGGTAACTTGCCCAAAAAACAAAACAAAAAAAAACAGCAGAACTCTATCAGTATCACCAGCAAAGCAGCTTCATTATTATCCCATTAAAGAAGAAGAGAATGTGCGCTGCATTTCGACATTTCATGATTTTCCACGTCACAAATGTTAATTCTCCATTACAAATGCTATTTTACAAGGCCGATCGCTTCCGGCTCATCCTTGCTTCCGAGCATGCGTGTTTGTACTTTGGACTTCTGTGTGACGGACTTGTGTACAGACAATACAACAATTGTCTGATGGAGCGTACTAACGGACGGATTTTAGGAAAACAGTCTGTCATCACACAATTCCCTGCCAAAAATCCGATCATGTGTATGAGGCTTTAGAATGTGGACCAAACTCACCTTTTCATGCTAAATTTAAGTTTGGCCCTCCCTTCATACCTCATGGGCCTCCTTCTTTGTCAGTGAGGCTGTCAATCACATAAGAACTCCTAAGGAAGCTTAGGAAGTAGGAATATGTTTGATGGAGATTATAATTTCAGTTGACTATTTGTCTCTTTCTAATGATACTTTCAATGTGTAGTTTTTACTGAAATTAAACTCTGCTTACGGTATATGGTTTTCATAATCATTTCATGATTACTTAAAATTTCCCAGCTGGGGTGCAAAGTTTACTCTTAAACTAGAGCTGGAAGATCAAACTTTCTTTAGGTAGATTTAAACTCTCTTTAAAACTCATCTCAAAATGTCAGATAATATTTAACATGTTATTCTAAGGTCATTTAAAAGAACCCTGGGTGATCCTATCATAAAGGTCCTTGTTTAGGTACTTCCTGTCACAGGGTGACAATGCTCTACCATGTCTCCCAATTAAGCTCTTGTGTTGTCTACCTGCAACTAGGGATGGGCCTTCGCCCGCTCGGCGAGCCCAGAACTATTTGGGCCGCTCGCATCAAATTCGTGTGATGCGAGCGGCCCGCAATGCATTGCGCTAGTCGCAGTGCAATGCTGGCTGATGATTGGCCAAGCATGCACTGTGACCCCGCATGCTTGGCCAATCACAGCGCCGGCAGCGAGGAGAGCCATAATTGGCTACAGGCAGGATGCCTGTAGCCAATTATAGCTCAGGGGCTTTAGTACACGCCCCACGGTATAAGAGGCCGCGGCGGCGGCGGCCTCGCATATTGTGTTTCAGAGTCAGCGTGTCAGTGTGTTGCTGACTGCTGACAATATGTGCTTTATTTCTGGGGATTTGTAACACAGAGAACTGTCATTCATTGATAAAAAACAAAAAAAAAAGCGTGGGGGTCCCCCCAAATTTAATAACCAGGCCCTTCAGGTCTGGGATGGATATTAAGGGGAACCCCAGCCAAAAAAAAATGGCGTAGGGTCCCCCTCAAAATCCATACCAGACCCTTGAGGTCTGGGATGGATTTTAAGGGGAACCCTAGCCAAAAAAAATGGCGTGGGGTCCCCCTCAAAATCCATACCAGACCCTTATCCGAGCACGCAACCTGGCAGGCCGCAGGAAAAGAGGGGGGGACCAGAGCGCCCCCCCCGCCTGAACCGTACCAGGCCACATGCCCTCAACATTGGGAGGATGCTTTGGGGTCCCCCCCAAAGCACCTTGTCCCCATGTTGATGAGGACAAGGGCCTCTTCCCCACAACCCTGGCCATTGGTTGTGGGGGTCTGCGGGCGGGGGGGCTTATCGGAATCTGGAAGCCCCCTTTAACAAGGGGACCCCCAGATCCCGCCCCCCCCTGTGTGAAATGGTAAGGGGGTACTTCCTACCATTTCACCAAAGAAGTGTCAAAAATTTTAAAAATGACAGGAGACGGTCTTTGACAGTTCCTTTATTAAAATCTTCTTTCATCTTTCTTCATCCTTCGGTTTCTTCATCTTCTCCTTCCGTCATCTTCTTCCATCTTCTTCTTCCATTTTCTTCTTCCTCCGATCCGCTTCTTCTTGCGCTGGTCTTCTCGTCCTTCTCGTCCGGCATCTTCTTCCATGGCGTCGGCATCGGTGTCTCTTCTTGGGCCACTCCTCGCAATGGGAGGCTCCCGCTGTGTGAGGCTTCGCTGCGTCTGACAGGTCTTTTATAATGGAGGGCACCTGGTGACCCCGCCCCCTCTGATGCACAGGGACGTCATGGGGAATTCCCTATGGCTTTCCCCATGATGTCAGAGGGGGGCAGGGTCACCAGGTGCCCTCCGTTATAAAAGACCTGTCAGACGGAGCGAAGCCTCACACAGCGGGAGCCTCCCATTGCGAGGAGCGGCCCGACAGAAGAACAGATGCCGACACCATGGAAGAAGATGCCGGACGAGAAGGACGAGAAGACCAGCGCAAGAAGAAGCGGATCGGGGGAAGAAGAAAATGGAAGAAGAAGATGGAAGAAGATGAAGGAAGGAGAAGATGAAGAAACCGAAGGATGAAGAAAGAAGAAAGAAGATTTTAATAAAGGAATTGTCATAGACCGTCTCCTGTCATTTTTACAATTTGTGACACTTTTTTGGTGAAATGGTAGGGGTACTTTTGTACCCCCTTACCATTTCACACAGGGGGGGGGGCGGGATCTAGTGGTCCCCTTGTTAAAGGGGGCATCCAGATTCCGATAAGCCCTCCGCCCGCAGACCCCCACAACCAATGGCCAGGGTTGTGGGGAAGAGGCCCTTGTCCTCATCAACATGGGGACAAGGTGCTTTGGGGGGGACCCCAAAGCATCCTCCCAATGTTGAGGGCATGTGGCCTGGTACGGTTCAGGTGGGAGGGGGGCCACTCTCATCCCCCCCTCTTTTCCTGCGGCCTGCCAGGTTGCGTGCTCGGATAAGAGTCTGGTATGGATTTTGAGGGGGACCCCACGCCATTTTTTTTGGCTAGGGTTCCCCTTAAATTCCATCCCAGACCTCAAGGGTCTGGTATGGATTTTGAGGGGGACCCTACGCCATTTTTTTTTTGGCTGGGGTTCCCCTTAATATCCATCCCAGACCTGAAGGGCCTGGTTATTGAATTTGGGGGGACCCCCACGCTTTTTTTTTTTTTTTCATTTTTTTTATTTTTTATCAATGACTTTTTTTTTATGAATGACTTTCAATGAATGACTGTTCTCTGTATTACGGGAGCCGTCAATTAACATTAGCCGCGAGTGATTTTAAATAGCTTTCTTTTTCTGCAAAAATGACACTTTTTGCAGAGACAGTTCTAAGCACTGGAAACATGCGCCCCTTTACATGCATACTATAGACACCCCCCAGGTACGAAATTTAAAGGAATATTACACTTTTTTTGTTTCAATTTAAGCATTATTAAAATCACTGCTCCTGAAAAAACGGCTGTTTTTAAAAAAAATGTTTACATTGATACATGTCCCCTGGGGCAGGACCCAGGTCCCGAAAACACTTTTTATGACATTAACATGCATATTAGCCTTTAAAAAAAAAAAATTAGCACTTTTGATTTCGAACGTTCGCATCCATTATAACTAATAGGGTTCTAAAGCTCGCACGGACTTTAGGTCCGTTTGCGGGTTTTGGTGCGAGCCGAATGGGGGGGTGTACGGCTCATCCCTACCTGCCACATGTTCTTCAGGTGGAGACTAGAAGTGGTTGCCACATTTAATGCACAATAAACAACACACGTTTGGTTTTTATCTCCTATTTTTTATGTACCCTCATCCCAAATACTTTTAAAAAGGATTTCACATGCAGAAAAAACAGGACTTTCCCAGGTATTACATAAACACCACAATACTCACCAAAATATTAATGTATTTTTCAAGGCTTACATAAAAACAAATGCACTCCTATATCTTTCATAAAACCCTCTTGCTTATAGGTACAAAAACAGTACCTATGCTATATCTCCTAATGTTAGGCTGGCCTTACATGTTGCAATTTTCTCATACAATTTTCCTTTAGATTTACCAAAACCATATAATATGAGGTCAAACCTAAACACTTTCAATTTGTATGCAATCAGGCAGGCTCTTGCACTTCATAGTTGAAGGTAACTCTAAAGGAAATTTAATAAGAAAATTGTATAATGTATTGCCTGCTTATTACTGTATACCTAAAGAAGTATGGACTTGGAAAAACGCAAACATACTATACATATTCACCTCAATGTTGCAGCATTAGTGTGATGCTGTAATACAAATGAAAGTAAGACACCACACAACTCTAATACACAATTATTATAATGTAAATGTGCTCAAACTAACTAATATAGTGTAGCTGTCCTTCTAAGTGTAATGATAGACTTATCAAGAGTTATATTAAAATAAGTAAGGTGCTTCACATCATGCAATATATGAAAACATCAAATATTCAAAATGTCTAAAAGATTAATAAGTCTGTGATATAAAGCATAAAAATGTGTGTCCACATACCGTAGAAAATCCTATTGTAATTACTCTTTCTTCATTTCTCCAAACCAAACATGCACAATGTGCCACCATGTGCTAGAAATGCACACTCACCAGACATTTTGTGACCGCCTGGTATAAGAATTTCAATAGGATTTAAGCAATCTGTGTGTTTATGGTTAGAATGACGAATGACTGGTCTCCCAAGAGGCTGTTAGATGATACATAGGCTTAACACTTACTTCTCCCAGATACTCCAAAGGAAGTCACATGTATTAGAAAAAATTTCCTTATCGTGTATAATTTATTGAAACAATCGATAACGGAAAAGCAAAAAAAATGCACTCATGTTCTCTAGTGCCAATACTACGCACCAATATAGACAGCCTTTCTGTTATTCAGAGTAGCGCCGTCACTCCTGAGGACTCTTGTACAGCAAAATGCATTGAGGCAGGACTTTGGCCGCTGCAATCAGCATTGTAAATCAGCCAAACTTTCACAACTCCAGACACAGAAAGCCAAGAAGCACATTCCCTCATGATGTCACCACAGGAAATTCATCCTCATTGGCTAAAACCAAAAATGCACAACTCATCAGAACACATGTAAAACATGCCTTAAACATCCAAAAATGAGCATTAAAAACATTTAAGGAAAAATTATAGACAGCGGAAATGGATATAATGTGAACAGAGCCTAAAGTATATATAAATACCTTATAATTGGAAAGTGGTATAAAAGCTTTGTTTTTTTTTGTTTTTTAAATTCTAAACATGTTATACTTACCTGCTCTGTGCAGTGGTTTTGCCCAAGGCAGCTCCAATCCTTCTTTTCGGGTCTCTCACTGATGATCCTGGATCCTCCCGAGCAGTGCCCCCAAAGAAAGCCGCTGCTGCATGCTTGCTCTTGAGCCACTGCTCTGTGCGTTTATAAGACACATGGAGCCATGGCTCTGCCCTGCCCCCCATTCTCTCCTCATTGGCTCACTGGCTGTGATTGACAGCAGTGGGAGCCAATGGGCTCTGGCTGCTGTCTCAGCCAATGAGGAGGAAGAGTCTGAGGCTATTGTGAACATTGCTGGATTGGAGGGAGCTCAGGTAAGGATTTGGGGGTCTGGGTGGGAGGGGGGGGGCGCTGCAGACAGAAGGTTTTTTACCTTTGTGCACAGAATGCATGAAGGTAAAAAACCTGCAGCCTTTAGAACCACTTGAACAATTCAGAGTCATAATCTGAAGAATTTGATATTGTTAAAGTATAAAGGCATTTAAGTTATGGATAGAGTAGGGAACTCTTTGTCAAGTTTTTATTACAGTCTGTATTACTGTATGTATCACTGCTGAGGGGATTAACCTCTATATTTGTCCTTGTGGCTTTTGTCACCAAGACAGAAAGTGAGGGGAAATTCTAAATTTTGGAATTGCCACTAGAGCAAGAGGTCCTCACCACAAAAACTTGGACACTTTTTCCCGTGACAACTCTCAGGTATCAGTATTGGAATTCCCTATATTTTGGAGACATTTCTGCTCAAGTCCAGTTGTGTCTAGACGTTTGTTTCATGTTGTTACAAATCAAAATTCTGACTAAATTCTTGTTATTCGAGGATTCGGATGAGTAATGATTTTCAACGAATCCAAAATAAATTATGATGAAACAAATTATTTAAATTTAATAATTAATTTGAATTTGAATACGAAAAAGAATTTGACTACGAAATGGAAACATATTGCAATAAATACAGTAAGGTATAAATGTGAAATATGATAATGATTCTTACTTAGACTGCTTTATAGAATAGAATAGAATAAAACATAACAGAATTGAAAATAAAAGTATAGAATAAAATAGAATAGAACATAAAATAAAAGAATAGTAGAATAAAGTAGAATAAAAAAAGAATAGAATAGAATTAAAGGGGTTGTAAACCCTCAAGGTTTTTCACCTTAATACATTATGCATTAAGGTGAAAAACCTTCTGACCTTCAGTAGTGCAGCAGCTCCCCAGACCCCCCCTATTACTTACCTGAACCCAATCGTTCCAGGGATGGGGCAAACACAGCAGCTCCAGCCACTGTCTCGGGTCCTCATTGGATAGATTGATAGCAGCGGGAGCTATTGGCTCCCGTGGCTGTCAATCAAATCCAGTGACACGAGAGTCAGGGGTGGGGCCAGGTCCTGCTGTATGTGTCAATGCATGCAGCAGCATGCAGCACGCCCGCACGAGTGCCCCCACCCAATGCGGCTCTCTGTGGGGGCACTCGAAAAGAGGAGGAGCCAGGAGCGCCGCTGGGGGACCCCAGAAGAGGAGGATGGGGGCCATTCTGTGCAAAGCCCTTGCACAGGGGAGGTAAGTATAACATGTTTGTTATTAAAAATAAAATTTTGTTATTTAAAAAAAAAAAACATTAAAAAATTAACCTTTACAACCCATTTAAATAGAAAATAAATTCTAATTTCAAAAGATGGCTATATTTGTTCTATTTTACTCTATTCCAATGTATTCTATTTTTTTTCTATTCAAATTTAATCAGTTTTTTTTCTATTCTATTTTTTAGATTGTATTATTTTATTTCCTGTTCTAATCTAATGCAATGTTTTTCCATTATACTCCTTTATTTTCTATTGTATTCTATTTTATTCTTGTATATTCTATTTTATCCTATTCTATTTTATTCTATTATTTTCTATTCTGTCCTTTTATAATGTATTCTATTTTTTTTTATTCTATTCTATTCTATTCTATAAATCAACCTAAGTAGGACTCATTCATTTTTATACCTTAATGTATTTATTTGATTTTGAAATAATTTTCTAAATGAATTTGAAATAATTTTCAAATTCAAATTTATTTTGAATTGATTTGAAAATGACGCATATGGGAAACGGATCCAAATATATGAAACAAATCATTCTAACATAACGAAAATGATGAAACAAAATTATTAACTTTATGAATGAATCGGAAATTAAACACATTTTTACATCATGCACATCTCTAGCTGTGTCTCCCAAACAGAAAGGGAAGGGAAATCTCCCCAGCAACAAAAAAACCTATAGGGATTTTTACCCTTCCCTACTCTATTTAAAACTAAAAAAGTTTTGGTTTCACATGAACTTTTATGTTAATCTGTGATGTGAGACATGGGGCTGCCATTGTGATCTCTGTGTAAAAGTGTTAATTGCCTGGTTGTTATACTGTCCTTCTGGTTTTATAGCTTACACACTGAACTGGAAAAAGAGCAGGCATGAAAATGAAAAATTCAGATAGTCCTTATCTGCATACATGATTAAAATTATTAAAGTTACATGTCAGCATTACAGCCAGGTATAACTAAAGCCCCATACACACGGTCGGACTTTTTCATCAATTTGGTCCGATCGGACAAGGTTGTTGAAAAATCAGACCGTGTGTATGCACCATCGGACAGTGTTCGTCGGTTTGTCCGTCGGACAAAGTCTTATCTCCTGCTGGAAAGATTTGCCGTCAACCCGGTCCGATCACACCAAATCCGAGCGTGTGTACGCTTGTCCGACGGACAAAGTGCTACGCATGCTCAGAAGAAATTCTGTGACGGAAGCGCTCGGTCAGGTAAAACTACCTTTCCTAATCGACACAGCACATTCGTCACGCTGCAATGTTAAAATGTCTTTAATGCAGCGCATTCTCTTTTTCTTTACAATGCAACAAGAATGACATCTTTTAGCTGCTCCTATTCACCCGCACTTCTCACAAACTTACTTCTTTATTACTTTGCACCATTTATACACTACATGTTTATTTTTACTCTGAACGGAAAAGAATCTTTGTTATTTTTTTACCATGATTTGTCTTTTTTTTTTTTTTTGGGGGGAATACATATTTGAATGTTTTTTTTTTTTTTTTTTTGGAGGGGGGTTGTGTGTCTCAAATTACCAAAAACACATTATTTACATTTGTATTTCTTGCTTACATTTACTAGGAGTTTGTTTGTTGTTGGTGCCCCTTGTTAATTCTACTTTAGGATTAGTGAAATGTACCTGCTTACTCAAAGAAAAACTGTCATTGTAGCAAAGTAAAACACAATAGTCAATGATTATTTCAAATCAAAAAAACCTTTATTTAGGTCACACCAACAAACCAAAGAGGAACGCAGCCATGGTGAAACTTGGGGAATTTGCAAAGCCTTGGCCCCCCACGGCAACCATCATTGTTCAAGCGTAGAAAATTGGGGGCCTGAGGAGTACGTATATTAAGGGGAGTGCAATCTGGTCGTGAAGTCCAAAGTATCCGGAACTGCAGCAGATGCCATCTAGGTCCCCAGGCTCTGGTACTACGAGAGGCTCCATCTTCTCTCAGACCAGACTGATTCCAGGTCGTCACTCTCAGGTCTTCCTTCCACGCTTCCTTCCACGCTGTGGCTGTCGTGCTGGTGGGGTGGCAGAAGGAGGAGGAGGAGGAGGAGGAGGTGGAGCATGGTAGCTATGGCAAACATGTGTGACTGGGGTCATCTCCCCAGCCCTACCCTTATTTAGGACATGGAGGATGAGCCCCTCACACATGTTGCGTTGCCTCACCTCCATACCCATCATTTTTGTGACAACCACCGAGCCAAAGGTCTCCTCGTCGGCGGGTGTGGCATGTAGGGAGTCTGAAGCCTCTCTTATCATCCGGAGCGCTGACTGTGCCGCATAACCCCCCCTTCTCGCCCTTTTGTACGGAGGGCGGAGGGGAGGGGTTTGGGTGTCAGTCAGGCTCCGAGGCCTAGCCCCCTCTTGGCTGCCACTACCCAGCTGGTGGCTGCCACTAACCCCTGCCTCCTCCTGACTGCCACCTTCCACAGCCACCTCCTGACTGCCACCTTCCACAGCCACCTCCTGGCTGAGGTCTTCCTGTGTAGGAAAAAGGGACATAGTTTCAGTTATTTGTTCATCAAACACACACAATTCTCATCTAGTGACTGGTGCAAAATGTTTACAAATAGAAAACCATACAATTCTCAGCCCAGCAGTTTAGATTCTGGCCCCAAATGTCTCCCACACCACTGTCTGTTGATATGTCAAACACGTTAGGAACTAAGCAATTGGCGATCCTGAATTAAGTGAACATCATTCATTATTCCCCTAAATGGTAGCAAAACTACTATACCTGGAACAAGCTGGGCTCCTCCACCTCTTCCAGACTGGAAGGCCCAGGTTGCTCCTCGGAAGCCTCATCAGGGGTGGGCTGTGCGCAAGGAAGCGTGGAAGGAGGAGTTGAGGTTGGCTCCGTGACATCAGCCTGGTCCTTCAGAAAATGGAGACTCTGATAGTACCAGAGCTTGGGGACATAGACCTCATCTGCTGAAGTTGCAGTTTCCTCAGACTTCACGACCTTCTTCCTCTCCCTGATATACGCACTCCTCAGGCTGCCAATTTTCTTTCTAATATCATCAACAGTTGCCGTGGGGAACCTTGGCTTGACAAATTCCACAAGTTCCTCCAGGGCTGCGTGCCTCTTTGGTTTGTTGGTGTAATGTGGGTGTATACCCTGCCACAATATGGGAAAATCCCTGTATTTGGCAATGAAGAGGGGGAGAAAACTCATGTCGTTGAATCCCTTCATATCAATCTCTGCAAGACACAACAACACACAAAACCCTCAAAATTATGTCAGGCTAAACTCTCCTAATCTTCTCCATAAAGAAGCCTCAAGTTCAAATCAGTCTAGGCTAGTTATGTACCAACGTTAAATTGTACCTTCGTTTGTAGCGATCGTCTCGTGTGAGTTTTCTCTCCCCTCGTCTCCCAGATCGTGGCTACGACACAGGCGTGTGACGTTTTATATACACTGCGCATGCTTCAAACTCCGCCCGCCCCTGACGATCTTTCTCGTCTATTCCCCACCCCTTCTCTTTACGGCGTAGTGGGGAGAGCACATGGCGGGGACACAGCAGGTGCGCCACAAATATCCCACCAACGAGGAGGAGGACGAGGAAAGTCCGGAGGCAGAAACGTCCCGATCCCGGAACCTGAAATTCAAGGCCTCCAATATGTCATTTGGAGAAATGTTGGAGATGGTGGACATATTAAAGAGGAGCGACTATGATGGGAAGTATGGGCCTTACCTCAACCCCAATGTCCGCAAGGCCAAGATCATGTCTAAAGTTGTGAGAAGGCTGTACAATAATTTTGGGGTACAACGATCCAAGGAGCAACTCAGGAAACGCTGGTCAGACCTGAAACTGAGGGAGGCCGATCAGTACAGAAAGATCAAGAGAATTCTTCTAAAAAGTAAGTAGTTGTGTTTTGTGTTTGATTTCTTGCTTGCATACTGCTCCATTGTGTTTTGATTTTTACCAAGTTGTACATTCCAAAATGGCCACTTTCAGGTTCGTCTGTGCATTCGATCGTACTCAGCCTCGATCTTTCTGCCACTGTCATGGTCGTGTGTGCATTCGATCGTACGCAACCTCGATCGTTCGGCCACTTATAATACGATGTTTGGTGTTTTTTTGGGGAAAGGAAGTTTGTTCTCACTAGAAATGTCATCAAGAATGTAAAGCCAATTTATTCAATGTAAAGGAGAGGTCACTCAGTAGCTGTTTACCCATCTGGACTCTAGAGCACTAGTGCTGGGACACCCAAACCCCCTTTTTATTATGCTTTTCCACACATGTGCTCCAGTGGATACTAGAGGGGGGTCTCCATCACACAAACTTCTACCAAAAAGCTAGTCAGTTTAGCACCTTTACAAAGTGACTTCATTCATGTAGTTGACATTTGTAACTGGCCAAACTAAAATAGTGTCCGTCACTTTCAAGCAATGTTTGTCATTTCCTATTTCTGCCCTCAATAGCTTGTGTTGCTAAATCTTCCTTTTGGACATTCTCATAGGGGAGCGAAAACTTGGGCCGTCTGAGGAAACCCCCAAACCAACACCTACCAAAAAAGGGGAAAGAGCAGAAGCAGAGGAGGAGGAGGAAGGAGAGATCATCGAACTTGGAGAAATTGTCACCACAACAGGTGAGTGTGGGAGAACACAGCTACTGGTAAGCTAATCCATGTATGGCTGCCTCATTTCCAACACCCCATTTTTTTGGTTTGTGGTTTTTAGGTGACGTGGATGTTGTGGAAGAAAAATCGCACTTTACCACAGAGAGTGCCCACGTACTCATCGGAGAGATAATGGTCTGCAATCGAGATCTAGATTACATAAAGCAAAACATCAATGATGTTCAAAAAAAATTGAAGAACATCATTGATGTTTTAGGAAAAATATGAAAAAGCACCAAGTAATTTACACACATTTGTGCCAGCTTCTGAACACATTTGCAACTTAAAAACTGTGTGAAATTTGGAACATGCACACATTGTGTCCACATGTGCTAGCTCCCATCATGGTGGATGAATGGCAACGTTTTTTTGGGGGTGCAAACACTTTACGAACTACGAAAGTGGTTGTGGTGAAGGGGTTGCACCCCCAAAAAACGTCCATTCATCCCCATGATGGAAAATGGGACTTTTGAAGCTTCTAGGCATGTGTTTTACCATCTAATGACCATTTTCAGAACCAAATTGTGTGCATGTTCCAAATTTCCACTTTTCGGGGGTGACCCCCCCATGTGATGAAGGCAAGATCAAACACACTTTGAACATATAGTCATGTCTGATCTTGTCTTCACTTTACAAAGTTGAACTTTCCTACTTCATAGGTTCTGCTTAGCTCCATGCCTGGTTTTACCAATTGCGTAATCTTTGTAAATAATGTTGTAAATAACCAAGATGTTGTCAGTTTTGGCGTGAAGATTGTAAACGCACTTGTGAATGTTTTCCAAGTAAACTTTTTTATTTTTCAAAATGTGTGGCTTCCTTATTTAAATAAAACAATGCATTATGTATGTAAAATGTAAAGGATATGGGGGGCAATGGGTGTTATTTACTAAAGGCAAATCCACTTTGCACTGCAATTTCCTTTCCCAGGGAACTTTTTCAATGCACTTGTAGAGCATAGCGGATTTGACTTATGTAAATGACACCCACAGTGCTTTGTACGAAAACACGGAGCACAGCATTTTGGAGAATACACACATGTCAGACCTGGTGCTGAAAAGGAGTATTTTGGGTGTCAGTTATGCAGGACAAACCTTCTCTAGACCAAAGATTAGGTAGCAAACACACATGAGAATAATCTTTTTGGGAAGAAGAGACTGTTACCTCCTTTTGCCCAGAAAGTGCATTACCACTGTCGAAGGCAAAGGGAAAAAATGACAAAGTAAAATAAGCTAAAAAGAAGACTGAAATGACAAGAAATCAGAGGTTGGTTAAAATAACAGATTTATTAAAAAATGCCTCTCACACATCGTCAGGCAGAGCAATGGCCCCCCTACCCACAAAGTATTCCATATATTGGTCCCGGACCACGCGGGCATTGAGAGGGGGCAAGCCTGGACGTGCCACTCGAAGGGCTGTGAGGTCCGCATTTGGAGGGCCCTCCACATCTGGGCCAACGGGCACCACATAGTTCCTGTTATGTCTTTTGAGGAAGTTGTGCAATATGCAACAGGCAAGAACTATGTGGTTCAGTTTGTATTCCGCCAAGTTAAATGCCGTCAGGAACAGGCGGAAGCGGCTGGCCAGGATGCCAAAAGTGTTCTCCACCACTCTTCTGGCTCTGGACAGCCTGTAGTTGAAGACCCTCTGGTCCGGGGTGAGGGTCCTCATCGGGAACGGCCTCATCACATGGGGAGTCAGCGCAAACGCTTCATCTGCGACAAAGACGAAGGGGAGTCCTTCGGCATTCTCCTCTGGAGGTGGCAAGCACAGACTGCCACTTTGGAGACGCCAGTAGAACTCCGTGTGCGTAATGGCCCCACCATCCGATATCCGGCCGTTCATCCCCACGTCCACATACATAAACTCGTATGTTGCCGACACCACCGCCAACATCACTACACTATTAAACCCTTTATAATTATAATAGTAGGACCCCGAGTTGGGCGGTGGGACGATGCGGACGTGTTTCCCATCAATTGCCCCTCCGCAGTTAGGAAAGTCCCAACGGCTGGCAAAGTGGGAGGCCACAGTCTGCCATTCCTGTGGCGTGGAAGGGAACTGTGGAGTGAAACAAGAAAAAAAAATTAGTCACTTTGCACCGAAACATTGCAAGCAGATTAGACAATCAACATCTTGGAACAAGAGCATTGTATAAAATTGGAGGCTGGAAAGTATTTACACAGAAAAGTAGAGGCTCCCCTTCACAGATTACTCACCCCCCCATCAATCCCCCCACTTCTGATGGGACATTGGCAATAACTATGGGTTTGGGGGGGGGGGGTGGTGGACAGGTAACCCTCTGCACTTCATTGATTGGCAAATGGCTCAATAATGTGGCCTAGTTTGGCCAGACCCTCTGTACTTAACACTATTGGCAGGCCACAGGAAAGATCAAATAACATTTCCCCCCCCCCCCCCCAAAAAAGGCAGGCACAGTGTGACATTATTAAATTACCAAGCAAGCTAATAGGAGGGAAAGAAGACAAAAAATTAGGAAATGGAATGTATGGAGGCAGCCCCTTGCACTACATGCTTTGCTGAATTCATCCCTAAAGATGCGCACTATAAAGAGGTAGGTATATAGTGTGTATTGACCTTGGGAAAGCCAGCAGATAAAGGATTGGTACCATCTGACAGAGCAGTTGGGGGAGGGGGTTCCTAATGAGTTTGCCCCCCCCCCCCCCCCACCAAAACAAAAAAAAAAAAAAAAAGGGGGCTCTACATGAAGTAAACCACACAGCAAACATTTGTGCATATTTTAGGGGGTGTTTGGGGGCAAACAATACTATGCAGCAGACAAAAGACATTGCTTAAGTGACTAGGCCATAGGTGTCTATTGGGGCAGAAGAGCATGCTGGTGAGGTAAGTGAAGGGAAAAATGCATGAAGGAGAAAAGGGGCACAGCATATTAGAACATATTGCAATCATGGTAATTAGGGAAGGAGGTCAAAAATACAAGTCATTAGCAAACAGAGCATACATAGAAGGGAATAGTAAAGTTGAAATGTTACCTTAATATAGTCCTCCTGCAGGACCTGAATGATGGCAGAACAGGTCTCTGGAATAATGATTCCCAGGGCCTGGGGAGAGATACCTGAAGAGAACTTCAAATCCTGAAGACTTCTCCCTGTCGCCAAGTACCTCAACGTGGCAACAAGCCTCTGCTCCGGAGTAATGGCTTGTCTCATGCAGGTATCCTGCCGGCTGATAAAGGGGGTCAGCAAAGCCAAAAGACGGTGAAAATCGGGGTCCGTCATCCTGAGAAAGTTCCTGAAATCATCAGGATTATTCTCCCGGATCTCACGAAGCAAAGGCATGTGCGAGAACTGGTCACGCTGAAGCAACCAATTCTTGGTCCACATACTCCTCGTCACTCTGTTCATGGACGGGTCTTGGGTCAAAGCTAAAAGCCCGACACCAATTCCGCGTACAGCACGAACTCGGCGACGAGTACGCACGGGAAACATCGCTCAGAAGGTCACAAAAGGTCGGCTGGTCAGAACGGACAAACAGAAAGCACCGATAAACAGCAAGGCCTGAAAGAACGAAGTGAATAGCAGCAACGAGCAGACAATAAGCAGTGCAAATCAAAGCGTCCTATATCAAGATATAGGCCGCAATGACCAACAAATGCGAACTGACTACACGCACTAATAAACAGATACGCACGACAAGCACAAACTGAAGAGCAGTAACGATCTGAGTCAGAAAACTGAGAAGCGCGAATCTTAAGTCACCAAACTTCCACTAACTCTCGATAAACACGGGATCAGCAGAAGGAGCCCAACGGGTGCCTGACGTGGTGCTGAACTTCCCTTTTGTAATCTCGTGGACGACGACTTACGTCACGACGTTCTTCCGGACCGGATATTCCGACAACGTAGTCCGACCGTGTGTACGCAACGCCAACATCGGACAAAGTACGTCGGACAAAGTCCGACCGACCTGGTCCGCGGATTGTCCGAGCGTGTGTATGGGGCTTAACATGTTTCTGTCCAGGTTTCTTGGAAAATTGTCTCGAAATTCACAATAAGTGGCGCCAACTTGTAAGAGTGGGGTACTACTGCCCTGGTTAATTCTGTTCCACCCCATTGGTGGCAATAGGGCGTAGGTCTATATATAGTAGGGGAGAAGTGTGGAGTTCAGAGTATGGAGAAGATGGAGGAAGACAAGATGGAGAAGAGTGTGGGCCTCTATAAATGGGAGCATGTGGTTAGGTCTATAGCCTGAGAGATACCGAGAACACAAGTATGGGACATTAGGTGGACAGCAATCCACACCTCTGCCTCACCCACAAATGTACATAAGGAAACGCTCCTTAATACCTTTGTGAGAAAATAAAAAAATACATACCAAATCGCAGCCTTCGATCGGCAAACCAAAACCGCCTTCTCATCCCCAAAGCCCGCTACAAATCGAAGGGAGAACGAAGATTCGCAGTACAGGGACCTCGGCTATGGAATGCTCTACCAAACAACATCCGCTTGGAAGAAAACCATCAGGCCTTCAGGAAAAAACTCAATACCCACCTTTTCTAATATAGCAGGACAACAAGGGCAGACAAGCGCCTTGAGGCGATTCAGTTCGCATTTGCAGCGCTATACAAATCATTTATTCATTCATTCACTGCTCTTGGATGGGACCAGTTAGGAACTCTGAGTTCTTCTTCCATAGTTATGGACTTTTTTTTAACAGCCATGGCCCTCATTAAGGTATCCTCACATAGACTTGTAATAAAAGGGAAGAGATGTGGTCTGCTAGGGATTGCTGATGAATACTGAGAGCACTGGGTCTAACGCTGGGTGTCATTCAACCAGGAAAACAAGCAGTGCTGCATACTAGATACGAGTATAATATAGCAATTGGGAACTGCTTTTTATATTAAAAGGCTGCTGGGGTATCTATTATTTTCTGAATTGCCCAAACTGGCATTGGGCTTGAAGCTAGGTTCACACTTGTACACTGCAGGAACAGGCACAAAATCGCACGTGTTCCCACAGTGCACAAAAAAATAACAACTTTTGCAGGCACAAGACAGTGCCAGTAATTCTTATTTGCACTCTAACACACCTTGTTAATGCATGCATTTTCATGTGTATCTAAATGCATGGCAACAAAGTACTATGCATTTCAGTGTAACACTAGTTTAAAAAAAAAAGGGTCCTGCACATATTCTGCGCGCTTTTTTGCGCATAGCGCAGCCCATTGAAATGAACAGGCTGCCCTAAATAGGACTCTTGAAATTGTGCAAAAATGCACTGCATACCTACATAGGTGTGAACTAGTGCTGGATTTTCAAGTAGGCACCGGCCTATGGGTTCCATGCCGTTTAAGGACCCAGTGACAACCGATCAAAATAATATTGGATTTGATCTTGAAAGAAAATTACACTAAAGCAATGTACCCAATAAAAACGTAACGTACATAAACCATAGACATTACAGTTTGTCTCTTAAAAGCTCATCTTCTTTCAGATATAATTTTGTAAAAAAGTTTGGTACAACCTACCTATGTGTAATGTACACTAGTGATGGTCATCTCCATCTAGTGGCTGATGTGTACACTACTTCAATGTTATCCCACTCAAATGCGAGGAACCTCCAGAAACTTGCAAGGTGGGCCCCAAGGCTTTGACTGCCTAGGGTCCTCCACAGAGTTTACAAAAAAAGTGCCAACCACACCAACCTATAACTGGCTTGCAGCAAGGTGCACATGGAAGGGCAACATATATCACAAACAAACAAATGATTTCCCAGCACACTTACCAGCTAGCCTGCAAAACGACCAAACTGACCCTGTCTAACAGTTTACGTTTAATCCAGATTCCTATAGCAGTATTAAACCCCCAAACCAAAAATGTAATATATTTCAGCTTACCAATCATCAGATATGATGGCTGCATCAGTTTTCTTTGTGTTGGATTTTTCCACTTTGTTTACAGCTGGTGGTGTTGCCAGTAACGCAACTATTAGAGTGCCCCCTCTCTGGATGAAGGAGCATAGGAGGTACATTTGGCCAACAGTATTGTCAGTCTAGAGGTGGGGAAAGTTAAATGTACTAGCAGATTTAAATACACTAACAAATTGAAGCCAAACTCCAGCTCACACTGCAGTTACATAAGCAGTTAAATAGTTTTGTTCCTTTTGAGATAAAGGTTTTACATAATAAAATAAAGGCTGAGCACTGTGAGCACCCCTGTCAGGTAAATGGTTTGTCCCAACCCTCTAACTGCAGGTGAGCTTGTTCTGTTGAAAAACAACAGACGTACTGGCCAGATCACAAATGAAAGAAAGCCTAAAAAAAGAAAACAAATGCAGCCATCACATCTAAGAATTGGTAAGCTACAATATAACAAATGTTTGCTTTTGGGTGTAATAATGCTTTAAGGTTTGTAAAACAGTTCAAATGCTATCCATGATAACAGTATGTTTATTAACCACTACGTGCCCGCGCTATAGCCGAAAGACAGCTGCAGCGCGGACGCTCCCTGCTGGGAGGACGTTCCTGGACGTCCTCCTGTTTACTTCCCTAATGCGTGATCCTGAGAGCGCGCATCGGTGAAGTCCTGTGCTGGCCGTGTCCGTCGGACACAGCCAGTCACAGATCGCTGTAAACGGCCAATCACAGCGACCGTTTACAGCGAGATCGGGCTGTCCAATGAGAGATGATCTCATATGTTTGCATATGCAAACATAAGAGATCATCTCTCAGCGCCACTCTGCCTCCTCACACAGACAGCGTGTGAGGAGGGAGAGATGAACGGCGCCGGTGCGCTGTCATCAGTGCCACGTCAGTGCCATCTGTCATCAGTGCCACGTCAGTGCTATCTGTTATCAGTGCCATATCAGTGCCACGTGTCATCAGTGCCACGTCAGTGCCATCTGTCATCAGTGCCACGTATCAGTGCCATCTGTCAAAAGTGCCACCTGTCAGTGTCACGTGCCATCTGTTATAAGTGGCACGTGTCATCAATGCCACGTATCAGTGCCATCTGTCATCAGTGCCACGTATCGGTGCCATCTGTCATCATTGCCACGTATTAGTGCCATCTCTCATCAGTGCCACGTATTAGTGCCACATGATATCAGTGCCACGTATAAGTGCCATCTGTCAGCAGTGCCACATATTAGTGCCATCTGTCAGTGTCACGTGTCATCAGTGCCCCCGTATTAGTGCCATCTGTCATCAGTGTCACGTGTCATCAGTGCCCCGTATTAGTGCCATCTGTCATCAGTGCCACCTGTCATCAGTGCCACGTCAGTGTCACATGTCATTTTCCTGGTGCTCCAGGGCCTTCAAAAGTGTAGTCAACAATTTAGATGTGTAATTTATGCTCCTAGAACACGTGATGCGCTCCCTGCATTTTGGGCCTTTCTAAGTGGCCAGGCTGTGTAAAAGTCCCACATATGTGGTATCGTAATACTTAGGAGGAGTAGCAGAATTTATTTTGGGGTGTCATTTGTGGTATACACATGCCATGTGAGAGAAATAACCTATTACAATGACAATTTTGTGGAAAAAAAAATAAAAAATAATTCATTTTGCAAAGAATTTTGGGAAAAAAATTACAACATCAAAAAGCTCACCATGCATCTTACTAAATACCTTGGAATGTCTATTTTCAAAAAAGGGGTCATTTGGGGGGTATTTGTACTTTCCTGGCTTGTTCGGGTCACAATAAATGAGATAGGCCACCAGTACATCAGATGTGATCAATTTTGTATGATTTGCACCACAGTTTGTAGAGTCTGTAACTTTCACAAAGACCAAATAATTTCCACTAATTTGGGTTATTTTTACCAAAGATATGTGGCAGTATAAATTGTGGCCAAAATTTATGAAGAAAAATTAATAATTTGCTAAATTTTATCACAGAAACAAAGAAAAATGCATTTTTTTTAAAAATTTTAGGTCTTTTTGCATTTATAGCGCAAAAAATAAAAAACCCAGAGGTGATCAAATACCACCAAAAGAAAGCTCTATTTGTGGGAAAAAAAGGACAAAAAAAAACATTTGTGTTCAGTGTTGCATGACTGAGTAATTGTCATTCAAAATGTGAGAGCACCGAAAGCTGAAAATTGGTCTGGGCAGGAAGGGTGTTTAAGTGCCCAGTAAGCAAGTGGTTAAAGTAAAAAAAAAAAAAAACAAGTTCAGCTGTAAATAGCATACCAGTCACCAGTGTTGTATGTATCAGTATTTATAATAATATTTAAATCATTACAATAATAATTCACTCCTCAGGGTGCTAGCAACAAATTAAAGTGTTTTAAATACATAGGAGTACTATTGTATGACTGTAGAGCTCATGCAGCGCATTGCCATTAAAATGTCATCAAAAGAAATTATATTTGTTTTTCGTTAAACTTGTCAGCTTTATTGACTGAACAAATAATGATGTTAAATTAACTGGCTAAGTAAAATAAAAAAAGAACCATTAATATATTTTCAGTATTAAAATATTTGTGCTCCTTTCCTGATATGAATTTGCTTTTTGAATTTCAGGAAACTGCTAAACTCTTAAAGGCTAATGCGGCGTACACACGCTCGGACTTTCCGCCGGATCCTCCGGGACTGTGACATCATAGGGGGGCTGGGTCACCATGTGACATGAGCATGTGACCCCGCCTTCTTGTCCCTATATAAATCACAACACAGCGCGTCTCTGCCATTCCGGCCAGAGACAGCAACGAGTCAACATCAGAAGAAGAATAAGAAGAGGAAGAGGAAGAAGAAGAAGAAGAAGAAGATGGCGCAGAAGGCGGCGACAGCGGCAAGAACAGAAGAGACCCCGGAAGACCCCCAAAGACCCCGAAGGCGGAACGAGACCCCCAGACGACGGCGGCGGTGGCGATGAAGAAGAAAGCCGGGCTACTTTGCTTGTGAAAGAGCTAGGTAAAAGAGCAGAAGAGAGCGGAGGAGTCCGGCGAGAAGACCCCCCAAGACGGAAGAAGACCCCCGGAGCAGTGCAATAAAATATTTAAAAAAAAGTTGTGTGTTTTTTTTATTTACACTTTTACACCTTAGGTGAATGGGTAGGGGTACATCGTACCCCATACTCATTCACATAGGGTGGGGGGCCGGGATCTGGGGGCCCCCTTATTAAAGGAGGCTCCCGGATTCCGATAAGCCCCCCGCCCGCAGACCCAGAAAACCAATGGCCAGGGTTGTTGGGAAGAGGCCCTTGTCCTCATCAACATGGGGACAAGGTGCTTTGGGGTGGGGGAGCCGCAAGGCCCCCCTTTCCCCAGGGCACCCCCCATGTTTAGGGCATGCGGCCTGGTACGGCTCAGGAGGGGGGGGCGCTCGCTCGTCCCCACCCCTTTTGCTGGCCGGCCGGGCTGCGTGCTCAGATAAGGGTCTGAGATGGATTTGGGGGGGACCCCCACGCCGTTTTTTCGGTGTAGGGATTCCCTTAAAATCCATACCAGGTGACGGGGCTAGCGCGGCGGCATTCACTGCCTTCGCTAGTCCCGTCTACCTGGAGTCATGTTCTAAATGAACGAACTTTCCGATCTTGTGTCGGCAAGTCTGTTCATTTCCAAAAGTCCAGCGGACTAGCACACAGACCGCGGGATTGTCCGCCGGACTCGCGAGTCCAGCGGACAATTTTAAGTCTGAACTTAAAACTTAGTCTGCCGGACACACACGGGCGGATTGTCTGGCGGACTCCAGTCCAGCGGACAATCCCGTGGGAAAGTCCGCTCGTGTGTACGCCGCATAAGTTCATCTTTAAAAAAATAAATAAATCAATAAATGCACATATTTTTTGCAGGTAAAAAAAAAAAATGTGCATTTATTTTTTATTATTGTTTAATATTATTTTACTGGAGCCTGCAAAGCATTGCACCTGCGATCAGCAGAACGTGGCTGCAATTTCAGGCTCCAGCACAGTCTTCCTCAAGTTTTGTGCCCATATACCTGTACAGGCTTCCTGTTACAAAGCTAAAGAAAGACAGAATGAACTACAAGCGCGCTCAGCTGTGTCACCAGGGTGGAAGATGGTACTTGTAGTTTGAATAATGCAGCTGTTTTGGTCGCGCCCCCCACACAGCCGCAATGTTTCAAAAAGAGAGGATCCCCCATCTGCTATCACAGTGAGGGGAGCGCTGTAGGTGGGAAGTGGGTGCATAGGAGCATGTTACATTTTAGAAAGGGAAAAAGACACTCGCTGGGGATGATGTTTTGCTGCTCACCCCTGGGATGTGAAAACAAAAAGGAAAAAGTCCCCCCAAAAGAGGGATTGGTGGGGTTTTTAGGCAGCGTTTAGAAAATAAGTTCTCTGAGAGGTATTGTTGTATTCAAAATATGAATCTTTATTGGATTAAAGATGTCGCATGTGACATATGGGTAAAGATAAAAATAGGAGACATGGGTCCCAAATGGATAAAACAATACAGAAATTTTTAAAACAGATTTACACTAGCAGACAAAAAGCTTTTACATCAATGTATTTTTACATAACCAAGTGTTGGAGGTAAAAGTGAACCTGACGCGTTTCGACCCGTTTTAGTGAGGGTCTCCCTCAAAGGTAATTTCGTCTGTTTGAGAGAGGAAAGGGTAAGAACAATGCATTGTACAGTATTTCATTTGCATATATTTGTTTCCAATTGACCTTTCATATCACATAGCATAATGTCACGTTTGCTGTGGAATATTTACCTGGTGTGTAAATTTTTTTCTTTATGAATTGCTCCTTTATGTGTGATGGGGTTCCCTCTAGGTCGGTGCGCTCCAGGTCCCAGGCGGCGTCCCGCTATGGCGCCCCCCAGCGGGCGTGCGGCAGGCACGGCGATCCAACAACGGGACCTACGAGGGGTCACATCCAATGAATAGGCTACCTACGGATCCATGTTTGGGCCAGACAGGCAGAGAGAGGGAGATGGAGAGGGGGGGGGGGAGGGGGAGGGGGAGGGGGGGGGAAAGGTGGGGGGGAAAAGGGAAAAGAGAGGAAAGAAGGAATGGAGATGGGGTTCCTTAAGGTCCCCTGTTCTGCACACCTGTCATGAGGTCCAAGATCGTATCCTTAGATGTATATCATAGGGGGTTGCCATATCGACTAAACAATGTCTAGTGCACTTGAAACAATGGTGGAGAGAAATAAGATTTCTGAAGTAAATATGGGTGTAACATGTAGCATGTCTGCTTACCAACCAAATTAACCTGTCCAACAGTATGCGTTAAAAACAGGGGTTTGGTCAGCACACATTTGGAAACCCATGTGCAAGCTGAAAAGGCCTCTTCGTGGCACCCTGTATTACTTGCAGTCCAAACCCTTCTACATTTATGAGAGTCCCCACAATGGAGCACAGGCATTCTAATGGATAGATAAGAGGTAGGTGAATGAATGAATGAATGAATGAATGAATAATTTGTATAGCGCTACAATGCGAACCGAATCGCCTCAAGGCGCTGTAATTAGTGCTTTGTTGTCAAGCTTCTTAGAAGAGGTGGGTCTTGAGTTTTTTCCTGAAGACCTGATGGTTTTCTTCCATGCGGATGTAGGTTGGTAGTGCATTCCATAGCCTTGGTCCTTGGACAGCGAATCTTCGTTCCCCTTTTGATTTGTAGCGGGACTTGGGGATGAGGAGGAGGTTTTGGTCGGACGATCGAAGACTGCGATTGGGTGTGTAGCGTTTTATTTTCTCGAGAAGGTGGGTACGCAGACTCTCTGGTGAGTTGAGCTGAAGAGGCCTTGCAGGTTACGCATGCATTTGCAAATGTGTGCTAACTAAACCCCTGCATAGAAAAAGGTTTAGTCTTTAAGTGGTTAAACTTTTCTCATCTACAGGCAGAAGTTCATTCCTTTGATCTAAGAAGAAATGTTACTTTGTTTATAGTTATCAATGTTGTGATAAAACTTGGCAGGCTGCCTGGATTTTTTTTTTTTTAGCTGTGAGAGCTCTCTGCACTTGTTAGAAAGAATTGTGAAATGCTGTTTTGAAGATCAGGAAGGGAAACAAATTGCAATTTTGATTCTTAACGATTAATTGTGCAGCTTTACTGTCTACCCTTGCTTTAGTCCCTCCCTAGTAGTTTATAATCTGACATACAACCAGACCTCTAACTACTAGAAGGCCATTGGATTGCTAACCTGGCTCTATGCTGATTAATGAGCCCTAATCTAAAATTAGCTATTAAATCGCAAACTAGAAGAGACAGGGTTAACTAAAATAACAAGAGCAGTATATAAACTCTATTGCAATACACAGGTTCACCTACTAATATACTGGAGGGTGATCACTACATTCATACAGTAGCATAGACCTAGCTATCTGGCACTGTGCATGTGAGATAATAACAATAGGACAGAGATACTCTGTCTGTCACAAGGATTCAGAATCACACTCAAGAAGCTATGGGCAGCTGCAGTTAAACTATTGGAACATATTAATAGTTGCATAATAGTCTCCTCTAGTCTTCTTCTGGTTTTGGATTTTGTGGCTGGGACTCTCTTTCTCTAATTTCTCCTTCTGGGGTTTTTAAATGCAGCACCGTAGAGACAGGAAGTACATAAATAAATTACCTTTGAATATAAAAAGTACAGGTATTGACAATTACAGACACTAGAGGGCAGCAGATCCCTACATACCCCTCCTCAGACTATGTTCTTAGTTTCGCTTACATCAACACAAAGCAGTTCAGGCCTTTAAGCGTGGTGCCGGACACACCAATACACAGACCCGTCCTCCCAGATCGTCTGATAATACAAGTCGAGGTGACGTCAGCGCGTCGCTCTGCCCTACCGGTTTCGCAATAGAATTGCGTCGTCCAGGGGCACGGGCGGCGCACTGCGTCACCTCCCTAAATATCACCGTCGGCTGACCAAGCCTCGCTCTGAGCTCCCAATCCCGAGCGAGTCTCGTCATGCCATTCATAATCTCGTGAGACCTGCGGCTACCAATCAAGAGCCAGTCTCGTCCTGCTACTCGAAATCTCGCGAGACCCGCGGCTCACAATACATCAGTCATCTGAGCACCGATGTGAGAGCTCAGCAGGCTTGCTACAGTATTAATGGGACACAAAAACCGGGGACAAATATGAAACAAAAATATTACCACCGGATTGAGAGCACCCCAATATCTTTAAGCCATTCCAGAAAAAATAATAAAATTATAAAAACGTGTTCATTGCCTTCATTAGCTCCGGCAAAAAAACGGAAGTAATGCAATATTGGGCACTGGGGACACCAGTCCCATATAAAACATGTTAGCCAAAAAAATATATTTTTTAAAGTATTTAATATATTATGCAACATGTAAAATTAATCTCTGAGGCCATGTCACCACATCCCAAAGGTTAACAACGGTCGTGTGGAAACGGCCCAGACACCTTATCCAAATAAAAATAATAAAAAATAAAAAGTAAAATAAAGATTAAAATATGAATATATTTGCAAAATGCCACTCCCCAATTTGTGAAATGGGCAGTAATGCACTAAAATAAGCCACAATTAAACTCGCCAAAGGAATGTGGTTATCGCAAAAACACGATGTCACAAATACCTCATGCAAGAGCACCATGGCGCATTTATTATGTTTAAAAATATAAATAGCCTGTGGGAAGCTATATTCATAACACTCCCAAAGGCAAAACATTAATGAAAATGTATAAAAATTTGTTTAAAAACATTTTTTTTTTTTTTTTTGAGAAATATCTTTTCCAAAATATGAAAGATGTCTAAAGTGTTGCCCCCTAGTGACAGAATAGGGGAAGACATGTTTAAATATTTTTATTCTATTGCTAGGACCCTCAGAGCTCAGAGCAATGGACTCAAAGGCCAGCCGACAGACGCCAAACTGACATGTAAATAATTACAATACTAATAATTACATACTAAACTAATTTTGCTAAATCAACAGATATGCCCTAAAATTGCTTTCTCTTGCGTACAAACATAATGACAGTATTGCAGCAACAGCAGGTATAATAGATAATTATAACTCAACAGCAGTTAGTACCCAGACCCTCATATATGGACAACGGACGCAAACGCAAAAGACTTTACTTTCTTGGGGCCTGTATTTGTCTATGCCTATATAGAGAGTGTTTGATGGATCTCTATTGTGTACCTGATCGTAATGCCTTGACACTGAATGATTGTCAAAGCCCCTCCTAATATTACTAATGTGTTCATTTAATCTGACTCGGAGGGCCCTTTTGGTCCTCCCCACATACTGGAGACCGCATGGGCACTGGATCAGATAAACCACCCCTTCAGATGAACATGTTATGAAAGGCTCTACTTTGTAAGATCTTGAGGTGCTAGTTGATACGAAATTACATATTTTTCTTTCCCTACATTTATTCAAGATACAAACCTGACAGTTTTTGCACCTGTAATAACCTGTAAGGTTTTGAAAGAAGCACCTACTCTCCTTAGGTGGGTCTTGCACACTAGGAGCAATCCTACTCCCCAGAGAGGAAGCCCCTCTGAAGATAACTTGTGGCCTTTCTGGTAACACTGTACCAAGAACCTGGTCACTGGCTAGGAGGTGCCAGTGTTTCTGTATGAGGCTTTTAATGGTGCGATGTTGGATAGAAAAGGTAGTGATAAACGGTGCACAAAATTGAGTATCAGCATTGACAGGTTGTTTGTCCGATAGTAATAGCGATCTATCCTTCTCCCTGGCTGCAGTTACTGCTTTCAGAAGAAAGTCACTGTCGTAACCCTTTTCCAGGAATCTAGATGAAAGGACAGCTGCTTGTCTGTCAAATGTTTCGATCTCTGTGCAGTTCCTCCTTAATCGCGTGAACTGTCCTTGAGGGACAGCTCTTAACAAAGGTTGATGATGACAGCTATCCAACGGGATATATGAATTTCTGTCGGTTGACTTAAAATAAGTCGACGTAATAAAACTGTCATTCTCAATCTTGATATTCAGATCAAGGAATTTAATTTCTGTCTGGCTGATCTCAAAATTCAATTTGATACCCCTGTTATTCATATTCAGAAATGTCATGTATGCAAGCAGGTCCTGCTCACTACCATCCCATAGGAGGAGGACGTTGTCGATGTATCGCGCCCACAAGACCACTTCTGGTCTCCTGGGAGCATCGACGATGTCCTCCTCCCACTTGGCCATGAACAAATTTGCTAGGCTGGGGGCATATTTTGCCCCCATAGCCACGCCCCTGTCCTGGCGGTAGAACTGATGGTTGAACCAAAAGTAATTATGGCCCGCTGCATATTCAAGCAGTTCCATAATAAAGTCAATCTGTAACATAGTCAGACCTGATCCCCTTGTCAGGTATAATCTTACTGCCTCCAAACCTAGCTGATGGGGGATGATGGTGAACAATGAAGTCACATCCGCAGTGACTAATATGAGGCCCTGTTTTGGAGTAATACCTGATAAAGTGTTTATAACTTGTTTCGTATCTTTGATATACGATGGGATGGTCTGAACAAGAGGCTGCAAATAATAATCAATGTACTTGCCCACCCGAGACATCACAGAGTCTATGCCACTCACAATAGGACGTCCCGGGGGGCAAGTAACATTTTTATGAAGCTTGGGCAAATAATAAATGACTGGAGTGCGGGGAGCACTAGGTATCAGGAAGAAACTCTCCTTTTTGTTGAGAATACCGTCCAAATACCCCCGTTCAACAATTTTTTTCCAACTCTTTTTTGTATTTAGCAACGGGATCCCTATCAAGGACCGTATACGTTTCGCCGTCTTCCACGATGCGATTCATTTCTTTCAAATAATCGCAGCGATCCCCCCCCCTTATCGGCAGGTCTAATGACCAATGACTTGTTGTCACAAAGGGCATTACGACCTATTTCAAGATCTTTCTGCATCTTGATCTTTTTAACTTTGATCAAGTCCAGGTCCCGTAGAACAACATCACGAAAGACTTGGATGTTGGATGAAAGAGACCCTGGAGGGTTAAATAAAGAAGCCTTAGAAAGGTTGGAATGGTGAAATTCAGACCTAGAGGCTTCTTTTTCCCTAATTGGATTAGTGAGCATATAACATTTAACATTGAATTTCCGGACATACTTGTGTATGTCCATTTATGTCTGAAACTTGCTAAGGCTCCTAGGTGGGGCGAATTTTAGGCCTTTATCTAACAATCTTTTCTCAGGGTCTGTCAGTTCCTGCTTACTCAGATTGAAGATGCCAGTGCCTATGATCTTTTTCTTTTTTGCTGACTGGATACGCCTCCCCCCTCGGACTCCTCTCTTCGTTCTACAGGCCTTTTGATGCCTCTGTTGTCCTTGTGAAAACCCCAGCATTGGTTTGCCCCACTGCCCGAAGGACCTGTGTATTGAGTAGGTCTGGAGTTATCGCGTCCCTGTTACAAGTTGTTATTTTGTGAGGGCACATCTGGGTATCTCCTGTAGCCTCCAGGGCCCCGTTCCCCGTCGCCCTGTCTATAGCCCCCTGGAGCATCAAGATCTGAGAGTGGGAAGAAACGGTTCTGGGTTGGCAGCTCAAAATCTCGGTTCATGTCATTATAATAGACAGAATTTGCCTGCTCATACCCATATAAGTGATCAGAGGGACCTTGTCTTGGTGGATAATTAGTCCACGCTCTAGAGTACGGTTCATGTTGAAAAGGGCCCCTAGGTTCCCTATTATCTCTCCTAAACCCATTACCAAAACCCCTAGACGGGGTACTAGGACGTGGGTAGGGATAATTTGGGACCTGATTCCCAACCCTAGGTTTGTTCTTATTTTTGGGTTTATTTTGTGGTGTCCCCCTCCTAGGGGAGAAGTTAATATCCCTTGAGGGTTGCAAACATTCAGGATAAATGCCTGGAAAACAAATGATGGCATTTTGAGGTACAGTATCCATTGCATTCTCCCCCTCATTCTCAATAGCGAGTTTCCTCTGCCATGAGAAAACTAAGCCTGATTGGTAGTCTTCCTTGTCTCTACCATATTTTTTCTTTTTTTTGGCTTTTTGGTCTTTCTCCTCCTTTTCCAACACTTTAAGCACATTTTTAAAACACTCTTTGTATTCCTCACTACCAGTAGGGGGGACTAGTTTTTCTTTGATGGTTTTAATCTCTTCATCAAGGCGGGCTAGCTTGTCGCTCTTCCTCTGAGCTAGAAAATGCAGAAAGCCAACACCCGCCTTGTTAAAGTATTTGTACCATCCCTCTAAATCAGGTTCCCCCTGTTGGGGACTGACTTCCCACCTTAAGCTCCTAGGGACCATCGCCTCCCTGATGTAGGTTTCCAGGAAGGCAATGTCCCATTGGGTGTGTACCTCAGATGTAGTGAGATTCTTTAGTCTAACGAACAATCCACTCACATCTGAGTCCGCCGTGACGGGATTAGAACTAAAGACCCCAGTGGTATCCACCACCCTCGTAGCCCAAAATTCAAAAATATCCATGATAGTAATCAATTGGTTTGCACCAAACCCAAAGCAGCAATTAATAAATGTATGTAAAGAAGAACAAAAAAATGGGAAAAGAAACTGCGCTGCGGGGAATATACCCGGGAAAGGGTATGACTAAATGTTAGCAATACAAAGGCTTCAGAAAGCCTGGCCAGAAGCTGCAACTCAACTGTAAAACATAACCACAGTGATAACAAATGAAAAGAAAAAATGAGTAGCAATAGACCAAAAAATGAATAAAATGAATGATCATGTGATGTGTTGACCATAAAGTGATCATAAATTAAGTAAACCTACATATATGGATCCTGTAATAAAAAAACAAAAAAACAAAATGTGGATATAAATGTGCGTAAACAATGATATATGACAATCGCACGAAAAATCGCACGTGACAATAAATAATGTTGAATAATATTGTGATGAATTAAAAATTGTGAGCAAAAAAGAAATAAATTGATAAATAGTGCAAGTCCAAACAAATCTTCATAAAAGTTCCACCCGTGCAGTGACTGGCAAATAAATCAGTCCATCTCTGTGAATAAATGAATAAAACTGTCCCATGTGATCCGCCACCAAGAAAAGAGTTGAGATTTACTTCTTACCAGAAGCAGTTGACACCCCACTACAGGGTGTCACACATGCCTTTGTAAAGATATCCCTCTTTAAGTCTCCCTGGAGATATGACATATACCAGCAGCCTGATAGCACAGTTCACAGTTCGGATTCCCAGAATGATTCTCATGGATCAGCACATAGAATGAAATGAAGGGGGGACTCGCATAGTGTAAGAAAACCCAAGGTATTTATTAAAAAGAAACTGGTTACACTTACATCAACACAAAGCAGTTCAGGCCTTTAAGCGTGGTGGGCCGGACACACCAATACACAGACCCGTCCTCCCAGATCATCCGATAATACAAGTCGAGGTGACGTCAGAGTGTCGCTCCGCCCTACCGGTTTCGCAATAGAATTGTGTCGTCCAGGGGCACGGGCGGCGCACTGCGTCACCTCCCTAAATAGCACCGTCGGCTGATCAAGCCTCGCCCTGAGCTCCCAATCCCGAGCGAGTCTCGTCATGCCATTCATAATCTCACGAGACCTGCGGCTACCAATCAGGAGCCAGTCTCGTCCTGCTACTCGAAATCTCGCGAGACCCGCGGCTCACAATACATCAGTCATCTGAGCACCGATGTGAGAGCTCAGCAGGCCTGCTACAGTATTAACGGGACACAAAAACCGGGGACAAATATGAAACAAAAATATTACCACCGGATTGAGAGCACCCCAATATCTTTAAGCCATTCCAGAAAAAATAATAAAATTATAAAAACGTGTTCATTGCCTTCATTAGCTCCGGCAAAAAAACGGAAGTAATGCAATATTGGGCACTGGGGACACCAGTCCCATATAAAACATGTTAGCCAAAAAAAATATATTTTTTAAAGTATTTAATATATTATGCAACATGTAAAATTAATCTCTGAGGCCATGTCACCACATCCCAAAGGTTAACAATGGTCGTGTGGAAACGGCCCAGACACCTTATCCAAATAAAAATAATAAAAAATAAAAAGTAAAATAAAGATTAAAATATGAATATATTTGCAAAATGCCACTCCCCAATTTGTGAAATGGGTAGTAATGCACTAAAATAAGCCACAATTAAACTCGCCAAAGGAATGTGGTTATCGCAAAAACGCGATGTCACAAATACCTCATGCGAGAGCACCATGGCGCATTTATTATGTTTAAAAATATAAATAGCCTGTGGGAAGCTATATTCATAACGCTCCCAAAGGCAAAACATTAATGATAATGTATATATATATATATTTTTTTAAATATCTTTTCCAAAATATGAAAGATGTCTAAGGTGTTGCCCCCTAGTGACAGAATAGGGGAAGACATGTTTAAATCTTTTTATTCTATTGCTAGGACCCTCAGAGCTCAGAGCAATGGACTCAAAGGCCAGCCGACAGACGCCAAACTGACATGTAAATAATTACAATACTCTGGGAGGACGGGTCTGTGCATTGGTGTGTCCGGCCGGCGCACCACGCTTAAAGGCCTGAACTGCTTTGTGTTGATGTAAGTGTAACCAGTTTCTTTTTAATAAATACCTTGGGTTTTCTTACACTATGCGAGTCCCCCCTTCATTTCATTCTATGTGCTGATCCATGAGAATCATTCTGGGAAACCGAACTGTGAACTGTGCTATCAGGCTGCTGGTATCTGTCATATCTCCAGGGAGACTTAAAGAGGGATATCTTTACAAAGGCATGTGTGACACCCTGTAAGTAGTAAATCTCAACCCTTTTCTTGGTGGCGGATCACGTGGGACAGTTTTGGAGTTTTATTAATTTATTCACAGAGATGGACTGATTTATTTGCCAGTCACTGCACGGATGGAACTTTTATGAAGATTTGTAAGTGGGTGAGCAGGGATAGAGACAGGGGACTATAGCGGTGATAATTGAAGAAAGTAACACTTGCAACTTTTTATAAAGAATTTTAACTTAATAACTTTAATTAAGTAATTTATTATTGAACAAGTTTACAGACATATAGACAAAAACAAAAAGTAAGCTCAAAATACATAGAATATACTAAAATATTAGTCCGCCAATCAGGTCGAGTCCCATTCAAAAAATGGGGAAAAAGGACTCTGAGATGATTGAGGAACCAAACATATACAATATTGGCAGGGGTTTGTTAAAAAAAGGGTCTATAGTGGTTATATAGATCCTGGGTACAATGGAGCTGTTAGAGAGAGCTGGCCGACATGTTTCGCCATACAATGGCTTCTTCAGGGTCAATAAGTCACTTTGTACCGATAAGGGGTGAGTCTATTAGAATACAAAAGGCACAGAGTTAATTGTATAGCTCAATCTAAACAAATTAATTTGGTAAGCAGGAACTCAAAGAACATGTCACCTCAAGGCCATAACCCCTCCCGTACATACACCCGGCGCTGAACCAGCCAATCTCAAGGGGGGACAGCGATATGTACCGCAAAGCAGCTGGAACACCAAATCAAGTCGCAAATATGGTCAAATTCATGTTCCAAAAGGGCGAGGAACTGCCGAGGGCCTAAAGGGAGCCTGGTGAGGAACAATAGGTAACGATACATATTATAGAATGGCATCACATCTAGTTGATTGCCATGCATGGCTAACATAGCCTAGAATTGCAAGAACTTACCAATGTATATGGTGAAGTTAATCAATGTAAATGGAGCGCCAGATAATGGAAATCCTAGGAATATCTGTATACTATGTTAGGAAGCCACTAATGGGGCGAAAAGAGATAAAAATAAATAGTAAAAAATAAAATAGAAGTTTTTGGAAGGTCATAGTAAAATGGAAGGTCAAAAATGCGTATGTGGGATAGGGAGTGAGAGAACTCACCTGGGAGTAATATATCTGTATAATTTGAGCTAAGCACAAAAGGCCTGAAGCAGGGCTATTTGAAAAAACAACAGGTATAAGATATAATTGATGAGCAGAGACCCGTGACTAAAAAAAAAAAAATAGAGATATATACATAGATTTAAAGTTCAAAGTCTAAGATACAGAGATAATATAAAAAGGAAGGACTGGGAACAAAGATGTCAGACCTGAAATAGCGAAGATCCTAGCGAACTGGCGCTCCAGTAACCATCACCTTGAATGGTGTGGATTAAGCAGGCTTTATAGGTCCTCCACACCTGATCACGGTAAGCCGTGATGAGGCGGCGGGCAAACAAGCCATTCGCGCATGCGCAGAAGCGCAGGCGCGTTTGCCTACACTACCCATAGTGCTGCGGGACCGGTGGATGCGCGCGCCGCTCGCCGCGCACGCACACAGAGAGATCCCAGCTCAGGAGCCACCCTGTGGACAGGATGGGTACTGAGGGTAAACCAGCAACATAAGTCCATAATGAATGAATGAATGAATGATTTGTATAGCGCTGCAACTGCGAACTGAATCGCCTCGAGGCGCTTGATCCGACCTGCGTTGATTCCTTCTTAGAAGAGGTAGGTCCTGAGTTTTTTCCTGAAGGCCCGATGGTCTTTTTCCAAGCGGATGTTTGTAGGTAGAGCGTTCCATAGCCGTGGTCCTTGGACTGCAAATCTTCGTTCTCCCCTTGACTTGTACCGGGATTTGGGGACAAGGAGGAGGTTTTGGTCGTTAGATCGGAGGTTGCGATTGGGGGTGTAGTGTTGTATTTTTTCGCATAAGTATTGAGGAGCATCTCCTTGTGTGCATTTGTGGGTCAAGCAGAGGGTCTTGAATGTGATCCGATTCTTTACGGTTAGCCAATGGATGGTCCTCAGGGATGGGGAGATGGATTCCCATGGTTTTTTTCCTGTGACTAGTCTTGCTGCCGTGTTTTGAACGACTTGTAGTCGTGCAATCTGGAATTTAGGTAGTCCTATGTAGAGGGAGTTTGCGTAGTCGAGTCGAGAGTTGATGATTGTTCCTACCACTACGGGTTTGTCCTTTTCTGGAATGAAGGGGATGAGTCTACGTAGCAGGCGTAGAAGGTGGTAGGATCCGCTGACTACTGATCCTATTTGTGCATTCATTGACATTTCTGAATCGAAGATGACACCGAGACTTTTGGCTTTTATGCTTAGGGGGATGGTCTGTCCAAGGATGGTGGGCGGAGTCCATGGTGTCGTAGATTTAGTTTTCCGGTTTGCATTTAGGAGAAGGAGTTCTGTTTTGGTTCCGTTAAGTTTGAGGGAGTTTGTGGACATCCAGTCGTCTATTGATGCGAGGCATTTTTCTAATTCCTGATATTGGTCTTTTTGTCCGGGGATCCGAAGGTAGAGTTGAGTATCATCTGCGTATGAGTGGAAGCATAGATCAGATTTGCTGATGATTTTTAGGAGTGGACGGATGTAAATGTTGAAGAGCACGGGTGACAAAGGTGATCCTTGAGGGACTCCATAGGAGACTGCACGGGATTCAGATGTGAAGGCTCCAAGTTTCACTGTCTGTGACCGATTTCCTAAGAAGGAAGTGAACCATGGTAAGTCTGAAACTGTGACTCCTGCTACTTCTTTGAGGCGGGTGAGTAAAGTGTTGTGATCCAGTGTGTCAAATGCTGCACTAAGGTCCAGGAGTACCAGGAGACATGATTCTCCATCATCTGCTGCTTCCAAGGCATCATCCCATATTTTGAGGAGAGCTGTTTCTGTGCCATGGCCCGGGCGGAAGCCTGATTGCAGGATCAAATGCGCTGAATCCAATGGAAGGAATGGAAAGACCAAAGATTCCAAGGGAGAGAGATGGAAACAGAGCGGATAAGTACCAGGTGGAGAAGGAGCAAGAGGGAAGTTTAAGGGCAAGGAGGCTGAGCGGGCTGCAATTGTGAGATCGCAGCCCTGGGGTGCCCAAACAGATTCCAATGCGATAGGGAAATAGAAATGACCATAGATGGAGAAAGCGAGGATAAGGAAGCCAAGAGCAGAGCTGGACCTCGCATATCACCGCACGGATGGACAGGGAGAGAAAAGGGGAGGGACAGCAACAGGCGGTGAAACGGGAGGGGGAGGCCAGGACCCGATCTACCCCATTATTAGTGGGGTCCCAAATGGGGCGGCATGAGAAGGAGCCTGCAAAGCATAAACCTGACAGTGAATTAACTTTGTAACCATGCATGTTTCGAATCAAAAGGATATGTGTTTTGGACCAAAATCAATTAACATAAGACCAAGAAGGGGGGCGTGTCCGGACGCAGAGCTGAGAGGACGTGTTTCAGCTGAGCTCCTCACTAGAGACCGCAATCCACTGCCATCCGGACCCAAAGAACGGCCAAAAAAGCCTCACACACGCTGGGATACCTGCGGGATCCCCTGCCCTACTTGGCCGGACATTCCGCTTTATTTTCGGGGGAAAAGAGCTGCGCTGTGCGGGACTCATAGGTGCCACAACACACGAGGCACCCGGCGCCATCTTGCGGCCTACGGGCCCGACGGACTCCGTAATCCCCGGCCTCGCCTGACTCATCCCGGCGGCACATAGCGAACGGACACCAGCCACAATACCGGCGACCACCCAAACCATCTGCAGCGGCCCCCTGCACCCCGGCGGCGCCTCCCGGACCGGCAGGCCCAGGCTCCTGCATAACCAGGGACTGAGTGAGTACCGGCCAACGGCCCCTAATCACCTATACCCCCTGAAAAACACCACCCCAGCAGTCTCCAGCGGCCCCCCCTTCTGATTGTGCGGGCAGGGGGGATAGCAGGCGCATACAGAGAAGGGTATAGAGCAGCGGCCGTCACTGATAACTGAGCCCCCGGCTCCGGCCTACCTCCCGGCGGCCATCTTGCTACCCCCAGTGCACCTAGCCCCTCATCCATTAAGCCGCACAGGACACTCTTGCCACCACAACTGACCTACTGTGCCCTTAACACTAAAGCAACCACCAAGCAGTCGACAGAAGGGGCTGAGGGCTGGCACACTTAGACGGCTACCTGGTATCTTCTAACACACTGCAGCCATCTTGGTGCTCCAAGTACACCCAATCAGGCCAATATACAGCAACACCCTGAAAAGTGACAGAGACTGCCTAATTTCAGTGTGGACCTACTTTCACTATCCTTCAGCCCTGTATACTTTCTGCTTGAAGCAAGTTTACATGAGGCGTGGGCACACAAACACGCGATCCTCAGACTGTAGCGCTCACATGCTGCTAACTTAATATGACTGTGGGGCGCTCCGCCTGACACCCAACGCCAAGCTCCAACTATGCCAGCAAAGACACCTAAAACCCGTTCTGTAATCGCAAAGAAATCCAGCAAGGGCTCATCAATTAATCAGGCTGTCTCCGGCTCCATACAGAAATTTCTAGCTACTAGCAGAACAGGCTCCGGTACAAGCAACTCCCAAGCCAGACCCTCGAGACGCAGCGCATCCCCGGCCTCATTGGCTGCCTCCGTGAGGGAAAGTTCACCCGCATCATCCTACTGCTCGGACCTCATGGAAGACCCAGGGTCCCCTACGGGTTCCGAAATGTCATCCCTAATGAGTGGTATTAAAAAAGAACTTGCTGGCATGTTCCGCGGTCTAGAAAAATCTATTAAAAAGGAAATCACGGGGGTGAGAGCAGACATAGCGCACATCCTAGATAGAGTTGAAGAAACAGAACAGAGGCAGGATTCACACGCAACGGCCATAAGGGAGCTGCAGGATACGGTTACACAACTAGCCTTTGCCCACCGTGCCTCGCTATACAAACTCGAAGACCTCGAGAACAGAAATCGCAGAAACAATCTGCGCATTAGAGGCCTTCCTGAGGCAACCGGTGACGATGACCTAGAACCGTCCATCCGTGGGGTCTTTAACACAATATTGGGAAAACCTCCCACTGACCCGCTGCAGTTTGACCGAGTACACCGAGCGCTCAGACCTCGCAGCCCCAACACCGAACAACCCAGGGATGTCATATGCCGCCTTCACTATTTTTCAGACAAAAATGCCATCACAGCCAAGTTGAGGAACACCCCCAATATTGACTTTCACGGAGCGATCCTAAGCATCTTTTCTGACCTTTCCAAAGAAACCCTGGACCGCCGCAGAGCACTTAAGCCACTTCTGGAACACTTACGCTCCAATGGGATCATTTATAGATGGGGCTTCCCGGCGTGCCTAATCGCCACCAAAAATGGTCGCTCACATACCCTCAGATTCCCAGAAGAGTTGCCACAATTCTTAAAAGACCTTAATCTGTCTCCAGTGGATTTGCCCGGATGGCATGACCCGGTCCCAAAGTTTTCACACATTCAGGACTCTCAATGGCAAAAACCACCCACAAGGAATAGGTACACATCTGTGCAGGGATCTAGAGGCTATGCTTGCTGATCTTGTCTCTCATCCCGTTTTTGTTCTTTGCTATTTCTCGTTATGTTTAGCTTGTTGCAGGCACTCCTACTCCAAGAAGCACTTATAAGAAGGGATGCACACCGGCAACGACTACGTACTTTCTCTTGCCTACTCAACCGGGCATGGTCCACCCTTTGGCGAATTGTCAGAACTCCAGGAGACAACCCCACACAAGAGCTTCCTACAGTTGGATGAGTACCCCTGCCTTGTATAATGTTATGATGTTATATACCTGTTTTCTCAGCAGTTAAAGTTATATGGTCAATACGGTTTTGATTGATATTCACTACTGGAGCAAAATGTTTTCTCCCATGTAATTTGCACTATAGCTGGGTGCGGGCGGAGCGCCTTGCTTCTATGTACCTTTTACACGGTACACCCCCCCCCACACCTCCTCCTGGGGTGGGTGAGAATGGGCAGCCCTCAATTTTCTCGGTCCAGGCCCACCTTGAGGCCGTGGACGGAGGCCCGCTCTCCCTCTCCCCACAGGGATCACCGCAGGAATCTGCGTGACAGGTTAAGATTTCCCACATGTGTCCTCTCGGACTTTGTTGTTGTTTTTGTAAAATTGTCTTTTTCTCTTCTCTCTCTTCTCCTTTCTTATTCATACTGCCACCCCTCTCCCCTCCCTGGTCCCCATTTCCGTGGTTGGCGTGCATGGTATCATAAGCCAGTGGGGTGCGTCCTACCGATATGATGGCCACAATTAAAATCACCTCCTACAACGTCAGGGGTTTGAATGTCGCAGCCAAAAGACATCAGATAACCCGTGAACTACGTAAATCAACCACTTCCATTGCATTCCTACAGGAAACGCATCTGACCCACACCACGCAGGTCAAACTGACCTCGCCGCACTTCCCCCAGTGGTACTATAGTCTTTCGGACACAAATAAAGCAAAAGGGGTGGCCATAGGATTTGGTAGAGACGCACCCTTTCGGCTAGTAACAATGCATGCGGATGACCATGGTCGTTTTCTTTTCTTAAAGGGCTTTCTGGGCAACACCCATTGCACACTGGCAAACATCTACTCTCCGAATCACCGAATATTTTAATGAAAATAAGCCCTCGGAAACCTCACCAGCTATAGTATGGGAAGCCCATAAGGCTACTATGAGAGGCCGGTTTATTGAACTAGGGGCGAGGAAAAAAAGAGAGCATGGTCAACAACTCGAGCGAGTCTTGCAGGAAATAGCAGGCCTGGATACACAAAACAAGCTTTCCCTACACACAGCACATTTAGAAGCCCTTACACTGAAAAGGGAAGAACTGAAAAATCTTTTGAATCTAGCCACCGTGAGAAAATTTCAACACTATTCGCAGAAACTGTACGAATGGGGGAACAAACCGGGTAGACAGTTAGCGAGATCACTTAAAGAAAAACAGGCCGGGTCATTTATACCGAAAATAAAACTACCTAATGGGAATTTAGTGCATGCAACCCCACATATAGCGAAGGCCTTCAGGGAATACTATGCGGACTTATACAATGTACAATGCGACTCACCGTCCCTGACTGTGCAAGAAAGGCAGCGGCGTATGCTTTCTTACTTAAAGGAAGTGAATCTGCCGAAACTGTCACCCCGGTCCCTCAAAGAACTGGAGGCTGAACTCTCTGTTGAGGAATTCCAAACGGCCTTGAAATCAACCCCGACAGGTAAAGCCCCAGGGCCTGACGGATACACTATCCTCTACTACAAAAAATTTAGCGATGTTCTCTTACCCCACCTCACGGCCTACGCCAACTCTATCTCACAGTCCTCGGGTCTCCGCCCAGAATCCCTTACAGCTCACATCTCGGTCATCCCCAAACCGGGAAAGGACCCTACCCAATGCAGCAGCTACAGGCCAATTTCCCTGTTAAACGTAGACATCAAATTATACTCTAAAGTAATGGCCAATAGACTACTCCCCCTTATTCCCAGCTGGGTCTCCATGGACCAGACGGGCTTCATGCCGCACAGAGAAGCCAAAGACAATTCCCTCCGGGCAATATCGCTAATACAATATGCCCAAAGATCGTCCCAGTCCACCCTACTTATATCCACTGACGCTGAAAAAGCGTTCGACAGGGTGGACTGAGACTACATGAAAATAACCCTACGCCATTTTGGGCTGGGGCCTAAAATGTTCCATCGCATAACCTCCCTATACTCCTCTCCCACAGCCCAGATCCGGATAAATGGTACCCTTAGCGACCCATTCCAACTGTTTAATGGGACTAGGCAGGGATGCCCCCTCTCACCCCTCCTGTTCGCCCTCACCCTAGAACCTTTTCTAGCAACCGTGAGGCGAGATGTAAACATCCACGGGATCCAGGTAGGCAATAAGACCCACAAATACGCGGCCTATGCCGACGATATTTTATTTTTCACAAAACAACCCCACATCTCACTCCCCAACCTAATGAAAGCCTTCTCCACCTTCCAGACAATATCTAACTTTAAAATCAATCTATCAAAGTCCGAGATTTTAAATATTAACTAAGCAGAACGATTAAAACCCCTCTTCCCCTTCAGATGGGTTCACCGTAGCATGAAGTATTTGGGAGTATTTCTCACACCTAACATCCAGTCCTTCTTTAAACATAATTATATTCCTCTGCTGAATAACATCAGAAATTACCTCACAAAATGGAAAACGCTTGCACACACTTGGCTGGGTAGAGTGAACATAGTCAAGATGAATATTTTGCCTAGAGTGCTATTCTATTTCCAAATGCTTCCACTGGGTGTGCCCATAGGGTTCTTCTCCTTGCTGCAGACCATGGTCTCCCGCTTTATCTGGAGGAACAGCCACCCCAGAGTGTCCAGGGACGTGCTTTTCCGCTCCAAGGGCGCTGGGGGACTGGCCCTCCCAAACTTTAAGGCGTACTATAACGCCGTGGTCCTGTCTAGGATCTCGGAGTGGAGATATGCCGCCAAATCTAAATTATGGGTAAGTCTCGAAACTGCTCTAAGCAATACGGACCTAGCAGTCACTCCATGGCTCCCACGCCCCCACAGACATCTAGCCACAACTACCTCATCATTAACCACTTCCACTTTGGACATCTGGGACTCTCTGCATAGAAAGTTCTCTTGGTCTTACACATCACCCTTGCTGCCACTCCTGGGCAATGCCTTCTTCCTCCCTGGCCAACTAGATCCTGGCTTCCAGACTTGGTCCCCAAACAGACCTCTCCTACTTCACCATGTTCTTCAAGCCAACACTCCCAAACCCTTAAGGGAGATTCTTGGCCCTAAACCACCAGTGCTCCTCGATAAATGGAGGTATATTCAACTACGGCACTTCCTCGGCTCCCTTCAGCAGCCTCTGAGGGGGCTACAGGACCTGAACGGCATTGAGGAAATACTATACCCATCAGACCCACCTGAACACTGTATTTCACTTTTTTACAAAGCGCTCATCAAGTTACAGGACGATAAACCCCCCAATCCTTCCTTGCGAAGTGGGAGGCAGATCTGGACTCCTACCTCTCAGACAACCAAAAGGAAAAAGTGTTGCAGCTGGTCCACGTCTCCTCAATAGCGTCAAAAATGACCGAGGTCAATTATAAATTACTAACTAGATGGCACTACACCCCATCAAAGCTCCATCAGATGTTCCCCGCCAATTCCCCGTTGTGTTGGAGGAATTGTGGGAACAAAGCAACTCATGCCCACATATGGTGGTCGTGCCCACTTATCCGCCCCTTCTGAGCCAAGGTCATCCACACTATATACCAGATTTCCAACGTCAACCTCCCCTCTGAACCCTGGATCATCCTCTTCCACGCAACCAAGGAACCTATTGGAAAGTACAAACGATCTATAGTCCCTCACCTACTTAACACAGCCAAGGCATTAATACCTGCACTGTGGGGCCAGCCAGAGACTCCGACATTGAAAATATGGTTTCAAAAAATATCGGAAGTTGCCCTCATGGAAGACATCACACATCGCGACAGGAACACCTCGGAGCGTCACAACTTGACATGGTCCCAGTGGACGGACTTTAAAACCACCACAGCCTATAAGGAGATAATTGCTCAATGAGCGCTGGATCCGATCTCTCTTTTTCTTCCCTTTTTTTTTTTTTTTTTTTCTTTTTTCCTTTTTCAAGGACCAGGCCTCATACACCCTAAGTGGCCCCCTGAGACAACCACCCAAATGTATGCATACCCCCCTTTTTTCTGTAATAGCACAGTTTAAGATTTCTTTGTATGAAGGTTACATGCACGCCGACCACCCCCCCCTTCTCTCCCCCCCTCTTCTCTCCATCTTTCCTCCCTACATTTCCTCTCCCTCTCCTCCTGTTCTTCTTAGACACTCTAGAATACATATGCCTAGACTATGCACTTCTTTCGTGTTATATGATCACTGACCACCATTGTAGACGGTATGGCCAAAGGTTTATGTATTTGCTTGTCGGACTAGAAGTATAAGGTGCTAAAACCGGCCCGGAAGTTTATAATGGGGCTACCAATGGCCGATATATGCTTTGAACGCTGTCTGAAATTACTCTTGAACTGGCCACAATTGTTGCATGGTCTGCTCTGAAGGTTTATACTGTTTGTTTGTCTTGTATTTCTTCAATAAACATTTATTAAACAAAAAAAAAAAACATAAGACCAAGAAGAATACAGTATATATTATGATGTACTAATCAAATAATGACCAAAAGGTCAAAATATTTAATTTGAATAATAATTTACAGATTAAAGTATATATGTAGACAACATTTTAAGCTTTAAATCGAAGTGTACAAGGATAGGTAAAAAACACATAAGCATTCAATAATCTATAAGTTAAGGCTGTAACAGTGCCCGAGCATCCCGAAGCGGTCAACCAGACGCAATGGTTTGAACCTGAAGTGCAGCAAGAAAGGGTACATAAGTCTCAATAAAAATAGATCGATGAACTAGTATGAATATCAAGAGCCCAAAGGAGGGTAGTAATTGGTCAGAAGCCATGAAATGTCAAATAATCATAAAAAGGATTTAAAACTGATATATTCATTGAGGCCAGGGAATTTGACAGCATTGAGATTGTGTATCCATCTAGTTTCAAGTTGTAAGAGTTTTTCATCGATGCCTCCTCCTCTTACATGTGTCTCGACATGTTCAAGTGCCGAGAAACATATGTGTTGGGGATCATAGTTGTGTACTTGGCCAAGATGTCTGTTAATGGCTGTGGTAGTGATGCGTTTTAAAGTAGGTTTGATGTGATCACGTATTCGGACCTGGAAGGGCCGCTTGGTTTTGCCAATGTAAAAGCACCCACATGTGCAAGTGGCAAGATATACAACACCTATTGTTCTACAATTTACATGGTGAGGAATTTGATGAAAGGATCCATTGGGCAATAAAGTAGCCTTGGAGTTGGCAACATATTGACACATGTCACATGACCCACAAGGGTATGTGCCGTTTTCGTGACGAATCTGAGTTGTTAACGGAGCATGATGGCTTCTGGTAAGGCGATCCCGAAGTGAGGGACACCTTTTATAGGTAATGTCAGGACGTGTGCCTATAAATTTGCTGACTGTGGGGTCAGCACGTAATAGGGGCCAAAAGTTGTTAATAACCTCACGGACTTGGGTATGTATTGATGAAAAACGAGTAATGAGTCTAACAGGTTGAGTGTCAGTGAGATTCCTGGTATTATGGATCAGTTTTGATCTGTCTAAGTTTTTAACCTTATTGAACGATCGTTTGAGGAGTGCTCGACTATAGCCTCTATTGATTAGTCTCAAATATAGTTCCTTAGACGCTTTATAGAAGTCAGTATCTGAGGTGCAGTTGCGTCTGATCCTGAGATACTGACTGTAGGGGATGCTATTAAGTAAGGATTGGGGATGGGCGCTTTCAGCGTGTAAAATAGTGTTGCCGGCAGTGGGTTTTCTAAATAGGGACATACTGATGAAACCTGAATTGTCAATATTAATGGTTAAATCAAGAAAATTAACAGATTGCTGGCTGGATTACAAGGTGAATTTGAGGTTGAAATTGTTAATGCTTAGAAATTCAAAAAATTGATCTAGATCAGAGTGTGAACCTGACCATAATAGTAGAATATCATCGATATATCTAAACCAATGTAGTATATACGATTTATGAGTTGATGTTAATTTTGAAAAAATATGTCTTTCCCACCCCCCCAGGTACAGGTTGGCATATGAGGGCGCACATTTGGTCCCCATAGCCACGCCCTGCACCTGGAGGAAGTGGGAGTTACCAAACATAAAATGATTCTTTGTAAGGATGAATTTGGGAAGATCAAGCACAAAGTTGGCATATCTGTCAAATTGGGGTCCTCGCTCAAGGAGAAGGTCACGAATGACATCTAAACCCCTATCGTGTGGAATACAGTTGTATAAACATTCAACATCAAGTGTTACTAGCCATGTATTGGGAGGTAGGGTCATATTTTGCAATAACTTTAAAAGATGAAGTGTGTCCTTGACATACGAAGGCAAGCATAAAACATGAGGTGAGAGATATTTATCAACAAGAGCACTGGCGTTTTCAGTTAAGCAGTGATAACCGGACACAATAGGACGTCCGGGAGGGTTAATGATTGATTTGTGGATTTTGGGTAGAGCATAAAAAGTTGGTATGGTGGGTTCATTAATTTTCAAAAAGTTCCAAGTATTAAGGTCAATGATAGCAGCTTGATAAGCATGAAAAATAAGTTGATCAAATTGATGAGAACATTTTTTTATGAGTGACGGAGCAATAGGACGTACCATTCACGATTATCGAGAATGTTATAGCACATGGTTTCATAAGCTTTGGTGTCCATGACCACGACATTGCCGCCTTTATCAGCTGGTTTAATTACAAGGTCAGGATTAGGGATGGGCCCGGTGCTCGATGCGAACCCATGTTCGCATCGAGCACCGGGCGTTCGCTCGATCGGCGAGCCCAGAACTATTTGGGCCGTTCGCATCACATTCGTGTGATGCGAGCGGCCCCGCAATGCATTGCGGCCGGCGCGGCCGGCGCAGTGCATTGCTGGCTGATGATTGGCCAAGCATGCACTGTGACCCCGCATGCTTGGCCAATCACAGCACCGGAAACTCGAAGAGCCATAATTGGCTACAGGCAGGACGCCTGTAGCCAATTACAGCTCAGGGGCTTTAGTACACGCCCCCTCTTATAAAAGGCCGCCACGCCGTCTGCGCCGGTCACATGCTGTTCCGGCGTAGATAGAGCAGGATCGTTCTGTGTCACTCTGCTGGATTTAGTTAGTTAGAGAGATTTACTTAGAGAGATTGAGTTAGATAGATTCATTTAGAAAGATTGATTTAGAAAGAGGGGCTTGTAGTGTGTTCGTGACAGGCAGGCACTGGCAGCAAACAGAGCTCCTGTATTTTGTTCCCAGAAGCACCTATAAGACTTGTAGTGTGTTCGTGGCAGGCAGGCAGAGCTCCTATATTTTGTTCCCAGAAGCACCTATAGGACTTGTAGTGTGTTCGTGGCAGGCAGGCAGAGCTCCTATATTTTGTTCCCAGAAGCACCTATAGGACTTGTAGTGTGTTCGTGGCAGGCAGGCAGAGCTCCTATATTTTGTTCCCAGAAGCACCTATAGGACTTGTAGTGTGTTCGTGGCAGGCAGGCAGAGCTCCTATATTTTGTTCCCAGAAGCACCTATAGGACTTGTAGTGTGTTCGTGGCAGGCAGGCAGGCAGAGCTCCTATATTTTGTTCCCAGAAGCACCTATAGGACTTGAAGTGTGTTAGTCCCATCACACAGACCTATATTTTCTTCCCAGAAGCACCTATAGGACTTGAAGTGTGTTAGTCCCATCACACAGAGATCATATATTTTGTTCCCAGAAGCACCTATAGGACTTGAAGTGTGTTAGTCCCATCACACAGACCTATATTTTCTTCCCAGAAGCACCTATAGGACTTGAAGTGTGTTAGTCCCATCACACAGACCTACATTTTCTTCCCAGAAGCACCTATAGGACTTGAAGTGTGTTAGTCCCATCACACAGACCTACATTTTCTTCCCAGAAGCACCTATAGGACTTGAAGTGTGTTAGTCCCATCACACAGAGATCATATATTTTGTTCCCAGAGGCACCTATAGGACTTGAAGTGTGTTAGTCCCATCACACAGACCTATATTTTCTTCCCAGAAGCACCTATAGGACTTGAAGTGTGTTAGTCCCATCACACAGAGATCATATATTTTGTTCCCAGAAGCACCTATAGGACTTGAAGTGTGTTAGTCCCACCACACAGAGATCATATATTTTGTTCCCAGAGGCGCCTATAGGACTTGAAGTGTGTTAGTCCCATCACACAGACCTACATTTTCTTCCCAGAAGCACCTATAGGACTTGAAGTGTGTTAGTCCCATCACACAGAGATCATATATTTTGTTCCCAGAAGCACCTATAGGACTTGAAGTGTGTTAGTCCCATCACACAGACCTATATTTTCTTCCCAGAAGCACCCATAGGACTTGAAGTGTGTTAGTCCCATCACACAGAGATCATATATTTTGTTCCCAGAAGCACCTATAGGACTTGAAGTGTGTTAGTCCCATCACACAGACCTATATTTTTCTTCCCAGAAGCACCTATAGGACTTGAAGTGTGTTAGTCCCATCACACAGACCTATATTTTCTTCCCAGAAGCACCCATAGGACTTGAAGTGTGTTAGTCCCATCACACAGAGATCCTATATTTTGTTCCCAGAAGCACCTATAGGACTTGAAGTGTGTTAGTCCCATCACACAGACCTACATTTTCTTCCCAGAAGCACCTATAGGACTTGAAGTGTGTTAGTCCCATCACACAGAGATCATATATTTTGTTCCCAGAAGCACCTATAGGACTTGAAGTGTGTTAGTCCCATCACACAGACCTATATTGTCTTCCCAGAAGCACCCATAGGACTTGAAGTGTGTTAGTCCCATCACACAGAGATCATATATTTTGTTCCCAGAAGCACCTATAGGACTTGAAGTGTGTTAGTCCCATCACACAGACCTATATTTTCTTCCCAGAAGCACCTATAGGACTTGAAGTGTGTTAGTCCCATCACACAGAGATCATATATTTTGTTCCCAGAAGCACCTATAGGACTTGAAGTGTGTTAGTCCCATCACACAGAGATCATATATTTTGTTCCCAGAAGCACCTATAGGACTTGAAGTGTGTTAGTCCCATCACACAGACCTATATTTTCTTCCCAGAAGCACCCATAGGACTTGAAGTGTGTTAGTCCCATCACACAGACCTATATTTTCTTCCCAGAAGCACCTATAGGACTTGAAGTGTGTTAGTCCCATCACACAGAGATCATATATTTTGTTCCCAGAAGCACCTATAGGACTTGAAGTGTGTTAGTCCCATCACACAGACCTACATTTTCTTCCCAGAAGCACCTATAGGACTTGAAGTGTGTTAGTCCCATCACACAGAGATCATATATTTTGTTCCCAGAAGCACCTATAGGACTTGAAGTGTGTTAGTCCCATCACACAGACCTATATTTTCTTCCCAGAAGCACCCATAGGACTTGAAGTGTGTTAGTCCCATCACACAGAGATCCTATATTTTGTTCCCAGAAGCACCTATAGGACTTGAAGTGTGTTAGTCCCATCACACAGACCTACATTTTGTTCCCAGAAGCACCTATAGGACTTGAAGTGTGTTAGTCCCATCACACAGACCTACATTTTCTTCCCAGAAGCACCTATAGGACTTGAAGTGTGTTAGTCCCATCACACAGAGATCATATATTTTGTTCCCAGAAGCACCTATAGGACTTGAAGTGTGTTAGTCCCATCACACAGACGTATATTGTCTTCCCAGAAGCACCCATAGGACTTGAAGTGTGTTAGTCCCATCACACAGAGATCATATATTTTGTTCCCAGAAGCACCTATAGGACTTGAAGTGTGTTAGTCCCATCACACAGACCTATATTTTCTTCCCAGAAGCACCTATAGGACTTGAAGTGTGTTAGTCCCATCACACAGAGATCATATATTTTGTTCCCAGAAGCACCTATAGGACTTGAAGTGTGTTAGTCCCATCACACAGAGATCATATATTTTGTTCCCAGAAGCACCTATAGGACTTGAAGTGTGTTAGTCCCATCACACAGACCTATATTTTCTTCCCAGAAGCACCCATAGGACTTGAAGTGTGTTAGTCCCATCACACAGACCTATATTTTCTTCCCAGAAGCACCTATAGGACTTGAAGTGTGTTAGTCCCATCACACAGAGATCATATATTTTGTTCCCAGAAGCACCTATAGGACTTGAAGTGTGTTAGTCCCATCACACAGACCTACATTTTCTTCCCAGAAGCACCTATAGGACTTGAAGTGTGTTAGTCCCATCACACAGAGATCATATATTTTGTTCCCAGAAGCACCTATAGGACTTGAAGTGTGTTAGTCCCATCACACAGAGATCATATATTTTGTTCCCAGAGGCACCTATAGGACTTGAAGTGTGTTAGTCCCATCACACAGACCTATATTTTCTTCCCAGGAGCACCTATAGGACTTGAAGTGTGTTAGTCCCATCGCACAGACCTACATTTTCTTCCCAGAAGCACCTATAGGACTTGAAGTGTGTTAGTCCCATCACACAGAGATCATATATTTTTGTTCCCAGAGGCACCTATAAGACTTGAAGTGTGTTAGTCCCATCATACAGAGATCCTATATTTTCTTCCCAGAAGCACCTATAGGACTTGAAGTGTGTTAGTCCCATCACACAGACCTATATTTTCTTCCCAGAAGCACCTATAGGACTTGAAGTGTGTTAGTCCCATCACACAGACCTACATTTTCTTCCCAGAAGCACCTATAGGACTTGAAGTGTGTTAGTCCCATCACACAGAGATCATATATTTTGTTCCCAGAGGCACCTATTGGACTTGAAGTGTGTTAGTCCCATCATACAGAGATCCTATATTTTCTTCCCAGAAGCACCTATAGGACTTGAAGTGTGTTAGTCCCATCACACAGACCTATATTTTGTTCCCAGAAGCACCTATAGGACTTGAAGTGTGTTAGTCCCATCACACAGAGATCCTCTATTTTCTTTGCAGAAGCACCCATAGGACTTCTAGTGTGTTAGTGGCATCACACAGAGCTCCTATATTTTCTTCTCAGCAGCACCCACAGGACTTCTAGTGTGTTAGTGGCATCACACAGAGCTCCTCTATTTTCTTTGCAGAAGCACCCATAGGACTTCTAGTGTGTTAGTGGCATCACACAGAGCTCCTATATTTTCTTCTCAGCAGCACCCACAGGACTTCTAGTGTGTTAGTGGCATCACACAGAGCTCCTCTATTTTCTTTGCAGAAGCACCCATAGGACTTCTAGTGTGTTAGTGGCATCACACAGAGCTCCTATATTGTCTTCTCAGCAGCACCCACAGGACTTCTAGTGTGTTAGTGGCATCACACAGAGCTCCTCTATTTTCTTTGCAGAAGCACCCATAGGACTTCTAGTGTGTTAGTGGCATCACACAGAGCTCCTCTATTTTCTTTGCAGAAGCACCCATAGGACTTCTAGTGTGTTAGTGGCATCACACAGAGCTCCTATATTTTCTTCTCAGCAGCACCCACAGGACTTCTAGTGTGTTAGTGGCATCACACAGAGCTCCTCTATTTTCTTTGCAGAAGCACCCATAGGACTTCTAGTGTGTTAGTGGCATCACACAGAGCTCCTATATTTTCTTCTCAGCAGCACCCACAGGACTTCTAGTGTGTTAGTGGCATCACACAGAGCTCCTATATTGTCTTCTCAGCAGCACCCACAGGACTTCTAGTGTGTTAGTGGCATCACACAGAGCTCCTCTATTTTCTTTGCAGAAGCACCCATAGGACTTCTAGTGTGTTAGTGGCATCACACAGAGCTCCTCTATTTTCTTTGCAGAAGCACCCATAGGACTTCTAGTGTGTTAGTGGCATCACACAGAGCTCCTATATTTTCTTCTCAGCAGCACCCACAGGACTACCGACTACAATGGCTGGAAGACCGCCAAGGGGAGGCAGAGCGTGCAGAGCCAAGAACACAGGGCAGGCAGGCTCTGTTTCTAGTGGACGTGGCCGTGGACGTGGTCGTGCATCGTCATCAGCACGTGGCCATGGGACACGCGCGTCTTTGTTTTCGGCAGCTGGACATGTGGAGCCGCATCATGCTGAAGGCTTGGTAGAATGGATGACCAAGCCCTCCTCATCCTCCTCATCCTCTCTCACCCAGGCTCAGGGTACTGGCAGAGCAGCTGCCAACGCGTACTCAATGGCATCATCAGCCATCCCTTCCCTAGACCCACCATGTCCTCCTGAGGAGTCCCCCGAACTCTTTGAGCACAGTGTTGGGTACATGCTCCAGGAGGATGCCCAACGATTCGAAGGCTCGGATGATGATACCCAGCTTGAGGAATCTGGCAGTACTGTTCCACCAGCTGCAGCTTACTGCCAGGTTTGCTCTAGTGGTGAAGAGGGAGGGGATGATGAGGTCACTGACTCCACGTGGGTGCCTGAAGGGAGAGAGGATGAGGAGGAGGACGAGGAGGAGGAGGAGGATGCGGCGTCACATGTCCAACGAGGCAGGATGCCCCCTGGAGGCCAGGTAGAGGCCAGCACAGCAACTGTACAACACCGCAGAGCTCCGCCTGTGCAGGGCGCTGCCTCTGCACGTTATCAGAAAAGTTCTTTGGTGTGGGCCTTTTTTGAGACGAGTGCATCAGATCGCACCACTGCTATTTGCAATATTTGTCTCAAGCGAATCTCGCGTGGCCAAAACATCAGCCGCTTGGGCACCACAAGCATGACCAGACATATGTCGACCTGCCATGCAGCTCGTTGGCAGGCACACATAAAAGACCCACACCAAAGAACTAAGCGGACCTCTCCTTGCTCCTCATCAGCTGGGATCTCCATCCCCACTACACCTTCAGTCCTCTCTGAAAGCTGCTCTGAGAGGACTGAAGGTGTAGAATTAGGTGTGTCACAACCAAGTACTTGCAGTACACCGACGTCCGATTGCAGCAGGCAAATTTCCCTGCCCCAGCTGCTGGACCGTAGAAAGAAGTACACTCCCAGCCATCCACATGCCCAGCGGTTGAATGCTAGCTTGGCTAAATTGCTAGCACTTCAACTGCTGCTTTTTCAGTTGGTAGACTCGGCCCCCTTCCGTGAGTTTGTTCAATGTGCGGTTCCTCAGTGGCAGGTTCCCAAACGCCACTTTTTCTCACGGAAGGCGATTCCGTCTCTCTACCGGCATGTGGAAGGCAATGTCCATGCCTCGCTGGACAGGGCGGTCAGCGGTAAGGTGCATATTACCGCTGACTCATGGTCCAGCAGGCATGGACAGGGACGGTACCTTTCTTTCACGGCCCATTGGGTCACTCTATTGGCAGCTGGGAGGGATGCAGGACAAGGTGCAGTAGTGTTGGAGGTTGTTCCGCCACCACGCCTCCAAAACGCTACTACTGCTACTGGTTGTGACACACCTCTCTCCTCCACCCCCTCCTCTTCTTCTTCCTCCAGTGCTCTGTCCTTGGAACCAGCGGTGCTCCGTAGGCGTACAAGGGGCTACGCAAGTACGCAGGCAAAAAGATGCCATGCCGTGCTTGCGCTGGTGTGTTTGGGGGACAGGAGCCACACTGGGCCAGAGGTTCTGGCAGCTCTGCAGGGGCAGGCAGAGAGGTGGTTGACGCCACGTCAGCTTAAGCCAGGAATGGTCGTTTCTGACAATGGCACCAACCTCCTCTCCGCCCAGCGACAGGGGCAGCTCACCCATGTGCCCTGCATGGCTCACGTCCTCAACCTGGTGGTGCAGCGGTTCTTGGGCAGGTTCCCAGGCTTACAGGATGTCCTGAGGCAGGCCAGGAAAGTCTGTGTGCATTTCCGCCGATCTTATAATGCCAGTGCTCGGCTGACTGAGCTGCAAAAGGAGCTGAACCTGCCCAAGAACCGCCTAATATGTGACATGCCCACCAGGTGGAACTCAACGTTGGCCATGCTGCAGCGACTGCACACGCAGCAGAGGGCCATCAATGAGTACCTTTGCGACTACGGCACCAGGACAGGGTCAGGGGAGCTTGGTTTTTTTTCCCCACGTCAGTGGAGCATGATCAGGGATGCATGCACTGTCCTCTCACCATTTGAGGAGGCCACGAGGATGGTGAGCAGTGACAGTGCATGCATCAGTGACACTGTCCCTCTTGTCCACCTGTTGGAGCATACGCTGCGTGGGATAATGGACAGGGCACTTGAGGCAGAACAGAGGCAGGAAGAGGAGGACTTCCTTGCCTCTCAAGGCCCCCTTTATCCGGACAGTGTTCCTTCTGTCCCACCCATCACACAGGAAGAGGATGAGGAGGAGGAGGAGGAGGAGGAGGAGGAGGAGGATTGTGTGAGCATGGAGGTGGTGCCTGGCACTCAGCATCAGCAGCAGCAGTCTTTTAGGGATGATGTACAGTCCCAACAAACCAGTGGACTTGTACGTGGCTGGGAGGAGGTGGCTGGCGATCATGTCATCCTCAGTGACCCAGAAGACTCCGGACCGAATGCCTCAGCTAACCTACGCTGCATGGCCTCCCTGATCCTGCAAAGCCTGCGGAAGGATCCTCGTGTTCTTCGGATCAAGGAGAGGGACCATTACTGGCTGGCCACTCTCCTTGATCCGCGGTACAAGGGTAAGGTTGCGGACCTTATCTTGCCGTTGCAGAGGGAGCAGAGGATGAGACATCTCAGGGAGGCCTTGCAGAAAGGTCTGTGCAACGCGTTCCCAGAAACTGGGAGGTTACAAACTCCTGGTCCTGGGTGACGAGTTGCTGAGGCTTCGGTCAGTAGCAGAAGGAGCGGTGGGGAAGGTGGACGTCTGACCGATGCGTTCAGACAATTTTTTAGTCCGCAGCCCCAAGGTATGATCGGTTCCAGCAACCATCGCCAGCGTCTGATATACATGGTGCAGGAATACCTTGGGGCAAGGTCAGACTTGGACACCTTTCCCACCGAAAATCCTCTGGCTTACTGGGTCCTGAGGATGGATCACTGGCCAGAGCTTGCACAGTATGCAATTGAGCTACTGGCCTGTCCTGCCTCCAGCGTTCTTTCCGAACGCACATTCAGTGCTGCTGGAGGATTTGTCACCGATCATAGGGTGCGCCTGTCCACCGCCTCGGTTGATCGACTGACCTTCATCAAAATGAATCAGTCTTGGATCACCACCAGCTACCAGGCACCTGAGGCGGATATAACTGAATAATTTTTAATGTCACATCCCTTCAAGACTGCCTATGCTGATGCTGAGTGACTGTCCTCTTATGTTCACTGACTATCCTCTTCCTCCTCCTCAATGATCCATGCCACCACACCAGTGCCTAAGGCACAATTTTTCAGCCCCTGTTTAACAGGGGCGTGTACATACAATTTTTATAAAAAAATGCTTCGCAACACGTGTGACTGCTGTGCTCCAAGTACAGTATCTGTGAGGGGTTGCAGTGTTGTGGCACCAGCACCAGTGCCTAAGGCACAATTTTTCAGCCCCTGTTTAACAGGGGCGTGTACATACAATTTTTATAAAAAAATGCTTCGCAACACGTGTGACTGCTGTGCTCCAAGTACAGTATCTGTGAGGGGTTGCAGTGTTGTGGCACCAGCACCAGTGCCTAAGGCACAATTTTTCAGCCCCTGTTTAACAGGGGCGTGTACTTACAATTTTTTTAAAAAAATGCTTCGCAACACGTGTGACTGCTGTGCTCCAAGTACAGTATCTGTGAGGGGTTGCAGTGTTGTGGCACCAGCACCAGTGCCTAAGGCACAATTTTTCAGCCCCTGTTTAACAGGGGCGTGTACATACAATTTTTATAAAAAAAATGCTTCGCAACACGTGTGACTGCTGTGCTCCAAGTACAGTATCTGTGAGGGGTTGCAGTGTTGTGGCACCAGCACCAGTGCCTAAGGCACAATTTTTCAGCCCCTGTTTAACAGGGGCGTGTACATACAATTTTTATAAAAAAATGCTTCGCAACACGTGTGACTGCTGTGCTCCAAGTACAGTATCTGTGAGGGGTTGCAGTGTTGTGGCACCAGCACCAGTGCCTAAGGCACAATTTTTCAGCCCCTGTTTAACAGGGGCGTGTACTTACAATTTTTTAAAAAAATGCTTCGCAACACGTGTGACTGCTGTGCTCCAAGTACAGTATCTGTGAGGGGTTGCAGTGTTGTGGCACCAGCACCAGTGCCTAAGGCACAATTTTTCAGCCCCTGTTTAACAGGGGCGGGTAATTACAAATCTTGATCTAATAGTTCACAGCAGGGCCCATTCCTGCGCCCACCAAGAGTAACTATGAGGGCCTACAGTCTTGTGGCAACACCGTCCACCACCACCGCCAAAGGCCCAATTTTTCTGCCCTGTTCATCAGGTGCTTGCAATTACAAATCTTGATCTAATAACTCACAGCAGGGCCCATTCCTGCGCCCACCAAGAGTAACTATGAGGGCCTACAGTCTTGTGGCAACACCGTCCACCACCACCGCCAAAGGCCCAATTTTTCTGCCCTGTTCATCAGGTGCTTGCAATTACAAATCTTGATCTAATAACTCACAGCAGGGCCCATTCCTGCGCCCACCAAGAGTAACTGTGAGAGCTTACAGTCTTGTGGCAACACCGTCCACCACCACCGCCAAAGGCCCAAATTTTCTGCCCTGTTCATCAGGTGCTTGCAATTACAAATCTTGATCTAATAACTCACAGCAGGGCCCATTCCTGCGCCCACCAAGAGTAACTGTGAGAGCTTACAGTCTTGTGGCAACACCGTCCACCACCACCACCCCCAATTTTTCTGCCCTGTTCAACAGGTGCATGCAATTACAAATCTTGATCTATTAACTCACAGCAGGGCCCATTCCTGTGCCCACCAGTCTTGTGGCTACACCAACATCTAATAGGGCAAATTTCTGCAGAGTATATACGCCAGGCCCCTACTTTCAAACATCCAACTTACAAACGACTCCTACTTGCAAATGGAAAGAGAAAACAGGAAGTGAGAGGAAATCTACCCCTAGGAAGGGAAATTCTATCCTGTTAGATTTAATTTGGGAAAAAGGTATCTCCTCTCTACTGATACTTTATCACCAATCCTTGTTTCAATTAAAACCCCACTTTTTCCAAAAACATTTGTCATTGGGACGGAAAGTGAGGTGACATGTTCTGAACAGATGTGCAAAGACAGCAAATGTTACAGGGGTGATAACCCCTCCCTATGTTCTCCAAAAAGCTTAAAAATAGATTTTTTGGGGATGGAGCTACACTTCATAATGTACCTGTTCAGATTCTTCTTAAGAACAAACCTAAAGCCGCAAGTGGTTTTAAATGGCTTCTTTTTTTCCTTTACAAATGTCATTTTGTGCAAGGACAGTTCTAAACACGGGAAACACATGCCACTTCACAGGCATACTTTAGACACCCCCCAGGGACCATATTTAAAGGAAAATTTCACTTTTTTTTTTTCACTTTATGCATCATTAAAATGACTGCTCCCGAAAAAACGTTAGTTTTTAAAAGTTCTTTTTGCATTGATATATGTCCCCTGGGGCAGGACCCGGGTCCCCAAACCTGTTTTATGACATTAACATGCATATTGGCCGTTGTAATTAGCACTTTTGATTTCGAACGTTCGCGTCCATTATAACGTATAGGGTTCGAAAATTCGCGCGAACTTTCGGTCCGTTCGAAGGTTCTGGTGCGAACCGAACCCGGGGTGTTCGGCTCATCCCTAGTCAGGATGAGTTTGGAGGGATTTTAAGGCCCGCAAACTTTCCTGTGTTAAATTTGATTGACCAAGAGAGGTGTGTTCAAGATTTTTAATTGCGAGACAAGTTTGCTGAACAAAGGCGGAAATGTTGGGGTTAGTGGACAATGCTGGAAAATTCTTAGATTTAGGTTTGAAAGAGGTTGGAGGGGGGAAGGAGGCACCGAGGGCGACGTAAACCGACGCGTCGGTTTCGTCGGCATCGATGGCCCCCTCCTCCCATAAAGCCATGAGTTCGTCAATTGCCTGCATTTCTTCGAATGTAGGCGCTTGATTGGAAGAGGTGGTAGCTAGATCTGTTGAATTAGCAGAGGATTTGTCATAAAGGACTTTGTAAATTAGCTTGCGAGCAAACAAATGAATGTCCTTAATGAATTCAAATTTGTCAAAATTTGACGATGGACAGAACGTTAGACCTAACTGTAAAAAATTTTTCTGTTCGTTAGTAAGTGGAATGGAAGATAAATTTAGTACATCTGGACCCACAGGGTGCAATAAAGTCGTGGAAGAGACTACTAAGTCAGGTTGGGTGACGTGTCTGGGGTTAATGCTAAAAAAATAGGCGCTATTTTGGGGTCCATTAAGGAACCGTTTTGAGGAAACATTGAGGGTAAAACAGGTTCACTACCACGTCTCGCGGTCAGCGAGGGCAGAGTGACGGTGGTGGTAGTGGGTGGGTGTGAGGAATGAGAGGTATGCATATGTGTGTTAGGCACAAAGGGTAATGTTTGTAGGGCAGGTGTGGATATCTTAATGTTTTTGGGCCGTGTAGTTGATGAATAGACTTGAGGTGTGGGTATGGGGGTGCGGATGTGAGCATCCATTAAGGATGATCTATCGCCTTTTCTTTTTTTGAAATTACGATCATGTGATAAATCTTGATATATAGTGGAAGTGCTGGATGAAAAGGAAGTGAATGGGGTGTTAGGAGGTTCATTAGTATTTGCTTGTGTGGGGAAATTTTGTGGTTTTGGTACAAATTTGCGGGCCAAAGGGTCATGCCATTTGTATGCATAGTTGTTGTCGTATGCAGATTTATCTCTTTGATATTTGTTTTCTTTCATGTTGATGATATCAGTAGTGTAGGTTTCTAGATGAGTGCGCAATGATTTATCTCTTTTTATAAATCTTGTAGATGAAACCAAAAGGGCATGATCGTCATGCCAGGAGCTTATGGCTGTATCTAGAAGATCTAACTCATGTTCATATTGTTTACATAACAATGAAATCATGCTGAAGGAACAGGATTGTAAATTAAATTCCCAAGCCGACTTGAGAGTATCATCGATCTTTTTGATGTTTGGGAAAATTTGTATTCTAAGACCCCACGGGACTATTTGGTTGGTAGTGTATTTGTCGAAATAAGTTTTATGCCAAAAGATACGGACCTTTTTTTTCAGAAGACGTTGAAGTCTCATGAACGATTTGTCAAGCTCATCATCAGAAATGTTAGCTGCATTCTGCGAAAATTGGATCTTTTCCATTAATCCCTTCCATGCATCACCACAGTAGTCCGCCATAGCGTAGGGGCCGGTAGGGGGCGATCGGGCACCGACAGCCAGTCAATCACAAAGAAGGATTTTTTATATTTTTACTGAAGTATAAAACATTCACCATATACATTGGTAAGTTCTTGCAATTCTAGGCTATGTTAGCCATGCATGGCAATCAACTAGATGTGATGCCATTCTATAATATGTATCGTTACCTATTGTTCCTCACCAGGCTCCCTTTAGGCCCTCGGCAGTTCCTCGCCCTTTTGGAACATGAATTTGACCATATTTGCAACTTGATTTGGTGTTCCAGCTGCTTTGCGGTACGTATCGCTGTCCCCCCCTTGAGATTGGCTGGTTCAGCGCCGGGTGTATGTACGGGAGGGGTTATGGCCTTGAGGTGACATGTTCTTTGAGTTCCTGCTTACCAAATTAATTTGTTTAGATTGAGCTATACAATTAACTCTGTGCCTTTTGTATTCTAATAGACTCACCCCTTATCGGTACAAAGTGACTTATTGACCCTGAAGAAGCCATTGTATGGCGAAACATGTCGGTCAGCTCTCTCTAACAGCTCCATTCTACCCAGGATCTATATAACCACTATAGACCCTTTTTTAACAAACCCCTGCCAATATTGTATATGTTTGGTTCCTCAATCATCTCAGAGTCCTTTTTCCCCATTTTTTGAATGGGACTCGACCTGATTGGCGGACTAATATTTTAGTATATTCTATGTTTATTGAGCTTACTTTTTGTTTTTGTCTATATGTCTGTAAACTTGTTCAATAATAAATTACTTTGTTAAAATTCTTTATAAAAAGTTGCAAGTGTTACTTTCTTCAATTATCACCGCTATAGTCCCCTGTCTCTATCCCTGCTCACCCACTTACCATTCAATTCGGGACGAGGTACAACTCTAGCAGAGCTCTCCAAGCCTTCCTCTTTACCTTTTATGAAGATTTGTTTGGACTTGCACTATTTATCAATTTATTTATTTCTTTTTTTTTTGCTCACAATTTTTAATTCATCACAATATTATTCAACATTATTTATTGTCACGTGCGTTTTTTTGTGCGATTGTCATATATGATTGTTTACGCACATTTATATCCACATTTTGTTTTTTTTTTTATTACAGGATCCATATATGTAGGTTTACTTAATTTATGATCACTTTATGGTCAACACATCACATGATCATTCATTTTATGCATTTTTATGCATAATGCATTTAATGCATTAGTCTAGCGCTACTCATTTTTTCTTTTCATTTGTTATCACTGTGGTTATGTTTTACAGTTGAGTTGCAGCTTCTGGCCAGGCTTTCTCAAGCCTTTGTATTGCTAACGTTTAGTCATACCCTTTCCCGGGTATATTCCCCGCAGCGCAGTTTCTTTTCCCATTTTTTCGTATGTTCTTAGTTTCCCCTGGTGAAAAATGAAAAGAAAAAAAAGATTAGATGAATGGGCTGCTTGTAAACAAATAACTGCCATTACTACTTGTTTACAACACCCAGGAGCAACCAGCAGATGTGTGGGATGGGAGCAACCTGCAGATGGGTAGGTAGTGACTGGTGAACTTGAACTGAATGGTAAATCGATTGTAACATTGTACAATAGCTGGTGGGTAAACCGTAATCTTAAAGCTAAACTCTAGGCAGCTATAAAAAAATAAAATAAAAACACAAATTATTGCATCTTTGTAATCGATACATTATTAACCACTTGACCTCTGGAAGATTTACACCCCTTCACGACCAGGCCATTTTTTGTGATACGGAACTTTAGTTACTTTAACTGACAATTGTGCGGTCATGCAACAATGTACCCAAATAAAATGTCCTTTCTTCCTACAAATAGAGATTTCTTTTGGTGGTATTTGATCACCTATGTGTTTTTTATTTTTTGTGCTGTAAACAAAAACACAATTAAAAAAAAAAAAACAATATTTTTTACTTTCTGCTATAAAATATACCCAATAAACATTTAAAAAAAAAAAAAAAAAGCTAATTTCTTCATAAATTTAGGCCAATATGTATTCTGCTACATGTTTTTGGTGAAAAAAAAAATCCCAATAAGCATATAAAGATTGGTTTGCACAAATGTTATAGCATCTAAAAACTATAGGATATTTTTATTTATTATTTTTTTACTAGTAATGGCAGCGATCAGCGACTTATAATGGGACTGCGATAGTGTGCCTGACATTCTGACATTAACTGACACTTTTTGGGTACCAGTGACACTTATACAGTGATCAATGCTAAACATATGCACTGTCACTGTACTAATGACACTGGCTGGGAAGGGATTAACATCAGGGGCAATCAAGGGGTAAAATGTGTGCCTAGCCAGTGTTTTACTATACTGTGTGAGGTGCTTTTACTAGGGGAAGGAAGAGGAGGAATTTATTCCCTGCTTTGCAGCAACACAAACTTTATCCCTTCCCTCCTGTCAGAACAGCAATCTACCTTGTTTACATAGGCAGATCACAGCTCTGTCTCTCTGTCTGATGATCAGCGGGTACTGCAGGACATTGAGTACCCTGTACCCGCCGTGTAACCACAGCGGAAGTGAGCCGCCTGCTGTGTGCATGCATACCCCCTACACAGACGTGTCATCTTATATATATATATATATATATATATATATATATATATATATATATATATATCATATACAGAAAGAGATGCTGTCACTGGAAAATTAGTAGTTTGGAGGACACAGGGTGTGCACATTTGCTTGGTGCAAGACGGCAGAGCATAGATGTGGACTGGAGAAAACTGCTTTTGCAGCTTTCTCCAGGTTTTGGTATTCTGGCATGGGGCTCTGTAGTTTGGAGATTCCTTAGTGTCTTGGGCGGGACGGAATCTCCAACCCTGTGTCCAGATTTTGTAGTTGACCAGCAGGGTGTGTGCTCAGGTGAGCACAGCCCTTATAATGATAGTATGGGAAAACCTCATGGCTCCAAGTTGGAGACTGCTCCACATCAAGAGAGACAGGAGGTCTCCAGGAGTCAGAGGGGCTGCAGGAGGTAGCCAGAACGTGTGTGACTGCAAGAGGCAGTAAACGGCCCGAGGACTAAGGCCAGAGCGGAGCTGTGGGCGCTAAAGTGAAGCCGTCCACATTGAAGAATCCTGTGGTCTGTGTGACCAGGATAAAGAGCAGAAGTACTGCTACAGAGAGCCAGGTGGGGTAGCATTTTTTGTTGCATGTATTTGCTGGAGAAGAACCCCTGCATGGGAAAATTTTATGTAATGGACTTTTATTTGCCTTTTTAATAAAAATGGGCTAGCATGGCCTAAAATATAGTTCCTGACTGGCTTGAATCACTAACAAACGCATCTACCATGAGAGCTAATGATCCCCCATGTTACAAGTGATTGAGAATGCGGGCACAAGACAGTGCAATCTGGGTCTTTGCTCCACAGTAAGTTCATGTCAGGAACTGGTGGCTGTGTGTGGAAGTACAGCCAGGAAAAAGGCCTTTGCGTGTTGTAGATGGTGTACCTGTAAACGGAGAGTCAATCGTTTTTTTTTCTGCTGTGAACTGTGTTACAAGTTGCTGTGTGCAAGATCAAAAAGATGGGGCGCTTAAAGCAGAAGAAGGAGGCGATCCTTGCTGAAGCAAGGGAAATGTTACTACTATGGCTGGAGGGTATTTCCCCACATGCTCCAACCAAGCCAGAAAATGTATCCATGTGTGAATCAGCTGTAGACTGGTGTAAATTAGTCATGTCACCCCCAGTTCAAAGGGAAGTAAAAGAGGATGGTGTTCCTGGCAGCCGGAACCCAAAGGTGCCACAGTATGAGGCAAGGAGGCCTCTGCGCTGCAAGCGTTGTAGCGAATGGGGACATGCTTTTGCCCAGTGTGTCACAGGAATGTTCGCAAAGTAACCAAGCTGGAGAATGTTACCAGTGGCGTCCCAGACAGAGGGATCAAGTAATCTGAAGTCTGCCTACTGATGATCGTGACCAGCAGTGTCCTCAGGGGTGGTATCCTGTGGCAACAAGTGAGAGCCAGTCATTGAGAAGATGCCAAGGAGTTAAAGTTCAGCATCCAGTGCCATGCTTAGAGTGTGGTCAAAAAGGGCATGGGAGGGGGGGCATGTCTGGACGTAAAGCAGGGAAGACGTGTGAAAGCTGAGCTCCTCCCCGATGGTGGGCAGTATGTGCATGGGGTGGTGCCAGGCCAAAAGGGATACAGCTGGGGTGGAGGGTTTATCTAGGGGGTGGTGCCAGGCCAAAAGGGATACAGCTAGGGTTTTCTAGGAGGGAGGCGTTATTAAATGTTTGGGTTTCCCTGCATCTCTGGAGCCGCAGGGGTTCCCGGAAGCGCATAGATTTGCGCGACTACAGGCCCCCGAGGTCTTAGTTAATCACGTTGGGGGCCAACTATCTTGGGCTTAGAATGAAAGTTGGATATAACTAGTGACATAAAATATGATTTTCGCCGACTTCGGGCGGCCTTTCCAAAAACTATCCTTGTATGGTCTGATATGATAGCCAGGACTTCATGGCGGCTAGCCAGGTCAGTTGAGCTTATCAACAAGGCCAGGAAGAAGTTAACTAGGAGGCTAGCAGGTTCGTTGTTAAGAACGGAGGCCTCGTTATTGGACCACTCGGGAGATAGCACACTCGGGCGAAGTCTCTAGGCGGAGGAGTACATCTGGACCACTGTGGGCACAGATATGTGGGCACAGGCGATACAGAGGAGGAGATCGAGCGACTCAAGGTTAAGGTATTAACCTTGTTTGCTGTGGCGGATGTTGGCTGACGCAGGTAGAGAGAAGATACCCCCTCCCCACAGAGAACTTGATGCGGGACCCATTGGAGATATGGGCCCGTTTGGTATATTCCTTACAGGTGATGTAGGGAATATGGTGGATGACTGCACTGCGGGAATAGTTTTGTCTCTGAGCTAGTATGTCAGCTTGAGGCCTAGTTACACCGCAGTGCACGATGTTTTTTGATTATGGTAAAATGGGGGTGGGGGGGGTAATGTCCTCCTGCAAGGCCTACGCCACGTTCTCATTGATATGTTGTTTTATATATGTTTATAAGATTTGTTTACTATTTTGGTTATTTAATAAAGGGGCTGCTACGCTATTTAGCACTCCAGCTACGGTGTGGTCTCCATTATTGGGAAAGTTAATGGAGGGAACAGCTGGGCAGTCTATGACCGCAGTGCCAATGTTTTTTGATTATGTAAAACAGTCTATAGACATCCATTGACATCCTTGGCTTAAATCACCCAGGACAAAGCTCTGCGCTGCAAGCGTTGTAGCGAATGGGGACATGCTTTTGCCCAGTGTGTCACACTTGCAGGCCCTCCTGCCCTACCCTGTCGGCACACCATTGACATCCTTGGCTTAAATCACCCAGGAAAAGCTCCATCCACCCCGTGGAACTTGCAGGCCCTCCTGCCCTACCCTGTCGGCACACCATTTTGGGGGGAAAAAGCAGTGTCAGATGGAATTCTGACTTACAGCAGTGACTGCACACAAGGCGCACGGCGCCATCTTGCGGCCTACAGGCCCGACGGACCTTGCTTTCCTCTGCCATACCCATCCCAGACCCATCACATCACCTTACCAAGGCCGGCCAGCAGCCACGACACCGGGGGATATCGGAGGGGGAGACAAGACATCCGAAGCTACCTCCAACGGGCTCCGTTCTTTGGCAACCCGGCGCCGCCTCCCAGGCCTACAGATCCAGGCTTCTCCATCCCCAGGGACGCAGTGAGTAACGGCCATTGGCCCCTAGTAACACGGCCGATCCCCTTGGCAGTAACTGCCCAGGGTGCCACTAGCGGTCCCTTGCTTTATTATTCCGGCAGGGGAGAAACCAGACCCACACAGTGCGGTGCTGTCAGGGACCCAGCGCCGGACGAGCGGCCCGCTCTCCAGTGCGCATGCGCGGCGGCCCAGCTCTCCGGCGCATGCGCACTCGCGGCTCGGCGGTCCGGCGCTCGCGCATGTGCACTGGCGCACGTTTGTGCGCCATGGCGCGCAATTAGCGTCCACTGGGCGCCTATAAAAGCTGCCTGACGCACAGGCACTTTGCTGGTCTGTCTTTCCAGCTCAGTGCCTGTGTGTCTCCTGTGTAAACCAGATCTGATCCTGTACCCTGACCCTTGGCTTGTTTAAACGGACTGTCGCTGTCTTCTCCTGTGTTTGACCCCCTGGCTTGTTAACGGACTTTGCTGCCTGATCCTGTGCTTGACCCTCTGCCTGTGTTTGACCCTCTGCTTGCCTCCACGGACTTTGCTGTCTGATCCTGTGTTTGACCCTCTGCTTGCCTCCACGGACTTTGCTGCCTGATCCTGTGTTTGACCCTCTGCTTGCCTCCACGGACTTACCATTAAACCTGTGTTTGACCCCCGGCCTGCTCTCCGGACTTACATAGCTGCTGGCTGCTCAGTGACCGGTGTCAGTCCCTCAGCCAGGTGTTTGGGCTCCTGCCTCTTCTTCCTGCCATCTGCCGGTCTGCCCAGGCCAGGTCCTCATCTCCTCCGGGCATCCCACCAGTTCCACCTGCCGGAGGTAACCTGTGCCTCCTGGTGCCGTTTGTTCCCTGTCTCACCTCCAGGGGGCAGATTGCGCCGGGTCGCAAGGGTGAACCGCTCTCAGCATCTCGGTCTCGGTAAGTACGTCTCTGATAGTACAGACCAGCCATGTCCGAGACCGACAGAGCGTGTTCTCCCCTTGAGATCCTGTGTCAGCAGATGGCGGCACTTACTGAGGCTGTCCAAAAACTACAAATGGGCTACACCCAAATTGACAGCCGCCTACAGCAATTGACCGGGCCATCTGCCCCTGCAGCCGGCAACTCAGCCACCTTCAGCGGGGTTCCCCCGTCGGCAGCTCCCATCAACCCCACAGTGGTCGTGGCCTCCCCTGAACCTAGGGTGCCTACACCTGAACGTTTCTCTGGCGACCGAAAGAGATTCAGGGCTTTTAAGAATGCCTGCACCCTGTACCTGGCCCTGCAGCCCAGAACCTTCTCCTCTGAAGTGGTGAAGGTGGGGTTCATCATCTCTCTCCTGGCCGAGGAACCCCAGGCGTGGGCCCATAGCCTAATGGAACAGAGGGATCCTGTGTTGAACTCAGTTGATACTTTCTTTGAAAGCATGGGTCAGCTCTACGACGATCCCCAGAAGGGGGCCACCGCTGAAACCACCCTGCACAACCTCTCACAAGGCCGGAGACCGGTTGAAGACTACACTGCCGAATTCAGAAAGTGGTCAGCCGACACCGGCTGGAATGGGCCGGCCCTTAAATATCAGTTCCGCCAAGGACTTTCCGACACTCTTAAGGATGAACTTGCCCGGATTGATGTCCCGGAATCTCTGGAGGACCTCATACAAGCGGTCACCAAGATTGACAGGCGCTTGCGTGAACGCCGCGCTGAACGTTTCCAGACGCCTCGTCCCAGTTGGATGCTACCCAAGCCGAGTCCTGCCCAGCCTCCATTTCATTCGCCACCTGTGGCCTCTTCCGGAATCGAACCCATGCAGTTAGGCCTGGTCCGCGCCCCTCTGACCCCAGAGGAGCGTTTACACAGGCGACAGGCCAACCTGTGCCTTTATTGCGGAGGTTCCGGGCACTACCTTCGCACCTGCCCCATTAGGCCTAGTAAGTCCCTTCCCAAGTTTAACTTTAACTACCAGGTTTCCGGTCTGTCCCAAACTTACATTACCCTCTTTATCTCTTTGCAGCTTACGGGAAAGGAGGTCCGCCTCCCGGCCATAATTGATTCCGGGGCTTGCAGCTGCTTCTTGGATTCCTCTCTCGCTGCCCGGCTCCAGCTTCCCCTTGTCCCCAAGAAGCAGTGCCTCCAGGTTCACCTAGCCGATGGATCCCTTCCGCGCTCCGGCTTGATCACTTCAGAAACCAACCCCATTTTTGTCACCACCGATTCTGGCCATAAAGAGCTCCTCCGCTTGGATATCATTCCGTCTCCCATGTTCCCCATCATCTTGGGGCTCCCTTGGTTGCAGGCACATGAACCCCTGATTAACTGGCGGACGAAGGAGGTCTCCTTCCCCTCCCAATACTGTTCCCTAAACTGCTCCCCCTCAACCCCGGCTTCCTGCTCGGCTCTAGTACCAGTACCCGACAGCCTGAAACACGTCCCACCTGTCTACCTGGAATTTAGGGACGTCTTTGACAAACAACAGGCCGACCGCCTGCCACCTCACCGACCCTATGACTGTCCTATAGATCTCTTGCCCGGTGCGGCGGTCCCTTTCGGCCGTATTTTTCCTCTGTCCGAAGCCGAGTTGGCAACTCTCAAAACTTACATTGATGAGAACCTGGCCAAAGGGTTCATCCGTCCTTCCTCTTCACCTGCTGGAGCCGGCATTTTCTTTGTTGAGAAGAAGGACGGCTCCCTGAGGCCCTGTATTGACTATAGAGAAATCAACAAAATTACCATTAAGAACAGGTACCCTCTTCCCCTCATCCCCGAACTGTTCCAGCGGTTTCGGTCTGCACAGATCTTCTCTAAACTTGACCTCCGAGGGGCCTACAACCTCATACGGATCAGGGCGGGTGATGAGTGGAAGACCGTTTTTAGATCAAGGTTCGGGCACTACGAGTACCTTGTAATGCCATTCGGGCTCTGTAATGCCCCGGCGACATTCCAACACTTAGTGAATGACATTTTCCGAAGATACTTGGACGACTTCCTAGTGGTCTACCTGGATGACATACTCATTTTCTCTGCCACTCCTGAACTCCACCGAACGCACGTTAAAATAGTCCTCACCATCCTCAGGCAACACAAACTTTACCTCAAGGCAGAGAAATGTGAGTTCGAGAGGTCCACTGTACAGTTCCTGGGATTTGTCATCTCTACCAATGGGGTCTCCATGGACCCGCAAAAGGTGCAAGCCATTCAAGATTGGCCGGCCCCCAAGGATAAAAAGGGAGTTCAGAGGTTTATCGGGTTTGCCAACTTCTATCGGAGATTTATCGTGGGCTTCTCCTCCATTGTGGCACCAATCACCCTACTCACCCACCAACACAGTCGGTTCAGTTGGTCCCCAGAAGCCCAGGCGGCCTTCACCCAGTTGAAGTCCTTGTTCTCCTCCGCCCCGATCTTACGGCACCCAGATCCCGCATTGCCCTTTGTTTTGGAGGTGGATGCTTCCGAGACTGCTCTCGGTGCCATCCTCTCCCAGCGACAAGGCGCCAAGGCCCTCCTTCACCCGGTGGCCTTTGCCTCCCGAAAGCTGAGCCCACCAGAGAGGAATTATGATGTGGGGGATAGGGAACTACTAGCCATTAAATTTGCCCTTGAAGAGTGGCGGTACCTCTTGGAGGGGGCGTCTCACCCTGTTATGGTCTGGACCGACCATAAGAATCTTGAGTACCTCAGGACAGCCAAACGACTGAGACCCAGGCAGGCTAGGTGGGCCCTCTTCTTTTCAAGATTTAATTTTCTCATTGCCTACAGGCCAGGCTCCAAGAACGGAAAGGCCGATGCGCTCTCCCGCATGTTCCTAGAGTCTCCCCAAGAAACCAAACCCAGCACTATCTTAACTCCACAAAACTTCGGCCTACTTACTCAGGTGGATCTTATGACTAAGATCAAAACTGCTACCGAACACGACCAGGCCCCTACCAACCTCTCTCTGACCAGGCACGATGATCTCCTGTGGTCTGGGGAAAAGATCTTCGTCCCCCTTGGGGTAAGACCTCTCGTACTTGAAACCTTCCATGACCACAAGTTGGCAGGTCATTTTGGTTCCAGGAAAACCTCGGAGCTTATCTCCCGTTCCTTTTGGTGGCCAGGCTGGAGGCAGGACTGTAAGGGCTATGTCGCCTCCTGCGTCTCTTGCCAGCGCAGCAAAGGACCTAAGACCAAGTCCTGGGGGCTACTAAGACCACTACCCATCCCGGATCGCCCATGGGCAGAAGTCTCCATGGATTTTATCGTGGAATTACCCCCTTCCAGGGGATATACCACCATTCTTGTCATCGTGGACCGGCTCTCTAAGATGGCACATTTTATCCCTCTGGTGGGTACTCCGTCCGCCTCCACCACGGCTGACGTATTCTTCAAAGAGATCGTAAGACTTCATGGAGTGCCCAAGAGCATCACGTCTGACAGGGGTACCCAGTTTACGTCAAAGTTTTGAAAGGAATTATGCAAGTCCCTTGAAATTAAGATCTGCTTGTCGTCCGCCTACCATCCCCAGAGCAACGGCCAAACGGAAAGGACCAACCAGACACTGGAACAGTACCTCCGTTGCTTCTGCTCCGATTCCCAAAATGACTGGTCCACCCTCTTACCCTACGCTGAATTCGCGTATAACAACTCCATCCATTCCGCCACCAAGCAAACACCCTTCTGGGCCAACTCTGGCTTCCATCCCTCTTTTCTTCCAGAATCTCCCCCGGAAAACTCTGTCCCTGCAGCTCAAGATCGTGTGGAGTCTTTACAGGTCAATTTCCAAAAATTGCAAAAATGCATGCAGGAAGCCCAAGAAGGGTACAGCAAGCACTTTAACAAGGGGAGAAAAGAGAATCCGGCATTTGGGGTCAACGAAGAGGTCTGGCTGTCCTCCTCCAATCTGAAACTACCTGTTCCCTCCCGGAAATTGGGGCCAAGGTTCATTGGCCCATTCAGGGTCAAAAGTATAGTGAACCCTGTGGCCTTCGAACTTGATTTACCTCCAAGTTATAGGATCCATCCTGTTTTTCATGCCTCCCTCTTGAAACCTACCACTCCCAGCCCTTTCCCTGGCAGAGAAAAACCACCTCCTCCTCCTGTTTTGGTCGAAGGCGAGAAGGAGTTTGAGGTGGAGGAAATCCTGAGTTGCAGAAAAAAGGGCAGGCAGCTTCAATATCTGATCAAGTGGAAGGGTTACCCTCCCGAGGACAATTCATGGGAACCCTCAAGGAACCTACACGCCCCACGTTTGATCCAGGCATTCCATCAGGCACATCCTGAATTAATGGCCAGTTTGGGTGTCCAGAGGCCACCCCTCGGGGGGGGGGCACTGTCAGGGACCCAGCGCCGGACGAGCGGCCCGCTCTCCAGTGCGCATGCGCGGCGGCCCGGCTCTCCGGCGCATGCGCACTCGCGGCTCGGCGGTCCGGCGCTCGCGCATGCGCACTGGCGCACGTTTGTGCGCCATGGCGCGCAATTAGCGTCCACTGGGCGCCTATAAAAGCTGCCTGACGCACAGGCACTTTGCTGGTCTGTCTTTCCAGCTCAGTGCCTGTGTGTCTCCTGTGTAAACCAGATCTGATCCTGTACCCTGACCCTTGGCTTGTTTAAACGGACTGTCGCTGTCGTCTCCTGTGTTTGACCCCCTGGCTTGTTAACGGACTTTGCTGCCTGATCCTGTGCTTGACCCTCTGCTTGCCTTCACGGACTTTGCTGTCTGATCCTGTGTTTGACCCTCTGCTTGCCTCCACGGACTTTGCTGCCTGATCCTGTGTTTGACCCTCTGCTTGCCTCCACGGACTTACCATTAAACCTGTGTTTGACCCCCGGCCTGCTCTCCGGACTTACATGTTGAGCTGCTGGCTGCTCAGTGACCGGTGTCAGTCCCTCAGCCAGGTGTTTGGGCTCCTGCCTCTTCTTCCTGCCATCTGCCGGTCTGCCCAGGCCAGGTCCTCATCTCCTCCGGGCATCCCACCAGTTCCACCTGCCGGAGGTAACCTGTGCCTCCTGGTGCCGTTTGTTCCCTGTCTCACCTCCAGGGGGCAGATTGCGCCGGGTCGCAAGGGTGAACCGCTCTCAGCATCTCGGTCTCGGTAAGTACGTCTCTGATAGGTGCACAATACGGCGGCCGTCAGCACTAGGAGAGCCTACCTCCCGGCGGTCATCTTGCTACTCCCAGCACACCTTAATCCTGCACCCATCGCTCAGCTCAGGGTATACCTTCTTCTTTACCTGCCCCACCATAGCTCTGCCAATATAGTACTTCCTACATTGCTGTTAAAGTGGGCAGCTGGCTGGCATATTTAGGTGGCTATCCTATAACCCCTGGAGCACTGCGGCCATCTAGGTGCTCCACATACACCCATCTCGGCCTGCACACCGCAGCATCCTGAAAATTTCCAAAGACTGCCAAAATACTGTGTGGAATCACCCTTCTCACCCCCTTCCACTGCATGCTTACTGGTTAAAACAAGTCTGCATGAGACATGGGCCCACAAAACTGCAAATTCCATACTATAGCATATACATGCTGCTAAATAGATGTAACTGAGGGGTGCTCCGCCCGGCATTCAGCTCCAAGCTCCAACTATGCCAGCAAAGACACCTAAAACCCGCTCCATAATCTCAAAGAAATCCAGCAAGGGTACGGCAATAAATCAAGCTGTTACGGCTCTATACAGAAATTTCTGGCTACTAGCAGAACGGGCCCCGGCGCAAGTAGCAGCCAATCCAGGTCCTCGAGGCGTAGTGCATCCATTGCTTCGCTAGCTGCTTCCGTGAGGGAACGTTTGCCTGCATCATCTTATTGCTCGGACCTCATGGAAGACTCTGGGTCCCCCACGGGCTCTGAAATGTCATCCCTAATGAGCGGCATTAAAAAAGAGCTAGCCGGAATGTTTCACGGCTTAGAAAAATCAATAAAAAAGGAAATTACGGGGGTAAGAGCAGATATGGCACACATCCTAGACAGGGTTGAAGACACGGAACAGAGGCAGGACTCTCATGCAACGGCCATAAGAGAATTACAGGAGACTGTCACACAGCTAGCCTATGCCCATCGCGCCTCGCTGTATAAACTCGAAGACCTCGAGAACAGAAAGCGCAGAAACAACTTGCGTATTAGAGGACTTCCTGAGGCAACCGGCGATAATGACCTAGAGCCGTCAATTTGCGGTGTCTTCAACACAGTATTGGGAAGACCACCCACTGACCCGCTGCAATTTGACCAAGTTCACCGTGCGCTTAGACCCCGCAGCACCAACACCGAACAACCTAGAGATGTCATATGCCGTCTACATTACTTTTCAGACAAAAATGCCATTACGGCCAAGCTGAGGAACACCCCCAACATTGACTTTGACGGAGTGATCCTAAACATTTTCTCTGATCTATCTAAAGAAACCCTGGACCGCCGCAGAGCTCTTAAGCGACTTTTGGAACATCTATGCTCCAATGGGATTATTTGCAGATGCTTCTCTAAACTACCTATGCCAAGACTATGCACTTTATCCGCCTTAAATGTTTACTTATTACTATTATTGAAGGAAAGACCAAGTACCGTATTTATCGGCGTATAACACGCACTTTTTCCCCCTTAAAATTGGGGGAAAGTCATGGGTGCGTGTTATACGCCGATCCCCCAAAAAAAGTGACAAAAAAATTAAACGGCGCCGAAAAATAGCGACCGCCGTCAAAAAAAAACGAGCGCCGCCGAAAAAAAACGAGCGCTGACGAAAAAGACCGATCTTACTGTTCGGCTCTGCTCACAGTCCCGCCTCCCTGCTCTCGCTTCCGAAACAGCAGGGAGGCGGGACTGCGAGCGGAGCCGAACAGACAGCTCGGGCTTTTCCGGCGGCGCTCGGGCTTTTCCGGCGGCGCTTGGTCTTTTCCGGCGGCGCTCGCTCGGTCTTTTCCGGCGGCGCTCGCTCGGTCTTTTCCGGCGGCGCTAGCTCGTACTTTTCCGGTGGCGCGGTCTTTCTAGGCGGCAAATTTAAACGTGGCAAGCTGCAAATGACGCTGGCAAGCTGCAAATGACACTGACAAGCTGCAAATCACACTTGGCAAGCTGCAAATGACACTGGGCAAGGCTGCAAATGACACTGGGCAAGGCTGCAAATGACACTGGGCAAGGCTGCAAATGGCGCTGGGCAAGCTGCAAATGGCACTGGGCAAGCTGCAAATGATGCTGGGCAAGCTGCAAATGACGCCGGGCAAGCTGCAAATGACGCTTAAATGTAATTTTTTTTTTTTCCCTAAACTGCCCTCCTAAAACTTTTTTTCCTTAAAATGCCCTCCTAAACTTGTTGTTATACGCCGGTGCGTGTTATACGCCGATAAATACGGTACTTTTTTGTTGATGGACTAGAAGCGAATGGATATAAAGTTGGCCCTATAGTGTATTGTGGGGTTTTCACGGGTCGCATTATGTTTTAAATGCCTTCTGAAATTACCCACAACTCTAACGCAAAAATCGCATAGTTTGTTTTGATGGTTTATACTGCTTGTATGTCTTGTTTTTCTTCAATAAACATTTATTAAACAAAAAAAAAGGGCATGGGATCTTTACTTGTCCAAGGCTCTGGAACATCACCGGTGAGTCTGGAAAGGCTGCAGTGTTGCCTTGTGGCCAGAAAGCGGTAGTAGCTAGTGTGGATGCAGCTGAGACACTGAGCACTCAAATGAAGCCAAAGTTTACTGCTACAGAATATGCTAAGACTGTTGCAATTTCTTGGACTGAACCCAGTGAAGTGGAGTGTGCCCGGCTGGGAGATCTGCAGAAGGTGTAAAAATTGACTTGCTGCATTGTGCTACCCCGAGTAGTGGGGAGACACATGTTGAAGCTCAACCTGCAGCAAGGTTAAGGACTCAAAAAGACTTGAGTATGTGCCTGGTGTAATCCAGCAGAGTGCTGGAAATGGTAACCTAGTGGTGACCAATACAGTTTGTGTGCCAGGTTCCCTAGTGACAGGTGCTGCAGAGATGCCCAGGGAAACCTCCCAGGAGCCCGCAGTGGTGAGGCATGTGGTTTCCCAGGACAAATGTGGAGCCGCCCTAGTGGGCAAAAGAATACCTTTGGACAGGAAGGGTGGTGTGTTGAGCGGCACACAGGGTGTCATGCGTTATCACCAAAGACAGCCTGATCAAGCTTATAACACCTGCTGTGCCCATTATGAGGGGCTCCCACCATCCCTGTGCTGTGCTGACTTCCTGAGTTTTTAACTTTTAGGTTTGTTAATTTTTCGTAACAATTACGAATGTTCGTTATGAATTTGGATCCGAAACTCGTAAACTAAAATTTCGTATTTCGTACAGAATTAGTATGCATAAAAATTCGTATTTCGGATTCGTACGAAACTAATCGCACATGTCTAGTCATCATTAAGGCCCCTTTCACACTGAAGCATTTTTCAGGAGCTACAGTGCTAAAAATAGCGCCTGTATAGCTCCTGAAAAAAGCGGGTCCTTTAACTCCAGTGTGAAAGCCGGAGGGGGGGTGCATGCGCGAGGCTCGACATGGCAGACGTTCTCCATTAAAGCTCCGCACTCCCCGCTGCATTATCGGTACCCGAATGGCTGCCTGAACCGCCCTTTCACCTCATTCCTTCAGGGATCGCTACACAACACATCCCAGCACAGCCCGGTATGGTAATCACGGGACACAGATGCAAGAACAAGCCTAAACCCATCAAAAAAGCGCAAGCCCACGCCTCATCTAAAATGGCGGCGAGGGCCTTGGCTAAACAGCATGTTGCATCGCCGGCCAGACCGGAGCCAGCAGACAGTGGAGAGGAGGACGATACTGACTTCAATCTCGGCGGCTCTCCACCTCTACCCTCCTCAGGTATGTCACAAAATGACCTATTGAACGGCTTGAGTTTGACAGAATACACAGGGCCCTCACGCGCCGCCAAACAGACCCCCCCCCCCCTGGGATTTTATTGTGAAGCTGCATTTTTTTCCGCACTAAGGAACAGTTGCTCACTGTTGCCCGCAAAAAAGAAGAACTCTTGTTTCAGGGCCACACGTATCAGCTTTTCTCTGACTTGGCCCCCCTCACCATAGCAAAACGTGCCATGAAGCCACAGCTTCAAATTTTACTGCAACACTAGCTCAAATATACGCTCTGCAGTTCTCATACCAGGGGCAACAACACACCTGTTCTTCCCCAGAATCTCTGCAGCACCTCCTTGAGACTCCTGGAGACTCTCCACCTAACCCCCCCAGCTCAACTCTCAGAGACTATGTTGCCACGCACACCAGCCCGGTCAGCTGCTCATCCATACACAGCTACACCAAAACGCAATCCACCAGGACCAACATCTGTCCGTAAAGGAACCCCTTCACGGTACCTGGAGGATAATTTCCTCAGCCCGAAATCCCGCACTCCACGCGGATTTGTCTACAGCTCTTCCTTGTTCCACCCGTGTCCCTCTCTTGTAACTAGGTTCTCGGTTGTCAGCAAAAACGGACTGAAAATACAACACCAGTTGGATTTGTTTTCTTGTTTTCCTGTTTTTTTTTTCTTGTCCTTTTTTATTTCACCGGGAACTAGAGGACCGCGTCTGGGTATGTACTTTTCATTCCCTTAAGCAGTCCTTAAAGCTTGCTTGCCTCCCTAGAGGCTCCAAAAAGGTTCAGCCACCCTTCTACTCTATTTCAATTCACTCCAGATTATATGCTTTCTCTGGTATCCATTTAAAAAAAAAAAAAAATTAACTTTTTTTTTTATTTTATTTTTTTTTGCACTCAAAAATTAGGACAGCTGTCTGTTTCACCACACCTCCACTTATTATAGTACTCACACACTAAGTAATACCTCACAACGAACTATCCTCCCAAGATATGTTGTGCAAAAGTCATTTTTATTTTTTCCTCTGACTAGTTCACCGCTAACTTTCCCCCCCCTATCCCCTTCCCCTCATCCCCTCCTCCCCCTTCCCTTTCCTCCCCTTCCCCACTCCCCTCCACTCACACCTTTTCCCTCCTCCACCCTCTCCCCTTCCTTTCCTCCCCCCTTCCCCTATCCCCTCCTCCCCAATATCCCCTCTCCCAACCTCATCCTCCCCAATTTTTCCCCTCCTCCAGACCTCCCTTTTATCCAACCCCAATCGAAGGGATAACCGTTAAGCACTTACTGTCAGAGTTTATGTGTTACATGCTATTATGAATGGTTGTTGATGTTTTGTTTGGTTAGAACAGTATTACACTAACTGTTGAATTGATTTTACGTTTTTCCCGTCTGCAGCGGGGAGCTGTCACTGCTCCCCCACCCTACAGTGCTCGCACTCTCCGGCTAGCCCGCTGGTCGTAGAGTCTGTGCGCTATTTGGTCGGGCAATACAGTATCTCTCTTGTACTTCGTAATCTCTAATGATTTGCCCTACGCTACACAAACCCTACTTCCCCTCCCTCCCCCCCACATTTTCTCTCTCTCTGCTACTACTTTTCTGTGCTTTTCTTCTGGTCCGGGTCGTCTGGTTATCACCCTTTGTCATAATAGCTCCCTTTGTCCACACCGATGTCCCTCCTAAACATACTCTCCCTTAATGTTAAGGGACTTAATTCCCCCAATAAGAGGGTTAAAGCCTTCCAAACCTTCACATCGCTGAAGGCCGACATTGTTGCCCTTCAATAGACCCATTTCACCACCCGCAATACCCCTACATTTTTTAGCTCTCGCTACCCTCGGGTATATACCGCTTCTGCTGAGTCGAAACAAAGAGGGGTCCTGCTAGCCTTTCATCATACTTTACCATTTACCCCAATAACAGAAATTAAGGATCCAGAAGGCCAGTATATTGTACTAGTAGGCTTACTACAGGATATAGAAACAACATTTGTCTCTTACTACGCCCCCAATATCAACCCGAACTCTTTCTTCACACATCTCTTACAGGTCGTAAAAACACACTGTAAAGGTACACTATTTATTTGTGGGGTCTCTAATTTGGTACTCCATCCACACTTGGACAAATCCCCTTATGCATCGGAACAATATTCTCCTTCCACTCAGTTTTGCAAGCTACTTCAACAGGCTTCTCTCCTTGATACATGGAGGGAATGCAACCCACTAAAGAAAAACTACACCTTCTACTCCTACCCGCATAAATCCTTCTCTAGGATTGATCATATACTTATGGAAAGAAGTTAAAACCGCGCTAATAATGCACATAAATACAACTTTAAAAATTAAAATTTAAAACCAAAAAAGAGCAAAACAGGCAGCCGCTCAAGGTGGGATACACACACTAAGCATCAATATGGAAAAAATTTTGACCACGCCAGAAATTAATATATGTTAGACAGGGATAATACAACAAAAATCCTGTGTACAGTCTTATGTTTATGAGTCCAAATGTAGCTGGAATGTTCATAAGCACACGGTAGAAAGTGACTGGGGTAGATGGAGCATAGGTAAGAGACAATGTCCACATCAAAGGTGATCACAATATCAGCACCGCAGTGAAGTGATACAATAGGTGATATAGGATCCCTCCACCAGTATTGCTATGCTCTTACCGGAAGGCAGAGCATATAGGGCTCTGTAATGATGGCTATGGATATCCAGGCGGTGAAGTCCTGCGATCACCAGATATATGATATGGATCAGACGTCCCTTGCTCCTCCCGATACTCAGGTCATACACTCAGCAATGCATCGTTGTATAAAGACAATCGTTTATACAACGATGCATTGCTGAGTGTATGACCTGAGTATCGGGAGGAGCAAGGGACGTCTGATCCATATCATATATCTGGTGATCGCAGGACTTCACCGCCTGGATATCCATAGCCATCATTACAGAGCCCTATATGCTCTGCCTTCCGGTAAGAGCATAGCAATACTGGTGGAGGGATCCTATATCACCTATTGTATCACTTCACTGCGGTGCTGATATTGTGATCACCTTTGATGTGGACATTGTCTCTTACCTATGCTCCATCTACCCCAGTCACTTTCTACCGTGTGCTTATGAACATTCCAGCTACATTTGGACTCATAAACATAAGACTGTACACAGGATTTTTGTTGTATTATCCCTGTCTGACATATATTAATTTCTGGCGCTGCTTCAATTTTTTCCATCATATACTTATACCGATAGCATCCTCCCCAATACTACTCCAATCAAGTGTAAACCCCATCACCTGATCAGATCACTGTGCACTGTGTGCAGTGATTAACACGGTCTCTTCGTTGATCCCCCGATCCAGAGTACCCCTAGATGTATTGATTTGTTATTAACGGGCCCTCGCCCCCAACAACACCTTAACCATTGCTACCAACCTGACTATACATGAATATTTGTTATCTCGAGATATGTACCCCACACTTCTGTATGTTGCCGTTAATCCTCCCTTTTTGCATATACTCTGTTCAAAGTTCTCTTTCTATGCAAAACTGTACGTAACAGTAACTGTTCTTTTTTTTTGATTGTTACCAATAAAACTTTTGAAAAGTAAAAACCATTTGGGGGAACCTTCCCATTTCACATTATCCGGGGTGTACAGCAATCCTATCTCTCTGTATATCGTACCTTCTAATGCTATAGATATTTAAATCCTTTGACCAGTAAAACAGCTCTCATATACTGTGTATATATTTTTCAATCTGTGTATTTAGCAGTGTTGGTCATCTTACTTTAAAAAAGTAATTAGTTACATTACAAATTACTTCTCCCAAAAAAGTAATTGAGTTAGTAACTCAGTTACTACATTGGAAAAGTAATTAGTTACTCAGCAAAGTAATTATTCTTAGGGGCGGGTCTAGTATTACTGTAAGCAAGGGGCGCGTTCCCCCTGCACGTCTATTTCCCCAACACATATATCTGTTCCCCCTCTGTACCCCACTACACGTCTGTCCCCCCCCCCCACACATATATCTGTTCCCCCCCTGTACATCTGTCCCCCCCCAAACTCACGGATCGGATCGTTGCAGAGTCACGGATCGGATCATTTTTCGGATCAGCAAATAATAATTGAATTTGCAAAAACCTTTGAAAATTCCACCACCATAAAGCCCCCACTGTAATATCCACGTCATCTCCCCAACTGTAATATTGTCTGGGTATAGCTGGGTATGGCTGGGTATCGCCGAGTATGGCTGGGTATCGCCGAGTATGGCTGGGTATTACCGCGTATTGCAGAGTGTGGCGGGGTATGGCCAGGTGTTGCGGGGTATGGCGGGGTGGTGCAGGGTATGGCAGGGTGTTGCAGAGTATTGCGCAGTATTGGCAGGGTGTTGCAGAGTATTGCGCAGTATTGGCAGGGTGTTGCAGAGTATTGCACAGTATTGGCAGGGTGTTGCAGAGTATTGCACAGTATTGTCAGGGTGTTGCAGAGTATTGCGCAGTATTGGCAGGGTGTTGCAGAGTATTGCGCAGTATTGGCAGGGTGTTGCAGAGTATTGCGCAGTATTGGCAGGGTGTTGCAGAGTATTGCGCAGTATTGGCACTGGCAGGGTGTTGCAGAGTATTGCGCAGTAGTGGCACTGGCAGGGTGTTGCAGAGTATTGCGCAGTATTGGCAGGGTGTTGCAGAGTATTGCACAGTATTGGCAGGGTGTTGCAGAGTATTGCGCAGTATTGGCAGGGTGTTGCAGAGTATTGCGCAGTATTGGCAGGGTGTTGCAGAGTATTGCGCTGTATTGGCAGGGTGTTGCAGAGTATTGTGCAGTATTGGCAGGGTGTTGCAGAGTATTGCGCTGTATTGGCAGGGTGTTGCAGAGTATTGCGCAGTATTAGCAGGGTGTTGCAGAGTATTGCGCAGTATTGGCAGGGTGTTGCAGAGTAGTGGCAGGGTACGGAGGGATGGCTGCTGCCATCCGATCTCTCCCCTCCACTGTACAGATCTGTACACAGAGGGGAGACCAGCGTCATCTTGACGCCGGTTTGTTTACAAAGTGATCGCTCCGTCATTTGACGGAGCAATCACATTGTAAACGGCCGACGGGTGCACCAAGATGGCCGCCGCTCCGGAGCTAGGCCGGAGCGGCGGCCATCTTGGTGCACCCGTCGGCCGCCGCTCCGGAGCTAGGCCGAAGCCGCGGCCTTTCCTAAGGCCGAGGCCGCGGACGGCTCCGCGATCGCGGCGGGTAATTGCGGTAACGCCGCCCCAGTAATGGGAATGGCGTTACCGCGAGAGTAAGAGTAATCAGTTAGATTACTCGTTACCCTCTAAAGTAACGGCGTTACGTAACGCCGTTTACTTTAACGCGTTAGTGCCATCACTGGTATTTAGCTGTGTGTTTCGAGTTCAGTTTTAATTTCACAATGATTACAAATTCTGAACATAAGAACATTTACAAACCAGAGCAGTTTCTTTAAGATTCTTAGCCCCTCTAAGCAGAATAATGAGTTGTCAAATCAAACATTTCTGTAACTTTGTTATTAGAAATGGCAAACCACAAAATATATGCGGTCTACAATATATCTACAGGGGGTCCCCTACTTACAAACATCCGACTTACAAACGACTCCTACTTACAAACGGAGGGAGACAACAGGAAGTGAGAGGACAATCCGCGGACCAGGTCGGTCGGATCCTGTCCGTCATACTTTGTCTGATGTTGGTTTTGCGTACACACGGTCGGACAAAGTTGTCGGAAAATCCGATCATTCTGAACGTGGTGACGTTTGTTGCCTACGACGGGACTACGTAGAGGCTAGTAGCCAATAGCTTTGGTCTTGTAATGTGATCTGAGCATGCGTAGCACTTTGTCCGGTCGGACAACCGTACACACGATCGGATTTGGTGTGATCGGACCGTGTTGTCGGCAAATCTTTCCAGCAGGAGATAAGACTTTGTCCGTCGGACAATCCGACGTACACTGTCCGATGGTGCATACACACGGTCTGATTTTTCAACAACATTGTCCGATCGGACAGAATCCATGAAAAAGTCCGACCGTGTGTATGGGGCTTAAGAGGGAGTAAGTAAGTGGGAAAAAGGTGTCTCCACTGATGCTTTATCACCAGTCCATGTTTCCCTAACAACCCAAATTTTTTTCAAAATCCAATTGTCATTGGGACAGAAGGTGAGGTGAAATCTTATTAACAGGGGCACAGACAGCAAAACAAATGTTACAGGGGTGATAACCCTTTTCTATGTTATCTAAAAAACGTAAAAATAGATTTTTTTGGCTGGAGCTACACTTAAAAAATGTACCTGTTCCGACTTACAAACAGATTCAACTTAAGAACAAACCTACAGTCCCTATCTTGTTTGTAACCCGGGGACCCCCTGTATATCCAAATAGCATAATGGTGCAAACTAAAACTAGACATTTGCATAAAAGATGTAGTTGAGGCAATATTTTCATATTTTGTGGTATGTATGTATGTGTTTCACTTGTTACATTCCAATAGTCAATATTTTTTTATAAAACTGTTTCCTGCATTAACCTGTCCTGGGCTGGAGCTGATTTATCACCTCTGGTGAATTTTTAAGGCATGATCATACAGAATGGTAGTAACTGATGGTACAAAAAAAAAAAAAAAAATAGTAGAGGCAGTCACATCGAGGAATATCAACAGGAATATCAACAGCAATTAAATCTTATGCCGCGTACACACGATCGGACTATCTGGCGGACTTGGTCCGGCGGACTCTGCAATCCGCCTGTGTGTGGGCTTAGAGTCACGTTCATTTAGAATGTGACTCCAGGTAGACGGGACTAGCAATGGAAGTTAATGTCGCAGATGAAGGAAGAAGGAGAAGCAGAAGGTGGCGGCGGCGACCACAGCGACGAAGCAGAAGACCGTGCCAACGCTAGTAAAAGAGCTGGAAGAAGAAAGCGGAGGCCCGGAAAGAAGAAGCAAAGAGCGGGACAAGACCCCTGAAGTCGGAAGAAGACCATCGGATGGTGGCGGCAAAGAAGGAAAAAGATGGGCTCCTCCTCTAGTAAAAGAGCCGAAGATAGCGGAATAGTCCGGCGAGAAGACCCCCGAAGACAGAAGAAGAGAAGACCCCCAGAGCTGTCTAATAAAGTATTTTAAAAACCTGTGTTGTGTTTTTTTATGTACACTTTTTTCCCCCAGGTGAATGGGTAGGGGTACATGGTACCCCATACTCATTCCCATCGGGTGGGGGGTTGGAATCTGGGGGCCCCCTTATTAAAGTGGGCTACCGGATTCTGATAAGCCCCCCCGCCCACAGACCCCGACAACCAATGGCCAGGGTTGTCGGGAAGAGGCCCTTGTCCTCATCAACATGGGGACAAGGTGCTTTGGGGTGGGGGGGCGCACACGGCCTGGTATGGCTCAGGAGGGGGGTGCTCGCTCGTCTCCACCCCCTTTCCTGACCAATAAGGGTCTGCTATGGACTTTGGGGGGACCCCCCATGCTGTTTTTCGGCGTAGGGCTTCCCCTTTAAATCCATACCAGGCAACGGGGCTAGCAAGGTGTCAATCTCGCCGATCGAGGCGGCGAAATTTGCTTCCTTCGCTAGTCCCATCTACCTGCAGTCATGTTCAAAATGAACCTACTTTACTCGGTGTGTGGGCAAGTCCGTAAGAGTCCGGTCGTGTGTGGGAAAGTCCGCTCGTTCGGAAAGTCCAGCGGCCCTCCGCTGGAAAGTCCGCAGGATTTTCCTCCGGATTAAGTCCGCTGGATAGTCCGGCCGAATAGTCCGATCGTGTGGGACTATAATGGGACTATAGTGGTCCTAAAGAGTCACCTCAGAAACAGCACATCTATTCATAACAGAATACAATAATTAATAAAATGTTACCACTTACCTTTGGGTATCTATAATTATACGTTTTAGTTCAGTATTTTAGAAGAGGCATCCAAGGTTATTTCAATATATAGTGTAGCAATGCCCCCGTGGGGTCACTGCATGTTCTAGTTCCACACATCACCCTGCATGACCAGACTCTCATTTCAGACACACTTTGCCAGTCAATGAACAGTTATTTAGCTTTTTTTATTTTTTTATTTAGGGGATTAAACTTGAAAGAGGAAAAGGCACATGGGATGCCCAAATAATGAATCTTGCTTGGTTGAATAAAGATGGTTGAACATGGACAGTCTCTAATACTTCACACCTCCACAGTAGGGATGGGCCCGGTGCTCGATGCGAACCCATGTTCGCATCGAGCACCGGGTGTTCGCTCGCTCGGCGAGCCCAGAACTATTTTGGCCGCTCGCATCACGTTCGTGTGATGCGAGCGGCCCCGCAATGCATTGCTGACTGATGATTGGCCAAGCATGCACTGTGACCCCGCATGCTTGGCCAATCACAGCGCCGGAAACTCGGAGAGCCATAATTGGCTACAGGCAGGACGCCTGTAGCCAATTACAGCTCAGGGGCTTTAGTACACGCCCCTCATTTAAAAGGCCGCCACGCCGTCGGCGCCGGTCACATGAGTTCCGACTTTAGGAGAGATCTGGCTGATTCTGTGTCACTCTTTGCTAGATTCATATAGAAAGATTTGCTCTACTTTGCTAAACCATTGGCTATTTATTTGCTAAACCATTGCTACCTGTCATTGATCGTCCATTGCTGCTGCTGGTTAGTGTGTTTTTAGCTGCTGCTGGGGGTTAGTCTGGTACGTGTCTTACTGTTAGTACAGTATTTCAGTAGTACCAACCGCAGTGCTGTTAGTACAGCACTGCACCCCAAAAGCACCCATAGGACTTCTAGTGTGTTAGTGGCAGCAAACAGAGCTCCTATATTTTCTTCCCAGAAGCACCCATAGGACTTGTACTGTGTTAGTGGCATCACACAGAGTTCCTATATTGTCTTCCCAGAAGCACCCATAGGACTTGTACTGTGTTAGTGGCATCACACAGAGTTCCTATATTTTCTTCCCAGAAGCACTCATAGGACTTGTACTGTGTTAGTGGCATCACACAGAGTTCCTATATTTTCTTCCAGAAGCACCCATAGGACTTGTACTGTGTTAGTGGCATCACAACGAGTTCCTGTATTTTCTTCCCAAGCACCCATAGGACTTGTACTGTGTTAGTGGCATCACACAGAGTTCCTATATTTTCTTCCCAGAAGCACCCATAGGACTTGTACTGTGTTAGTGGCATCACACAGAGTTCCTATATTTTCTTCCCAGAAGCACCCATAGGACTTGTACTGTGTTAGTGGCATCACAACTAGTTCCTATATTTTCTTCCCAGAAGCACCCATAGGACTTGTACTGTGTTAGTGGCATCACACAGAGTTCCTATATTTTCTTCCCAGAAGCACCCATAGGACTTGTACTGTGTTAGTGGCATCACACAGAGTTCCTATATTTTCTTCCCAGAAGCACCCATAGGACTTGTACTGTGTTAGTGGCATCACACAGAGTTCCTATATTTTCTTCCCAGAAGCACCCATAGGACTTCTAGTGTGTTAGTGGCATCACACAGAGTTCCTATATTTTCTTCCCAGAAGCACCCATAGGACTTGTACTGTGTTAGTGGCATCACACAGAGTTCCTATGTTGTCTTCCCAGAAGCACCCATAGGTAAGGATGGGCCCGGTGCTCGATGCGAACCCACGTTCGCATCGAGCACCGGGCGTTCGCTCGCTCGGCGAGCCCAGAACTATTTTGGCCGCTCGCATCACGTTCGTGTGATGCGAGCGGCCCCGCAATGCATTGCGGCCGGCGCGGCCGACGCAGTGCATTGCTGGCTGATGATTGGCCAAGCATGCACTGTGACCCCGCATGCTTGGCCAATCACAGCCCCGGAAACTCGAAGAGCCATAATTGGCTACAGGCAGGACGCCTGTAGCCAATTACAGCTCAGGGGCTGTAGTACACGCCCCCCCCTATAAAACGCCGCCACGCCGTCTGCGCCGGTCACATGCTGTTCCGGCGCAGATTGAGCAGGCTGTTCCTGTGACACTCTGCTGCATTTAGATAGATAGAGAGAGAGATTCACTTGCAGAGATTGAGTTAGATAGATTCAGTTACAAAGATTGATTGACAAAGAGGGGCTTGTAGTGTGCTCGTGGCAGGCAGGCAGAGCTCCTATATTTTGTTACCAGAAGCACCTATAGGACTTGTAGTGTGTTCGTGGCAGGCAGGCAGAGCTCCTATATTTTGTTACAAGAAGCACCTATAGGACTTGTAGTGTGTTAGTGGCAGGCAGGCAGAGCTCCTATATTTTGTTACCAGAAGCACCTATAGGACTTGTAGTGTGTTAGTGACAGGCAGGCAGAGCTCCTATATTTTGTTACCAGAAGCACCTATAGGACTTGTAGTGTGTTAGTGGCAGGCAGGCAGAGCTCCTATATTTTGTTACCAGAAGCACCTATAGGACTTGTAGTGTGTTAGTGACAGGCAGGCAGAGCTCCTATATTTTGTTACCAGAAGCACCTATAGGACTTGTAGTGTGTTAGTGACAGGCAGGCAGAGCTCCTATATTTTGTTACCAGAAGCACCTATAGGACTTGTAGTGTGTTAGTGGCAGGCAGGCAGAGCTCCTATATTTTGTTACCAGAAGCACCTATAGGACTTGTAGTGTGTTAGTGACAGGCAGGCAGAGCTCCTATATTTTGTTACCAGAAGCACCTATAGGACTTGTAGTGTGTTAGTGGCAGGCAGGCAGAGCTCCTATATTTTGTTACCAGAAGCACCTATAGGACTTGTAGTGTGTTCGTGGCAGGCAGGCAGAGCTCCTATATTTTGTTCCCAGAAGCACCTATAGGACTTGAAGTGTGTTAGTCCCATCACACACACAGAGCTATATTTTCTTCCCAGAAGCACCTATAGGACTTGAAGTGTGTTAGTCCCATTACACACACAGAGCTATATTTTGTTCCCAGAAGCACCTATAGGACTTGAAGTGTGTTAGTCCCATCACACACACAGAGCTATATTTTCTTCCCAGAAGCACCTATAGGACTTGAAGTGTGTTAGTCCCATTACACACAAAGAGCTATACTTTGTTCCCAGAAGCACCTATAGGACTTGAAGTGTGTTAGTCCCATTACACACACAGAGCTATATTTTCTTCCCAGAAGCACCTATAGGACTTGTAGTGTGTTCGTGGCAGGCAGGCAGAGCTCCTATATTTTGTTCCCAGAAGCACTTATAGGACTTGAAGTGTGTTAGTCCCATTACACACACAGAGCTATATTTTGTTCCCAGAAGCACCTATAGGACTTGAAGTGTGTTAGTCCCATCACACACACAGAGCTATATTTTCTTCCCAGAAGCACCTATAGGACTTGAAGTGTGTTAGTCCCATTACACACAAAGAGCTATACTTTGTTCCCAGAAGCACCTATAGGACTTGAAGTGTGTTAGTCCCATTACACACACAGAGCTATATTTTTTCTTCCCAGAAGCACCTATAGGACTTGAAGTGTGTTAGTCCCATTACACACACAGAGCTATATTTTCTTCCCAGAAGCACCTATAGGACTTGAAGTGTGTTAGTCCCATTACACACACAGAGCTATATTTTCTTCCCAGAAGCACCTATAGGACTTGAAGTGTGTTAGTCCCATTACACACACAGAGCTATATTTTCTTCCCAGAAGCACCTATAGGACTTGAAGTGTGTTAGTCCCATCACACACACAGAGCTATATTTTCTTCCCAGAAGCACCTATAGGACTTGAAGTGTGTTAGTCCCATTACACACAAAGAGCTATACTTTGTTCCCAGAAGCACCTATAGGACTTGAAGTGTGTTAGTCCCATTACACACACAGAGCTATATTTTCTTCCCAGAAGCACCTATAGGACTTGTAGTGTGTTCGTGGCAGGCAGGCAGAGCTCCTATATTTTGTTCCCAGAAGCACTTATAGGACTTGAAGTGTGTTAGTCCCATTACACACACAGAGCTATATTTTCTTCCCAGAAGCACCTATAGGACTTGAAGTGTGTTAGTCCCATCACACACACAGAGCTATATTTTCTTCCCAGAAGCACCTATAGGACTTGAAGTGTGTTAGTCCCATTACACACACAGAGCTATATTTTCTTCCCAGAAGCACCTATAGGACTTGAAGTGTGTTAGTCCCATTACACACACAGAGCTATATTTTCTTCCCAGAAGCACCTATAGGACTTGAAGTGTGTTAGTCCCATCACACACACAGAGCTATATTTTCTTCCCAGAAGCACCTATAGGACTTGAAGTGTGTTAGTCCCATTACACACAAAGAGCTATACTTTGTTCCCAGAAGCACCTATAGGACTTGAAGTGTGTTAGTCCCATTACACACACAGAGCTATATTTTCTTCCCAGAAGCACCTATAGGACTTGAAGTGTGTTAGTCCCATCACACACACAGAGCTATATTTTCTTCCCAGAAGCACCTATAGGACTTGAAGTGTGTTAGTCCCATTACACACACAGAGCTATATTTTCTTCCCAGAAGCACCTATAGGACTTGAAGTGTGTTAGTCCCATTACACACACAGAGCTATATTTTCTTCCCAGAAGCACCTATAGGACTTGAAGTGTGTTAGTCCCATTACACACACAGAGCTATATTTTCTTCCCAGAAGCACCTATAGGACTTGAAGTGTGTTAGTCCCATTACACACACAGAGCTATATTTTCTTCCAGAAGCACCTATAGGACTTGAAGTGTGTTAGTCCCATTACACACACAGAGCTATATTTTCTTCCCAGAAGCACCTATAGGACTTGAAGTGTGTTAGTCCCATTACACACACAGAGCTATATTTTCTTCCCAGAAGCACCTATAGGACTTGAAGTGTGTTAGTCCCATCACACACACAGAGCTATATTTTCTTCCCAGAAGCACCTATAGGACTTGAAGTGTGTTAGTCCCATTACACACAAAGAGCTATACTTTGTTCCCAGAAGCACCTATAGGACTTGAAGTGTGTTAGTCCCATTACACACACAGAGCTATATTTTCTTCCCAGAAGCACCTATAGGACTTGTAGTGTGTTCGTGGCAGGCAGGCAGAGCTCCTATATTTTGTTCCCAGAAGCACTTATAGGACTTGAAGTGTGTTAGTCCCATTACACACACAGAGCTATATTTTGTTCCCAGAAGCACCTATAGGACTTGAAGTGTGTTAGTCCCATCACACACACAGAGCTATATTTTCTTCCCAGAAGCACCTATAGGACTTGAAGTGTGTTAGTCCCATTACACACAAAGAGCTATACTTTGTTCCCAGAAGCACCTATAGGACTTGAAGTGTGTTAGTCCCATTACACACACAGAGCTATATTTTCTTCCCAGAAGCACCTATAGGACTTGAAGTGTGTTAGTCCCATTACACACACAGAGCTATATTTTCTTCCCAGAAGCACCTATAGGACTTGAAGTGTGTTAGTCCCATTACACACAAAGAGCTATACTTTGTTCCCAGAAGCACCTATAGGACTTGAAGTGTGTTAGTCCCATTACACACACAGAGCTATATTTTCTTCCCAGAAGCACCTATAGGACTTGTAGTGTGTTCGTGGCAGGCAGGCAGAGCTCCTATATTTTGTTCCCAGAAGCACTTATAGGACTTGAAGTGTGTTAGTCCCATTACACACACAGAGCTATATTTTCTTCCCAGAAGCACCTATAGGACTTGTAGTGTGTTAGTGGCAGGCAGGCAGAGCTCCTATATTTTGTTACCAGAAGCACCTATAGGACTTGTAGTGTGTTCGTGGCAGGCAGGCAGAGCTCCTATATTTTGTTCCCAGAGGCACCTATAGGACTTGAAGTGTGTTAGTCCCATTACACACACAGAGCTATATTTTCTTCCCAGAAGCACCTATAGGACTTGAAGTGTGTTAGTCCCATTACACACACAGAGCAATATTTTCTTCCCAGAAGCACCTATAGGACTTGAAGTGTGTTAGTCCCATCACACAGAGCTCCTCTATTTTCTTTGCATAAGCACCCACAGGACTTCTAGTGTGTTAGTGGCATCACACAGAGCTCCTATATATTCTTCTCAGCAGCACCCACAGGACTTCTAGTGTGTTAGTGGCATCACACAGAGCTCCTCTATTTTCTTTGCAGAAGCACCCATAGGACTTCTAGTGTGTTAGTGGCATCACACAGAGCTCCTATATATTCTTCTCAGCAGCACCCACAGGACTTCTAGTGTGTTAGTGGCATCACACAGAGCTCCTCTATTTTCTTTGCAGAAGCACCCACAGGACTTCTAGTGTGTTAGTGGCATCACACAGAGCTCCTCTATTTTCTTTGCAGAAGCACCCATAGGACTTCTAGTGTGTTAGTGGCATCACACAGAGCTCCTATATATTCTTCTCAGCAGCACCCACAGGACTTCTAGTGTGTTAGTGGCATCACACAGAGCTCCTCTATTTTCTTTGCAGAAGCACCCACAGGACTTCTAGTGTGTTAGTGGCATCACACAGAGCTCCTCTATTTTCTTTGCAGAAGCACCCATAGGACTTCTAGTGTGTTAGTGGCATCACACAGAGCTCCTATATATTCTTCTCAGCAGCACCCACAGGACTTCTAGTGTGTTAGTGGCATCACACAGAGCTCCTCTATTTTCTTTGCAGAAGCACCCACAGGACTTCTAGTGTGTTAGTGGCATCACACAGAGCTCCTATATTTTCTTCTCAGCAGCACCCACAGGACTTCTAGTGTGTTAGTGGCATCACACAGAGCTCCTCTATTTTCTTTGCAGAAGCACCCACAGGACTTCTAGTGTGTTAGTGGCATCACACAGAGCTCCTCTATTTTCTTTGCAGAAGCACCCATAGGACTTCTAGTGTTTTAGTGGCATCACACAGAGCTCCTATATATTCTTCTCAGCAGCACCCACAGGACTTCTAGTGTGTTAGTGGCATCACACAGAGCTCCTCTATTTTCTTTGCAGAAGCACCCATAGGACTTCTAGTGTGTTAGTGGCATCACACAGAGCTCCTATATATTCTTCTCAGCAGCACCCACAGGACTTCTAGTGTGTTAGTGGCATCACACAGAGCTCCTCTATTTTCTTTGCAGAAGCACCCACAGGACTTCTAGTGTGTTAGTGGCATCACACAGAGCTCCTCTATTTTCTTTGCAGAAGCACCCATAGGACTTCTAGTGTGTTAGTGGCATCACACAGAGCTCCTATATATTCTTCTCAGCAGCACCCACAGGACTTCTAGTGTGTTAGTGGCATCACACAGAGCTCCTCTATTTTCTTTGCAGAAGCACCCACAGGACTTCTAGTGTGTTAGTGGCATCACACAGAGCTCCTCTATTTTCTTTGCAGAAGCACCCATAGGACTTCTAGTGTGTTAGTGGCATCACACAGAGCTCCTATATATTCTTCTCAGCAGCACCCACAGGACTTCTAGTGTGTTAGTGGCATCACACAGAGCTCCTATATTTTCTTTGCAGAAGCACCTATAGGACTTCTAGTGTGTTAGTGGCATCACACAGAGCTCCTATATTTTCTTCTCAGCAGCACCCACAGGACTTCTAGTGTGTTAGTGGCATCACACAGAGCTCCTATATTTTCTTTGCAGAAGCACCCATAGGACTTCTAGTGTGTTAGTGGCATCACACAGAGCTCCTATATTTTCTTCTCAGCAGCACCCACAGGACTTCTAGTGTGTTAGTGGCATCACACAGAGCTCCTATATATTCTTCTCAGCAGCACCCACAGGACTTCTAGTGTGTTAGTGGCATCACACAGAGCTCCTATATTTTCTTTGCAGAAGCACCCATAGGACTTCTAGTGTGTTAGTGGCATCACACAGAGCTCCTATATTTTCTTCTCAGCAGCACCCACAGGACTTCTAGTGTGTTAGTGGCATCACACAGAGCTCCTATATTTTCTTTGCAGAAGCACCTATAGGACTTCTAGTGTGTTAGTGGCATCACACAGAGCTCCTATATTTTCTTCTCAGCAGCACCCACAGGACTACCGACTACAATGGCTGGAAGACCGCCAAGGGGAGGCAGAGCGTGCAGAGCCAAGAACACAGGGCAGACAGTCTCTGTTTCTAGTGGACGTGGCCGTGGACGTGGACGTGGTCGTGCATCGTCATCAGCACGTGGCCATGGGACACGCGCGTCTTTGTTTTCGGCAGCTGGACATGTGGAGCCGCATCATGCTGAAGGCTTGGTAGAATGGATGACCAAGCCCTCCTCATCCTCCTCATCCTCTCTCACCCAGGCTCAGGGTACTGACAGAGCATCATCAGCCACCCCTTCCCTAGACCCACCATGTCCTCCTGAGGAGTCCCCCGAACTCTTTGAGCACAGTGTTGGGTACATGCTCCAGGAGGATGCCCAACGATTCGAAGGCTCGGATGACGATACCCAGCTTGAGGAATCTGGCAGTACAGTTCCACCAGCTGCAGCTTACTGCCAGGTTTGCTCTAGTGGTGAAGAGGGAGGGGATGATGAGGTCACTGACTCCACGTGGGTGCCTCAAGGGAGAGAGGATGAGGAGGAGGACGAGGAGGAGGAGGATGCGGCGTCACATGTCCAACGAGGCAGGATGCCCCCTGGAGGCCAGGTAGAGGCCAGCACAGCAACTGTACAACACCGCAGAGCTCCGCCTGTGCAGGGCGCTGCCTCTGCACGTTATCAGAAAAGTTCTTTGGTGTGGGCCTTTTTTGAGACGAGTGCAGCAGATCGCACCACTGCTATTTGCAATATTTGTCTCAAGCGTATCTCGCGTGGCCAAAACATCAGCCGCTTGGGCACGACAAGCATGACCAGACATATGGCGACCTGCCATGCAGCTCGTTGGCAGGCACACATAAAAGACCCACACCAAAGAACTAAGCGGACCTCTCCTTGCTCCTCCTCAGCTGGGATCTCCATCCCCACTACACCTTCAGTCCTCTCTGAAAGCTGCTCTGAGAGGACTGAAGGTGTAGAATTCGGTGTGTCACAACCAAGTACTTGCAGTACACCGACGTCCGAATGCAGCAGGCAAATTTCCCTGCCCCAGCTGCTGGACCGTAGAAAGAAGTACACTCCCAGCCATCCACATGCCCAGCGGTTGAATGCTAGCCTTGCTAAATTGCTAGCACTTCAACTGCTGCCTTTTCAGTTGGTAGACTCGGCCCCCTTCCGTGAGTTTGTTCAATGTGCGGTTCCTCAGTGGCAGGTTCCCAAACGCCACTTTTTTCTCGCGGAAGGCGATTCCGTCTCTCTACCGGCATGTGGAGGGCAATGTCCATGCCTCGCTGGACAGGGCGGTCAGCGGTAAGGTGCATATTACCGCTGACTCATGGTCCAGCAGGCATGGACAGGGACGGTACCTTTCTTTCACGGCCCATTGGGTCACTCTATTGGCAGCTGGGAGGGATGCAGGACAAGGTGCAGTAGTGTTGGAGGTTGTTCCGCCACCACGCCTCCAAAACGCGACTACTGCTACTGGTTGTGACACACCTCTCTCCTCCACCCCCTCCTCTTCTTCTTCCTCCAGTGCTCTGTCCTTGGAACCAGCGGTGCTCCGTAGGCGTACAAGGGGCTACGCAAGTACGCAGGCAAAAAGATGCCATGCCGTGCTTGCGCTGGTGTGTTTGGGGGACAGGAGCCACACTGGGCCAGAGGTTCTGGCAGCTCTGCAGGGGCAGGCCGAGAGGTGGTTGACGCCACGTCAGCTTAAGCCAGGAATGGTCGTTTCTGACAATGGCACCAACCTCCTCTCCGCCCTGCGACAGGGGCAGCTCACCCATGTGCCCTGCATGGCTCACGTCCTCAACCTGGTGGTGCAGCGGTTCTTGGGCAGGTTCCCAGGCTTACAGGATGTCCTGAGGCAGGCCAGGAAAGTCTGTGTGCATTTCCGCCGATCTTATAATGCCAGTGCTCGGCTGACTGAGCTGCAAAAGGAGCTGAACCTGCCCAAGAACCGCCTAATATCTGACATGCCCACCAGGTGGAACTCAACGTTGGCCATGCTGCAGCGACTGCACACGCAGCAGAGGGCCATCAATGAGTACCTTTGCGACTACGGCACCAGGACAGGGTCAGGGGAGCTTGGGTTTTTTTCCCCACGTCAGTGGAGCATGATCAGGGATGCATGCACTGTCCTCTCACCATTTGAGGAGGCCACGAGGATGGTGAGCAGTGACAGTGCATGCATCAGTGACACTGTCCCTCTTGTCCACCTGTTGGAGCATACGCTGCGTGGGATAATGGACAGGGCACTTGAGGCAGAACAGAGGCAGGAAGAGGAGGACTTCCTTGCCTCTCAAGGCCCCCTTTATCCGGACAGTGTTCCTTCTGTCCCACCCATCACACAGGAAGAGGATGAGGAGGAGGAGGAGGAGGAGGAGGAGGAGGATTGTGTGAGCATGGAGGTGGAGCCTGGCACTCAGCATCAGCAGCAGCAGTCTTTTAGGGATGATGTACAGTCCCAACAAGCCAGTGGACTTGTACGTGGCTGGGAGGAGGTGGCTGGCGATCATGTCATCCTCAGTGACCCAGAAGACTCCGGACCGAATGCCTCAGCTAACCTACGCTGCATGGCCTCCCTGATCCTGCAAAGCCTGCGGAAGGATCCTCGTGTTCTTCGGATCAAGGAGAGGGACCATTACTGGCTGGCCACTCTCCTTGATCCGCGGTACAAGGGTAAGGTTGCGGACCTTATCTTGCCGTCGCAGAGGGAGCAGAGGATGAGACATCTCAGGGAGGCCTTGCAGAAAGGTCTGTGCAACGCGTTCCCAGAAACTGGGAGGCTACAAACTCCTGGTCCTGGGCGACGAGTTGCTGAGGCTTCGGTCAGTGGCAGAAGGAGCGGTGGGAAGGTGGACGTCTGACCGATGCGTTCAGACAATTTTTTAGTCCGCAGCCCCAAGGTATGATCGGTTCCAGCAACCATCGCCAGCGTCTGATATACATGGTGCAGGAATACCTTGGGGCAAGGTCAGACTTGGACACCTTTCCCACCGAAAATCCTCTGGCTTACTGGGTCCTGAGGATGGATCACTGGCCAGAGCTTGCACAGTATGCAATTGAGCTACTGGCCTGTCCTGCCTCCAGCGTTCTTTCCGAACGCACATTCAGTGCTGCTGGAGGATTTGTGACTGATCATAGGGTGCGCCTGTCCACCGCCTCGGTTGATCGACTGACATTCATCAAAATGAATCAGTCTTGGATCACCACCAGCTACCAGGCACCTGAGGCGGATATAACCGAATAATTTTTAATGTCACATCCCTTCAAGACTGCCTATGCTGATGCTGAGTGACTGTCCTCTTATGTTCACTGACTATCCTCTTCCTCCTCCTCAATGATCCATGCCACAGCACCAGTGCCTAAGGCACAATTTTTCAGCCCCTGTTTAACAGGGGCGTGTACTTACAATTTTTTAAAAAAATGCTTCGCAACACGTGTGACTGCTGTGCTCCAAGTACAGTCTCTGTGAGGGCCGTGTTGCAGTGTTGTGGCACCAGCACCAGTGCCTAAGGCACAATTTTTCAGCCCCTGTTTAACAGGGGCGTGTACTTACAATTTTTTAAAAAAATGCTTCGCAACACGTGTGACTGCTGTGCTCCAAGTACAGTCTCTGTGAGGGCCGTGTTGCAGTGTTGTGGCACCAGCACCAGTGCCTAAGGCACAATTTTTCAGCCCCTGTTTAACAGGGGCGTGTACTTACAATTTTTTAAAAAAATGCTTCGCAACACGTGTGACTGCTGTGCTCCAAGTACAGTCTCTGTGAGGGCCGTGTTGCAGTGTTGTGGCACCAGCACCAGTGCCTAAGGCACAATTTTTCAGCCCCTGTTTAACAGGGGCGTGTACTTACAATTTTTTAAAAAAATGCTTCGCAACACGTGTGACTGCTGTGCTCCAAGTACAGTCTCTGTGAGGGCCGTGTTGCAGTGTTGTGGCACCAGCACCAGTGCCTAAGGCACAATTTTTCAGCCCCTGTTTAACAGGGGCGTGTACTTACAATTTTTTAAAAAAATGCTTCGCAACACGTGTGACTGCTGTGCTCCAAGTACAGTCTCTGTGAGGGGTTGCAGTGTTGTGGCACCAGCACCAGTGCCTAAGGCACAATTTTTCAGCCCCTGTTTAACAGGGGCGGGTAATTACAAATCTTGATCTAATAGTTCACAGCAGGGCCCATTCCTGCGCCCACCAAGAGTAACTATGAGGGCCTACAGTCTTGTGGCAACACCGTCCACCACCACCGCCAAAGGCCCAATTTTTCTGCCCTGTTCATCAGGTGCTTGCAATTACAAATCTTGATCTAATAACTCACAGCAGGGCCCATTCCTGCGCCCACCAAGAGTAACTGTGAGAGCTTACAGTCTTGTGGCAAAACCGTCCACCACCACCACCACCACCACCACCACCACCCCCAATTTTTATGCCCTGTTCAACAGGTGCATGCAATTACAAATCTTGATCTATTAACTCACAGCAGGGCCCATTCCTGTGCCCACCAGTCTTGTGGCTACACCAACATCTAATAGGGCAAATTTCTGCAGAGTATATACGCCAGGCCCCTACTTTCAAACATCCAACTTACAAACGACTCCTACTTGCAAATGGAAAGAGAAAACAGGAAGTGAGAGGAAATCTACCCCTAGGAAGGGAAATTCTATCCTGTTAGATTTAATTTGGGAAAAAGGTATCTCCTCTCTACTGATACTTTATCACCAATCCTTGTTTCAATTAAAACCCCACTTTTCCAAAAACATTTATCATTGGGACGGAAAGTGAGGTGACATGTTCTGAACAGATGTGCAAAGACAGCAAATGTTACAGGGGTGATAACCCCTCCCTATGTTCTCCAAAAAGCTTAAAAATAGATTTTTTTGGGATGGAGCTACACTTCATAATGTACCTGTTCAGATTCTACTTAAGATCAAACCTAAAGCCGCAAGTGGTTTTAAATGGCTTCTTTTTTTCCTTTACAAATGTCATTTTGTGCAAGGACAGTTCTAAACACGGGAAACACATGCCACTTCACAGGCATACTTTGGACACCCCCCAGGTACCATATTTAAAGGAAAATGTCACTTTTTTTTTTTCACTTTATGCATCATTAAAATGACTGCTCCCGAAAAAACGTTAGTTTTTAAAAGTTCTTTTTGCATTGATATATGTCCCCTGGGGCAGGACCCGGGTCCCCAAACCTGTTTTATGACATTAACATGCATATTGGCCGTTGTAATTAGCACTTTTGATTTCGAACATTCGCGTCCATTATAACGTATAGGGTTCGAAAATTCGCGCGAACTTTCGGTCCGTTCGAAGGTTCTGGTTCGAACCGAACCCGGGGGTGTTCGGCTCATCCCTACCCATAGGACTTGTACTGTGTTAGTGGCATCACACAGAGTTCCTATATTACCTTCCCAGAAGCACCCATAGGACTTGTACTGTGTTAGTCCCATCACACAGAGTTCCTATATTTTCTTCCCAGAAGCACCCATAGGACTTGTACTGTGTTAGTGGCATCACACAGAGTTCCTATATTTTCTTCCCAGAAGCACCCATAGGACTTGTACTGTGTTAGTGGCATCACACAGAGTTCCTATATTGTCTTCCCAGAAGCACCCATAGGACTTGTACTGTGTTAGTGGCATCACACAGACTTCCTATATTTTCTTCCCAGAAGCACCCATAGGACTTGTACTGTGTTAGTGGCATCACACAGAGTTCCTATATTTTCTTCCCAGAAGCACCCATAGGACTAGTACTGTGTTAGTGGCATCACAACAAGTTCCTATATTTTCTTCCCAAGCACCCATAGGACTTGTACTGTGTTAGTGGCATCACACAGAGTTCCTATATTTTCTTCCCAGAAGCACCCATAGGACTTGTACTGTGTTAGTGGCATCACACAGAGTTTCTATATTTTCTTCCCAGAAGCACCCATAGGACTTGTACTGTGTTAGTGGCATCACACAGAGTTCCTATATTTTCTTCCCAGAAGCACCCATAGGACTTGTACTGTGTTAGTGGCATCACACAGAGTTCCTATATTGTCTTCCCAGAAGCACCCATAGGACTTGTACTGTGTTAGTGGCATCACACAGAGTTCCTATATTTTCTTCCCAGAAGCACCCATAGGACTTGTACTGTGTTAGTGGCATCACACAGAGTTCCTATATTTTCTTCCCAGAAGCACCCATAGGACTTGTACTGTGTTAGTGGCATCACACAGAGTTCCTATATTTTCTTCCCAGAAGCACCCATAGGACTTGTACTGTGTTAGTGGCATCACACAGAGTTCCTATATTGTCTTCCCAGAAGCACCCATAGGACTTGTACTGTGTTAGTGGCATCACACAGAGTTCCTATATTTTCTTCCCAGAAGCACCCATAGGATTTGTACTGTGTTAGTGGCATCACACAGAGTTCCTATATTTTCTTCCCAGAAGCACCCATAGGACTTGTACTGTGTTAGTCCCATCACACAGAGCTCCTATATTTTCTTCCCAGAAGCACCCATAGGACTTGTACTGTGTTAGTGGCATCACACAGAGTTCCTATATTTTCTTCCCAGAAGCACCCATAGGACTTGTAGTGTGTTAGTCCCATCACACAGAGCTCCTATATTTTCTTCCCAGAAGCACCCATAGGACTTGTACTGTGTTAGTCCCATCACACAGAGTTCCTATATTTTCTTCCCAGAAGCAGTCATAGGACTTGCAGTGTGTTAGTCCCATCACACAGAGCTCCTATATTTTCTTCCCAGAAGCACCCATAGGACTTGTACTGTGTTAGTGGCATCACACAGAGTTCCTATATTTTCTTCCCAGAAGCACCCATAGGACTTGTACTGTGTTAGTGGCATCACACAGAGTTCCTATATTTTCTTCCCAGAAGCACCCATAGGACTTGTAGTGTGTTAGTCCCATCACACAGAGCTCCTATATTTTCTTCCCAGAAGCACCCATAGGACTTGTACTGTGTTAGTCCCATCACACAGAGTTCCTATATTTTCTTCCCAGAAGCACCCATAGGACTTGTAGTGTGTTAGTCCCATCACACAGAGCTCCTATATTTTCTTCCCAGAAGCACCCATAGGACTTGTACTGTGTTAGTGGCATCACACAGAGTTCCTATATTTTCTTCCCAGAAGCACCCATAGGACTTGTACTGTGTTAGTCCCATCACACAGAGCTCCTATATTTTCTTCCCAGAAGCACCCATAGGACTTGTACTGTGTTAGTGGCATCACACAGAGTTCCTATATTTTCTTCCCAGAAGCACCCATAGGACTTGTAGTGTGTTAGTCCCATCACACAGAGCTCCTATATTTTCTTCCCAGAAGCACCCATAGGACTTGTACTGTGTTAGTCCCATCACACAGAGTTCCTATATTTTCTTCCCAGAAGCACCCATAGGACTTGTACTGTGTTAGTGGCATCACACAGAGTTCCTATATTTTCTTCCCAGAAGCACCCATAGGACTTGTACTGTGTTAGTGGCATCACACAGAGTTCCTATATTGTCTTCCCAGAAGCACCCATAGGACTTGTACTGTGTTAGTGGCATCACACAGAGTTCCTATATTTTCTTCCCAGAAGCACCCATAGGACTTGTACTGTGTTAGTGGCATCACACAGAGTTCCTATATTTTCTTCCCAGAAGCACCCATAGGACTTGTACTGTGTTAGTGGCATCACAACAAGTTCCTATATTTTCTTCCCAGAAGCACCCATAGGACTTGTACTGTGTTAGTGGCATCACACAGAGTTCCTATATTTTCTTCCCAGAAGCACCCATAGGACTTGTAGTGTGTTAGTCCCATCACACAGAGCTCCTATATTTTCTTCCCAGAAGCACCCATAGGACTTGTACTGTGTTAGTCCCATCACACAGAGTTCCTATATTTTCTTCCCAGAAGCACCCATAGGACTTGCAGTGTGTTAGTCCCATCACACAGAGCTCCTATATTTTCTTCCCAGAAGCACCCATAGGACTTGTACTGTGTTAGTGGCATCACACAGAGTTCCTATATTTTCTTCCCAGAAGCACCCATAGGACTTGTACTGTGTTAGTGGCATCACACAGAGTTCCTATATTTTCTTCCCAGAAGCACCCATAGGACTTGTAGTGTGTTAGTCCCATCACACAGAGCTCCTATATTTTCTTCCCAGAAGCACCCATAGGACTTGTACTGTGTTAGTCCCATCACACAGAGTTCCTATATTTTCTTCCCAGAAGCAGTCATAGGACTTGTAGTGTGTTAGTCCCATCACACAGAGCTCCTATATTTTCTTCCCAGAAGCACCCATAGGACTTGTACTGTGTTAGTGGCATCACACAGAGTTCCTATATTTTCTTCCCAGAAGCACCCATAGGACTTGTACTGTGTTAGTCCCATCACACAGAGCTCCTATATTTTCTTCCCAGAAGCACCCATAGGACTTGTACTGTGTTAGTGGCATCACACAGAGTTCCTATATTTTCTTCCCAGAAGCACCCATAGGACTTGTAGTGTGTTAGTCCCATCACACAGAGCTCCTATATTTTCTTCCCAGAAGCACCCATAGGACTTGTACTGTGTTAGTCCCATCACACAGAGTTCCTATATTTTCTTCCCAGAAGCACCCATAGGACTTGCAGTGTGTTAGTCCCATCACACAGAGCTCCTATATTGTCTTCCCAGAAGCACCCATAGGACTTGTACTGTGTTAGTGGCATCACACAGAGTTCCTATATTTTCTTCCCAGAAGCACCCATAGGACTTGTACTGTGTTAGTGGCATCACACAGAGTTCCTATATTGTCTTCCCAGAAGCACCCATAGGACTTGTACTGTGTTAGTGGCATCACACAGAGTTCCTATATTTTCTTCCCAGAAGCACCCATAGGACTTGTACTGTGTTAGTCCCATCACACAGAGCTCCTATATTTTCTTCCCAGAAGCACCCATAGGACTTCTAGTGTGTTAGTGGCATCACACAGAGTTCCTATATTTTTTTTCCCAGAAGCACCCATAGGACTTCTAGTGTGTTAGTGGCATCACACAGAGTTCCTATATTTTCTTCCCAGAAGCACCCATAGGACTTCTAGTGTGTTAGTGGCATCACACAGAGTTCCTATATTTTCTTCCCAGAAGCACCCATAGGACTTGTACTGTGTTAGAAGCATCACACAGAGTTCCTATATTTTCTTCCCAGAAGCACCCATAGGACTTGTAGTGTGTTAGTCCCATCACACAGAGCTCCTATATTTTCTTCCCAGAAGCACCCATAGGACTTGTACTGTGTTAGTCCCATCACACAGAGTTCCTATATTTTCTTCCCAGAAGCACCCATAGGACTTGTAGTGTGTTAGTCCCATCACACAGAGCTCCTATATTTTCTTCCCAGAAGCACCCATAGGACTTCAATTGTGTGTTAGTGGCATCACACAGAGCTCCTATATTTTCTTTGCAGAAGCACCCATAGGACTTCTAGTGTGTTAGTGGCATCACACAGAGCTCCTATATTTTCTTCTCAGCAGCACCCACAGGACTTCTAGTGTGTTAGTGGCATCACACAGAGCTCCTATATTTTCTTCTCAGCAGCACCCACAGGACTTCTAGTGTGTTAGTGGCATCACACAGAGCTCCTATATTTTCTTTGCAGAAGCACCCATAGGACTTCTAGTGTGTTAGTGGCATCACACAGAGCTCCTATATTTTCTTCTCAGCAGCACCAACAGGACTTCTAGTGTGTTAGTGGCATCACACAGAGCTCCTATATTTTCTTTGCAGAAGCACCCATAGGACTTCGAGTGTGTTAGTGGCATCACACAGAGCTCCTATATTTTCTTCTCAGCAGCACCCACAGGACTTCTAGTGTGTTAGTGGCATCACACAGAGCTCCTATATTTTCTTTGCAGAAGCACCCATAGGACTTCTAGTGTGTTAGTGGCATCACACAGAGCTCCTATATTTTCTTCTCAGCAGCACCCACAGGACTTCTAGTGTGTTAGTGGCATCACACAGAACTCCTATATTTTCTTTGCAGAAGCACCCATAGGACTTCTAGTGTGTTAGTGGCATCACACAGAGCTCCTATATTTTCTTCTCAGTAGCACCCACAGGACTTCTAGTGTGTTAGTGGCATCACACAGACCTCCTATATTTTCTTTGCAGAAGCACCCATAGGACTTCTAGTGTGTTAGTGGCATCACACAGAGCTCCTATATTTTCTTCTCAGCAGCACCCACAGGACTTCTAGTGTGTTAGTGGCATCACACAGAGCTCCTATATTTTCTTTGCAGAAGCACCCATAGGACTTCTAGTGTGTTAGTGGCATCACACAGAGCTCCTATATTTTCTTCTCAGCAGCACCCACAGGACTTCTAGTGTGTTAGTGGCATCACACAGACCTCCTATATTTTCTTTGCAGAAGCACCCATAGGACTTCTAGTGTGTTAGTGGCATCACACAGAGCTCCTATATTTTCTTCTCAGCAGCACCCACAGGACTTCTAGTGTGTTAGTGGCATCACACAGAGCTCCTATATTTTCTTTGCAGAAGCACCCATAGGACTTCTAGTGTGTTAGTGGCATCACACAGAGCTCCTATATTTTCTTCTCAGCAGCACCCACAGGACTTCTAGTGTGTTAGTGGCATCACACAGAGCTCCTATATTTTCTTTGAAGAAGCACCCATAGGACTTCTAGTGTGTTAGTGGCATCACACAGAGCTCCTATATTTTCTTCTCAGCAGCACCCACAGGACTTCTAGTGTGTTAGTGGCATCACACAGAGCTCCTATATTTTCTTTCAGCAGCACCCATAGGACTTCTAGTGTGTTAGTGGCATCACACAGAGCTCCTATATTTTTTCTTTGCAGAAGCACCCATAGGACTTCTAGCTTGTTAGTGGCATCACACAGAGCTCCTATATTTTCTTCTCAGCAGCACCCACAGGACTACCGACTACAATGGCTGGAAGACCGCCAAGGGGAGGCAGAGCGTGCAGAGCCAAGAACACAGGGCAGGCAGGCTCTGTTTCTAGTGGACGTGGCCGTGGCCGTGGATGTGGTCGTGCATCGTCATCAGCACGTGACCATGGGACACGCGCGTCTTTGTTTTCGGCAGCTGGACATGTGGAGCCGCATCATGCTGAAGGCTTGGTAGAATGGATGACCAAGCCCTCCTCATCCTCCTCATCCTCTCTCACCCAGGCGCAGGGTACTGGCAGAGCAGCTGCCAACGCGTACTCAATGGCATCATCAGCCACCCCTTCCCTAGACCCACCATGTCCTCCTGAGGAGTCCCCCGAACTCTTTGAGCACAGTGTTGGGTACATGCTCCAGGAGGATGCCCAACGATTCGAATGCTCGGATGATGATACCCAACTTGAGGAAGTCAGTAGTGTGCGCGCAGAGAGAGGGGATGCTGAAGGACAGCAATCTGGCAGTACTGTTCCACCAGCTGCAGCTTACTGCCAGGTTTGCTCTAGTGGTGAAGAGGGAGGGGATGATGAGGTCACTGACGCCACGTGGGTGCCTGGAGGGAGAGAGGATGAGGAGGAGGACGAGGAGGAGGAGGACGAGGCGGAGGAGGACGAGGACGAGGAGGATGCGGCGTCACATGTCCAGGATGCCCCCTGGAGGCCAGCTAGAGGCCAGCACAGCAACTGTACAACACCGCAGAGCTCCGCCTGTGCAGGGCGCTGCCTCTGCACATTATCAGAAAAGTTCTTTGGTGTGGGCCTTTTTTGAGACGAGTACATCAGATCGCACCACTGCTATTTGCAATATTTGTCTCAAGCGTATCTCGCGTGGCCAAAACATCAGCCGCTTGGGCACCACAAGCATGACCAGACATATGTCGACCTGCCATGCAGCTCGTTGGCAGGCACACATAAAAGACCCACACCAAAGAACTAAGCGGACCTCTCCTTGCTCCTCATCAGCTGGGATCTCCATCCCCACTACATCTTCAGTCCTCTCTGAAAGCTGCTGTGAGAGGACTGAAGGTGTAAAATTAGGTGTGTCACAACCAAGTAATTGCAGTACACCGACGTCCGATAGTAGCAGGCAAATTTCCCTGCCCCAGCTGCTGGACCGTCGAAAGAAGTACACTCCCAGCCATCCACATGCCCAGAGGTTGAATGCTAGCTTGGCTAAATTGCTAGCACTTCAACTGCTGCCTTTTCAGTTGGTAGACTCGGCCCCCTTCCGTGAGTTTGTTCAATGTGCGGTTCCTCAGTGGCAGGTTCCCAAACGCCACTTTTTCTCACGGAAGGCGATTCCGTCTCTCTACCGGCATGTGAAAGGCAATGTCCATGCCTCGCTGGACAGGGCGGTCAGCGGTAAGGTGCATATTACCGCTGACTCATGGTCCAGCAGGCATGGACAGGGACGTTACCTTTCTTTCACGGCCCATTGGGTCACTCTATTGGCAGCTGGGAGGGATGCAGGACAAGGTGCAGTAGTGTTGGAGGTTGTTCCGCCACCACGCCTCCAAAACGCTACTACTGCTACTGGTTGTGACACACCTCTCTCCTCCACCCCCTCCTCTTCTTCTTCCTCCAGTGCTCTGTCCTCGGAACCAGCGGTGCTCCGTAGGCGTACAAGGGGCTACGCAAATACGCAGGCAAAAAGATGCCATGCCGTGCTTGCGCTGGTGTGTTTGGGGGACAGGAGCCACACTGGGCCAGAGGTTCTGGCAGCTCTGCAGGGGCAGGCCGAGAGGTGGTTGACGCCACGCCAGGTTAAGCCAGGAATGGTCGTTTCTGACAATGGCACCAACCTCCTCTCCGCCCTGCGACAGGGGCAGCTCACCCATGTGCCCTGTATGGCTCACGTCCTCAACCTGGTGGTGCAGCGGTTCTTGGGCAGGTTCCCAGGCTTACAGGATGTCCTGAGGCAGGCCAGGAAAGTCTGTGTGCATTTCCGTCGATCTTATAATGCCAGTGCTCGGCTGACTGAGCTGCAAAAGGAGCTGAACCTGCCCAAGAACCGCCTAATATGTGACATGCCCACCAGGTGGAACTCAACGTTGGCCATGCTGCAGCGACTGCACACGCAGCAGAGGGCCATTAATGAGTACCTTTGCGACTACGGCACCAGGACAGGTTCAGGGGAGCTTGGTTTTTTTTCCCCACGTCAGTGGAGCATGATCAGGGATGCATGCACTGTCCTCTCACCATTTGAGGAGGCCACGAGGATGGTGAGCAGTGACAGTGCATGCATCAGTGACACTGTACCTCTTGTCCACCTGTTGGAGCATACGCTGCGTGGGATAATGGACAGGGCACTTGAGGCAGAACAGAGGCAGGAAGAGGAGGACTTCCTTGCCTCTCAAGGCCCCCTTTATCCGGACAGTGTTCCTTCTGTCCCACCCATCACACAGGAAGAGGATGAGGATGAGGAGGAGGAGGAGGAGGAGGAGGAGGATTGTGTGAGCATGGAGGTGGAGCCTGGCACTCAGCATCAGCAGCAGCAGTCTTTTAGGGATGATGTACAGTCCCAACAAACCAGTGGACTTGTACGTGGCTGGGAGGAGGTGGCTGGCGATCATGTCATCCTCAGTGACCCAGAAGACTCCGGACCGAATGCCTCAGCTAACCTACGCTGCATGGCCTCCCTGATCCTGCAAAGCCTGCGGAAGGATCCTCGTGTTCTTCGGATCAAGGAGAGGGACCATTACTGGCTGGCCACTCTCCTTGATCCACGGTACAAGGGTAAGGTTGCGGACCTTATCTTGCCGTCGCAGAGGGAGCAGAGGATGAGACATCTCAGGGAGGCCTTGCAGAAAGGTCTGTGCAACGCGTTCCCAGAAACTGGGAGGTTACAAACTCCTGGTCCTGGGCGACGAGTTGCTGAGGCTTCGGTCAGTAGCAGAAGGAGCGGTGGGGAAGGTGGACGTCTGACCGATGCGTTCAGACAATTTTTTAGTCCGTAGCCCCAAGGTATGATCGGTTCCAGCAACCATCGCCAGCGTCTGATATACATGGTGCAGGAATACCTTGGGGCAAGGTCAGACTTGGACACCTTTCCCACCGAAAATCCTCTGGCTTACTGGGTCCTGAGGATGGATCACTGGCCAGAGCTTGCACAGTATGTAATTGAGCTACTGGCCTGTCCTGCCTCCAGCGTTCTTTCCGAACGCACATTCAGTGCTGCTGGAGGATTTGTCACCGATCATAGGGTGCGCCTGTCCACCGAATCGGTTGATCGACTGACCTTCATCAAAATGAATCAGTCTTGGATCACCACCAGCTACCAGGCACCTGAAGCGGATATAACGGAATAATTTATAATGTCACATCCCTTCAAGACTGCCTATGCTGATGCTGAGTGACTGTCCTGTTATGTTCACTGACTATCCTCTTCCTCCTCCTCAATGATCCATGCCACCACACCAGTGCCTAAGGCACAATTTTTCAGCCCCTGTATAACAGGGGCGTGTACTTACAATTTTTTTAAAAAATGCTTCGCAACACGTGTGACTGCTGTGCTCCAAGTACAGTATCTGTGAGGGGTTGCAGTGTTGTGGCACCAGCACCAGTGCCTAAGGCACAATTTTTCAGCCCCTGTTTAACAGGGGCGTGTAATTAAATTTTTTTTAAAAAAATGCTTCGCAACACGTGTGACTGCTGTGCTCCAAGTACAGTATCTGTGAGGGGTTGCAGTGTTGTGGCTCCAGCACCAGTGCCTAAGGCACAATTTTTCAGCCCCTGTTTAACAGGGGCGTGTAATTACAATTTTTTTTAAAAAAATGCTTCGCAACACGTGTGACTGCTGTGCTCCAAGTACAGTATCTGTGAGGGGTTGCAGTGTTGTGGCACCAGTGCCTAAGGCACAATTTTTCAGCCCCTGTTGGGGCGTGTAATTACAATTTTTAGGCAATGCTTTGCAACAGGTCTCATTGCTGTGCTAAGAGTACAGTATCTGTGAGGGGTTGCAGTGTTGTGGCACCAGCACCAATGTCTAAGGCACAATTTTTCAGCCCCTGTTTAACAGGGGCGTGTAATTACAAATCTTGATCTAATAGTTCACAGCAGGGCCCATTCCTGCGTCCACCAAGAGTAACTGTGAGGGCTTACAGTCTTGTGGCAACACCGTCCACCACCACCACCCCACCACCAAAGGCCCAATTTGTCTGCCCTGTTCAACAGGTGCATGCAATTACAAATCTTGATCTAATAACTCACAGCAGGGCCCATTCCTGCGCCCACCAAGAGTAACTGTGAGAGCTTACAGTCTTGTGGCAACACCGTCCACCACCACCACCACCAAAGGCCCAATTGTTCTGCCCTGTTCAACAGGTGCATGCAATTACAAATCTTGATCTAATAACTCACAGCAGGGCCCATTCCTGCGCCCACCAAGAGTAACTGTGAGGGCTTACAGTCTTGTGGCAACACCGTCCACTACCACCACCACCACCAAAGGCCCAATTTTTCTGCCCTGTTTAACAGGTGCATGCAAGTACAAATCTTGATCTATTAACTCACAGCAGGGCCCATTCCTGTGCCCACCAGTCTTGTGGCTACACCATCATCTAATAGGGCAAATTTCTGCAGAGTATATACGCCAGGCCCCTACTTTCAAACATCCAACTTACAAACAACTCCTACTTGCAAACGGAAAGAGAAAACAGGAAGTGAGAGGAAATCTACCCCTAGGAAGGGAAATTCTATGCTGTTAGATTTAATTTGGGAAAAAGGTATCTCCTCTCTACTGATGCTTTATCACCAATCCTTGTTTCAATTCAAACCCCACTTTTCCAAAAACATTTGTCATTGGGACGGAAAGTGAGGTGACATGTTCTGAACAGATGTGCAAAGACAGCAAATGTTACAGGGGTGATAACCCCTCCCTATGTTCTCCAAAAAGCTTAAAAATAGATTTTTTTGGGATGGAGCTACACTTCATAATGTACCTGTTCAGATTCTACTTAAGAACGAACCTACAGTCCGTGTCTTGTTTGCACCACCTATATACTGCTGTTCAGAGTATATAGGGTTGTAGGTATAGGGTTTTATTTTGGGTGCGGGGTCCCCCTTAATATCCATACAAGACCCAAAGGGGCTGGGGGGGGGGGGGGGGTGATGGGGTAGCCATGCCATTTTTCTCAAGGATTTTCAGCCATATGGCGGCCAGGACAAGACATGCCATTAAAGCCGCAAGTGTTTTTAAATGGCTTCTTTTTTTCCTTTACAAATGTCATTTTGTGCAAGGACAGTTCTAAACACGGGAAACACATGCCACTTCACAGGCATACTTTAGACACCCCCCAGGTACCATATTTAAAGGAAAATTTCACTTTTTTTTTTTTTTCACTTTATGCATCATTAAAATGACTGCTCCCGAAAAAACGTTAGTTTTTAAAAGTTTTTTTTGCATTGATATATGTCCCCTGGGGCAGGACCCGGGTCCCCAAACCTGTTTTATGACATTAACATGCATATTGGCCGTTGTAATTAGCACTTTTGATTTCGAACGTTCGCGTCCATTATAACGTATAGGGTTCGAAAATTTGCGCGAACTTTCGGTCCGTTCGAAGGTTCTGGTTCGAACCGAACCCGGGGGTGTTCGGCTTATCCCTACTCCACAGCATACTACTTGAGATTAGGGATGAACACCCCCCGGTTCAGTATGTGGCAGAACATGCGAACAGACTAAAAATTTGTGCTAACACGCAAACCCCGTTAAAGTCTATGGGACTCGAACATGAAAAATCGAAAGTGCAAATTTTAAAGGTTAATGTGCAAGTTATTGTCCTAAAAAGTGTTTGGGGACCCGGGTCCTGCCCCAGGGGACATGTATGAATGCAAAAAAAGTTTTAAAAACAGAAGTTTTTTCGGGAGCAGTGATTTTAATAATGCTTAAAGTGAAAAAGTAAAAGTGAAATATTCCTTTCAATATCATACCTGGGCGGTGTCTATAGTATGCCTGTAAAATGGTGCTTCCCGTGTTTAGAACAGTCCCTGCACAAAATTACATTTCTAAAGGGAAAAAAAGGCATTTAAAACTGCTTGCGGCTGTAATGTAGTGTTGCCCCCAGCCCATTAATGGGCCCTTTGAGTTTGGTATGGATATTAAGGTGAACCCCGCACCCAAATTAAAAAAAAAGCTGTGGGGCCCCCAGGCCCTATATACGCTGAACAGCAGTAGTATACAAGCGGTCCCCGGGTTACAAACAAGATAGGGACTGTAGGTTTGTTCTTAAGTTGAATCTGTTTGTAATTTTGAACAGGTACATTTTCTAAGTGTAGCTCCAGCCAAAAAAGCTATTTAAAAGCTTTTTAGATAACATAGGGAAGGGTTATTATTACCCCTGTAACATTTGTTTTGCTGTCTGTGCCCCTGTTCAGAAGATTTTACCTCACTTTCTGTCCCAATGAGAATTGGATTTTGAAAATGTTGGGTTGTTGTAGAAACAAGGATTGGTGATAAAGCATCAGTGGAGACACCTTTTTGCCATATTAACTCTTACAGGAGAGAATTTCCCTTCCTAGGGGTAGATTTCCTCTCACTTCCTGTTGTCTCCCTCCGTTTGTAAGTAGGAGTCATTTGTAATTTCGATCTTTGAAAATAGAGGACCGCCTGTATATACTATACAGCCTGCCCTATACACTCTGTGGAAAATTGGACCTTAGGTGTTGGTGGTACCGGAACACTGTAAGCCCTCACAGTTACTCTTGGTGGGCGCTGTAACGGGCCCTGCTGTGAAATATTATATCAAGAATTGTAATTACATGCCCCTGTTAAACAGGGGCAGAAAAATTGGGTCTTAGGCAGTGGTGGTGGTGCCACAACACTGTAACCCCTCACAGATTCTGTTGTTGAGCGCAGGAACAAGCCCTGTTGTGAAATATTAGAGCAAATACTGTAATTACATGCCCCTGTTAAACAGGGGCAGAAAAATTGGGCCTTAGGTGGTGGTGGTGGTGCCACAACACTGCAACCCCTCACAGATACTCCAGTTGAGCGCAAGAACGAGCCCTGCTGCAAAATACTACAGCAAAAATTATAATTATACGCCCCTGTTAAACAGGGGCAGAAAAATTGTGACTTAGGCACTGGTGGTGGTGCCCTGAAACAAAAATGTTCTTAAAAGCTATCAACGTGAACATTGAGGAGGAATAGGATAGTCACTCAGCATAACAGAATAGTCACTCAGCATAGGCAGTCTTTAAGTGATCTCACATTTATAGAAAAATGAATCAGTTACATCAGCATCAGGTGCTTGGTAGCTGGTGATCCAAGACTGATTCATTTTTATGAAGGGGAGTCAATCAACTGAGTCTGAGGACAGGCGTATTCTGTGATCGGTTACAAAGCCTCCAGCAGCACTTAATGTGCGTTCAGAAAGAACGCTGGACGAATGACAGGCCAGTAGCTCAATTGCATATTGTGCAAGCTCTGGCCAGTGATCCATCCTCAAGACCCAGTAACCCAGTGGATTTTCGGATGGAAAGGTCTCCAAGTCTGATCTTGCCCCTAGGTATTCCTGCACCATGTAAATCAGACGTTGGCGATGGCTGCTGGAACTGATCATACGTTGGGGCTGCGGATTAAAGAATTGTCTGAATGCATTGGTCAGGTGGCCACCTTCTCCACCGCTCCTTCTGTGACTGACTGAAGCCTCAGCAACACGTTGTCCAGGAGGACCAGGAAATTGTAAACTCCCAGGCTCTGGAAACGCATTGCACAAACCTTTCTGCAAGGCCTCTCGAAGATGTTTCATCCTCTGCTCCCTCTGCGAAGGCTGGATAAGTTCCGCAACCTTACCCTTGTAACGTGGATCAAGAAGGGTTGCCAGCCAGTAATGATCCCTCTCCTGATACCACGAATCCAAGGGTCCTTTCGCAGGCTTTACAGGCCATGCAGCGAAGGTTTGCTGAGGCATTTGATCTGGAGTCCTCTGGGTCACTAAGGATGGCATGATCCACAGCCACCTCCTCCCAGCCACATACAAGTCCATGGGTTTCTGGGGACTGAAAATGATGCCTTGAAAACTGCTGCTGATGCTGAGTGCTAGGCTACACCTCCATGCTGACACAATCCTCTTCCTCTTACTGTGTGATTGTCGGGCCCGCGGGAATACTGTCAGGATAAAGGGGGCCTTTATATGTAGGAGACTGTATATATATTTTATGCAATGCAGATCAGTGAATCGCCTGCCTGAAAGTGTATTTGAAAACGTACACCAGGAACGGCCTGCAGTCAGATATAGGCTTGGCTAGACTAGAATGAAGTGGATATATATATGTAGGAGACTGTATATATATTTTATGCACTGCAGATCACTGAATCGCCTGCCTGAAAATGTATTTGAAAACATACAACAGGAACGGCCTGCAGTCAGATATAGGCTTGGCTAGACTAGAATGCAGTGGATATATATATGTAGGAGACTGTATATATATATATTTTATGCACTGCAGATCACTGAATCACCTGCCTGCCTGAAAGTGTATTTGAAAACGTACACCAGGAACTATCTGCAGTCAGATATAGGCTTGGCTAGACTAGCATGCAGTGAATATAAATATGTAGGAGACTGTATATATATTTTATGCACTGCAGATCACAGAATCGCCTGCCTTCCTGCAGTATATTAGAAACAGTACACCAGGAACGGACCGCAGTGAGATCTCGCTAAACTGTATGCAGTGGATATATATATATATACTAGACTGACTGTATATATATATATATAAAATACACTGCAGCTAACTGAATCACCTGCCTGCCAGAAGTATAGTAGAAACAGTGAGTACACCAGGAATGGACTGCAGTGAGGTCTAACTAAACTGTATGCAGTGGATATATATATATATATATATATATATATATATATATATATATATATATATATATACTAGACTCACTGTATATATATATATTAAATACACTGCAGCTAACTGAATCACCTGCCTGCCAGAAGTATAGTAGAAACAGTACACCACCAGGAACGGACTGCAGTGAGATCTAGCTAAACTGTATGCAGTGGATATATATATATATATATATATATATATATATATATATATATATTAGACTGACTGCTACATATATATCAGGGCACGGGTGATAAAACTCAGGCACTGCTGACATCCACTGAATGTCTCTAGTTAGCCCAGAGAGTAGCCATTCGCAACTGGGTGCTTCACTGCTGGATAAACCTAGCAGCCAACATGTGATCCGGAAAACTTAACAAAGTCTCTGCCACAGACTAGGTTGTAACTGAAGATAAATAGGAACCTTTCCCGCAGTACCTGGGTTTCTCAGCCTTCTTGGCGATACTGTGGGAAGTGTGGATTCTTTAGTGTCCATGCAACTCAGCTCCCAGGCTCTTACCGAGCAGCCAGCTTGTTGGCCCTCCTCTGAAGAGTCATCCCCTGGTCACTTGTATGAGTTGCCGTGTCCCTCCAATACCGAGAGCACACCGGGACGCCTTTGAATCCTCCTTCAGTTACTGGGCCTCGAATTAACCAGTTCCGAGGCTTGGGAACGGACGGATCCCCACCCCAGACCATGAGGGCCTCTGGGGCTGGTCAGATTGACCATGCTTGCAGGGACGGCAGACACTCCTGGACCCGGGACCCCTCACGGGGCTGCCCCGGACCAGAACCATGAATCAAAGCAGAAGCCGAACCCTGAACACGTGACTTCAGCACCTTAAATACCCCTTCCCAGACTACGCAGCAGGGCCAGACGTGCCCACTGATTGGCTCCGAGAAAGATTGGTACCTAACACGTCCAACCAGGCTTGGCTCTCAGCCTGTCACAGGTGCCTCACTGCACCTATGACCAGGCGGAACTTCAGTACAGCCCAGTCAAACTGATGCCAAAGTAAAACCTGTACAATTAACCCACAGAACTCATTAATAGCACACACTTTAATAAAGTATATATATATATATATATATAAACTGTGATCTGCGTAGCTCACGAGCCACGCGCTGCTTGTCTCGAAAACCTAAACACTTACTCGCACGTTTTGTTGTACCCGATCGGGAGCCATCTATCTCTCTCTCTCACGAGCGGGCTACTCAGTCTCCGAATCGTTCAACATAACTCACGCACGGGTGCCGTTCGCACTCACACGTATCGTTCATGTTTTGCCATTATCCGAATTAGTGGCGCTAGCGAGCGTGCCGAATCGCTATTATATTCCGAAGCACTGTTGGCATTCTAGTTGTACGAATCACTTCGACCGTGTCGAAACATTTCACGAATTAGCATGACAATCATTTCATCATTTCAAACGTGGCTAACGTACCAGGCCATTCGGTCATGCTAAATCATTTCGCATCAGTTAAACAGGGCGTTCATGCCATCGCTTCGATCCTGGTCCGGTCGCATCCACGCATGCTCCGATCGGGGCGATCCAGATGCACGACTACCCGGCCTCATTTCGATACATGCGCCAAGGGCGGAATCACTTTACTGGCTGCGGGCATTCCTGATTCTTGCCCCTGTCATGGCATATCATTTCTGTCACTCTACCACGCCCGGCATGAATGCAGTCACTTCCCCGCACTAATTCGTGTCGGCGTGCCCTAGGCACGGCCTCATTTCTATACATGCGCCAAGGGCAGAATCGCATCACTGGTTGCGTACATTCCAGATTCTTGCCCCTGTCATGGTATCTCATTTCTGTCACCTTACCACGCCCGGTGTGAATGTAGTCACTTCTTCGCACTAAATTCGTGTCGGCGTGCCCTAGGCATGGCCTCATTTCAATACATGCGCCAAGGGCGGAATCGCATCACTGGTTGCGTACATTCCTGATTTCTTGCCCCCTGTCATGGTATCTCATTTCTGTCACCTTACACGCCCGGCGTGAATATAGTCACCTCTTCGCTCTACTAAATTCGTGTCGGCGTGCCCTAGGCACGGCCTCATTTCAATACATGCGCCAAGGGCGGAATCGCATCACTGGTTACGTACATTCCTGATTCTTGCCCCTGTCATGGTATCTCATTTCTGTCACCCTACCACGCCCGGCATGAATCGAGTCATTTCTTCGCACTGAATTCATGTCGGCGTGCCCCAGGCACGGCCTCATTTCAATACATGCGCCAAGGGCAGAATCGCATCACTGGTTTACGTACATTCCTGATTCTTGCTCCTGTCATGGTATCTCATTTCTGTCACCCTACCACGCCCGGCATGAATGGAGTCACTTCTTCGCACTAAATTCGTGTCGGCGTGCCCTAGGTTCGGCCTCATTTCAATACATGCGCCAGGGGCGGAGTCGCAAAGAGAAAAAAAAAAAAAAAAACTTTGATTCTTGCCCTTGTCATGTGATATCATTTCTGTGTCACCTTACCACGCCCGGTGTTAATTGGTCACCCGCTTGTACGAATTCGCGCCGGCGTGCCCTAGGCCGGCCGCATTTCAAAAAAGAAAAAAGAAAAAAAAAAGAGGAAAAAGAAAAAAAAAAAAAAAAAAGGGGGGAGCTTGGAGTCAGACTCGGTGGCAGCTGGATGTCACAGTTCGGCCTCAGCATACCTAGGCAGTCGGCCTAGTTTCATGGTGGCCTCATTCGGTACGTGCTCCAGAGTCCGGCCACAGTCACCCCCATACGGTACAAACGGGCCGGGCCCTGTCACGGGAAGTTCATTCAGTAAGGCAACAGGTCAAGTCAGTCGTTCGTGTTGTCATCTGTCAGTTGATCCCACAGCGATCTCGGCAGTCGACTCAAGTCACTATCGCCTGTTGTTATCATCTGCGTTGGGTTCCGTCGCTCTGGACGGCAGCAGTTTTAGGCTCTTAAATAGGTATTTTTTCTCACACTCTCTCAGGTCAGTCGGATTCAGTAGGTCCACCTGCGCCAACTTGATCAGGGTTCCAGCAGGTAAAAAAAAAAAAAAAAAAAAAAAACCACAAGGGCACGGGGGCTCCTGCTTTCTTGTGGCAGGTACGTATATCATAGGTGACACGTCCAAACTCATTTCTTGTCACCTTTTAGGCCCAGCCTGCAGACACGTGACCAGTCTACCAAGTTACAGGTCTTGGCAGCCGCCATGTCGTCAGTTGGCAGCGATGACCTCACCACCCCACTATCTCCGGCGTCAGCCTCCGAGGCTGGCAGTGTCCAGTCTCTTAGGGCATGGACAATTCCCAGGCTGTCCGCCGAGCTGAGACGCAGAGGGATACCCTTCTCGTCCACGGCCAGGAAGGCGGAGCTGTTCAGGCTTCTCTTCCCACCACCGGCCGCAGCAAGCCCCAGCAGCCAGCAGGCGTCTCTGGAATCGATTTCAGCCGCCGTTGCCCAGCTACACACCCTCGTGTCTTCCCTGTCTTCCTCAATCGTGGAGGTCCAGGACAGGGTGTCTCGGCTAGAGGCCAGCCCGGCTGCCACGGTTCCGGACCACGCGGTGGTCCCAGCCATCAGTGCACCGGCCGCAGGTAGTGAGCTTGCCACGCCTACCGTTCACCCTTCCCACCTGGTGCCACCCAGCGTAAGGAAGGACATTCTAGAGGGCAAAGACGTCAATCTGGCCTCACTCTTGATCTCGGTCCATGACTTGGCCGAGAACAAGGCCTACACCTGGGGGGATGTCTCGGTGGTGTTGAAAGCGAAGGATCCGAGGCTCAACAGGAAGCTCACGGTGCCCGAATTCACGCTCGCTTTCGGCATGTTTAGAGACGTGCTGTGCTCAGCCTCCCCCGGCAGACGGGAAGAGCTGGACCTCTACCTCCATTTGGTCGTAGACCTGGGCCACAAATACGGTGGCTCAGCGTTCTACGACTACCATCGGTCCTTCTCGGCCAAAGCCGCAGCCAGATTCACACAGTTCCATTTGCCAACGGACTGGAGCGTAGTGGACACGGAATTGTTCTGCCGCCACTTTGCAGGCCTTCGCTCCCCGCTATGTGCTGTCTGTCAGTCAGCGTCTCACACCACGGTCTGGTGTGCCAACGTAGCCTCTGTCCATCCGATAGCTAGCACGGCCTCTGCCAGCACGAGCCAGGCTCAGCAGGCCCCGGTGCAAGGGCGAAAGATGGACAAATTGGGACGTCGGTGCGGATGGTTGGGGGAGCCGCCATTTGCAACAATTTTAATTACGGCTCCTGCAATTTCAGCCAGTGCCGGCTCTTGCACGTTTGCACCCTGTGCCAGAGGGCGCACCCCAGGATCCTGTGTGAGGTCAAACAGAAGAGACCATGACTAAGCCGGGTCAATGTCCTTTGGCTCGGCGTTTACCTGACCTCACACCCCACTCCGTCACTCGCCAGCTACCTCATCCGAGGCTTCACTGAGGGGTTCCATACCGGGCTCATCACCCTGCCCCACTCCACCCACGAATGTCCGAATTTACGCTCAGCAGCAACAGACGAGCCAGCGATTGATGTCCTTTTGCAGACGGAGTTGGATCGGGACTTCATGATAGGCCCGTTCTGTCAATCCCCCTTCAGCATCTGGAGGGTTAGCCCTATCGGGCTTGTGCAGGGAAAGTTTTCAAATAAAAAAACGTCTGGTGTATGATCTGTCAGCGCCTCATTCTTCCGTCGTTCCCAGTCTCAACTCGCTCATCCCCTCCGAGGAGTTCTCGCTGAAGTACGCTTCGGTAGACATGGCTATCCAGGCCATCCTCAGGGCAGGGGTGGGTGCGTGGCTCTCGAAGGCGGACATATCCGACGCCTTCAAGCTGCTGCCCATCCATCCTTCCTTGTGGTGCTGGCACGGCATCAAGTGGAGGGAGCGATATTATTTCGCGACCAAATTGACCTTCGGGTCTAAAAGTAGTCCTTGGCTATTTGACAAGTTCGCCGAGACCCTGGCGTGGATCCTTCTCCATGAGGCACAGTGCCACGAGGTCATCCATTATTTGGATGACTTCCTTTTGATAGAGCCGCCCGGGGCTCCCCCAGGGGACCTTGGAAAGTTGAGGACGGTTTTCGACAATCTGAACGTCCCATAGCGGAGCACAAGTTTGACGGCCCGGCACACAAGATCACGTTCCTGGGCGTCGACCTTGACACGTTGGCCATGCAGGCCAGCCTTCCAGCAGATAAGTTGGACCGTATCAGGACGGTTCTGCGAGAGTTCACCCGGGGGGGGGGATGTACTCAGAAGCAACTTCAGTCTCTCCTCGGGATGCTGAACTTTGCCGTGAGGATCATCCCCCAGGGCCGCTCCTTTGTGTCCCGGTTGCTGGTCTTCCTGTCCTACACGCAGGACCCAGACCAGGTCATTAGGCTGGATTCTGCAGCCAGGGCAGATCTGGCCATGTGGGAGCACTTTCTTAGTGATTGGAACGGTGTGTCCCTGTTTATCCCAGTCGTGTCCACGCAGTCACCACAGGTGGTGACCGACGCGGCGGCATCCACAGGATGCGCCGCCATTTTTGGCCATTTGTGGTTCGCCGCCCCGTGGCCTCCTCAAGCACTAGCCACACCGGGCTTTAACTACTACGTCAGCCCTCTTTGAGCTCTTCCCTATTGTAGCAGCCGCCCACCTATGGGGTCACCATTGGTCTGGACAGACGGTGGCTTTCTCGACAGACAATCAAGCCACAGCCGAGATCATCAGCAAGGGCAGGTCTAAGTCCAGGCCCGTCATGTCCTTCCTCCGCAGACTGGTCCAGCTATCCCTACAGCATCAGTTCAATGTGTACTGCTCCTTCATTCCAGGGAAGTTCAACGCAGCAGCAGACGCACTCTCCCGTTTTAACTTTATTTCTTTCTTTGAACAGGTGCCAGGAGCCTGCCGTCATTCAGCCACTATCCCGAATTGGTCACAACTGACCTTGGACTAGCCCCACATCTACACTCAGCTACCGATATCATCAACGCCTCACTCGCCCGCAACACCCGTCGGGCCTACCAGACGGCCTGGAGGGCGTTTAAACAAGTTCCTGCCCCAGCGGCCTCGCGAGTCTTCCAGCCTCAAGCAGGTCTTGGCGTTCATCGCCTACTGCCATTCACACCTAGCACTGTCACACGGCACGATACGCCAGTACGTGGCCGGGGTGCAGCACTATTTGTCACTTCAAGACCCCGCAAGGCCTTCGGTGTTCTCCTGCCACGCCGTGAGGGCTCTACTACGTGGAGTTCAGAAACACCAGCCGCCAGTCAGCTCAAAGCGGCTGCCTATCACGGGGGAGATCTTCAAGGGGATGTCTGACATCCTGGATAGGTCCCCTTTCGGTCTCCTCCTCAGTACCGTCCTGCAGGCTGCGATACACATGGCGTTTTACGGGTTTCTGCGGCCCAGCGAGTTCACTCGCAGCCACCCAGCCAGTCCAGTCTTGCGTAGAAATAATCTCTATCGCCACCAGGATCACTACGTCCTTCACTTGGCGACATCCAAAACCCAACAGCGAGGTTCCGGAGTAGATATTCACCTGTACAGGACTCACAACAACTGGTGCCCAGTTGCCGTGTTGGACCGCCTGACGGCACTGCTGTCCGACTGCCCAGGGGCCAGTCCACTGCTACCTTTTCCGGTGAAAGCCCTTAACTCTTCGCAGTTCGTGGAACATGTCCGGGTCCTTCTCGGCCATCTTCAGTTGGACCCCAGCCAGTACTCCGGGCATTCGTTCCGGATCGGGGCGGCCACGACGGCCTCAAGACAGGGGGTTCCGGACCACGTAATCAAGAAACTGGGTCGGTGGAAGTCGGCCTGCTTCTCTCGCTACATTCCTAACCCACAGTTAGAGATGGCTCAGGCCTTTGCTCGACTCACTCAGTGACATTACCTCTAATAAATAATTATCCCCTACCTGAAGGTTTTTGCCCCTTATTTTGGCGTACCATACGGTAGACCAAGGCACACTTTCAGGTCTATTTCATGTTGGTGAGTTTTGTGTTGTCCCTATGTGTCATCGTTACTCATGTCGTCCGTAGGGCTCTAGACCATAACTATATATCTATATATATATATATATATATATATATATATATATACTAAATATATATACTAAACCGGGGCTCCAAATTTCAAGTCCTGAGCTACTAGCCAGGCCTCAAGGGTTACTCGCCACCAGTTGCCCCACCCAACCCCTACCCTGCCCCCCAATGCAGCCTGTGCCCACCGTGCAGCCTGTGCCCACCGTACAGCCTGTGTCCCCCATGTGCAGCCTGTGTCCCCCATGTGCAGCTTGTGTCCCATGTGCAGCTTGTGTCCAGTGTTGCCAACCTACCAGATTGAAATTTACTGACACAACACCCAAAATTTACTGGCACAGCCAAGTTTTTACTGACGTTTCCAAAAGTTACAAAATTACAGTTTTAAGTGCAAATTAGAGTATTTAGGCTACAAACAAATACAATATGCAATTAGCAATATGATTTTAAGTAGATAATAAGGCAAAAAAACATTTCTTATTTTATTTTCGAAATAGTAAGTAAGTAGCTCAGGAACAGGAGAAAGGAATGCAAGAAATTAGAATGGGCGGCACACACACATAAAATTTACTCTCACAGTGACACTGAAAGCAGCGTGCAGCAGAACAGATGATGATGAGACCTCGCCAACATGACACGTCCCCTCCTGAGCCACAGTGAGTCTCTCTCCAAGCCAAGTAGTCCCTCCAGTCCACTCCAGTCTAAACAGCACTAGTGGTCTTGGTCCCAGCCTGCCTTGCTCCCATACCGCAGACCCGCACACGAGGCTTTGGTCGCACTGCTTGGCTCCATTGCACCATGACATCACACAACATGCTCAGGCACCGCCTCCGGCAGAGCCACTTCATCACACTGTAGTAGGCACTCGGATGGTCTCAGCCAGCTGCGGACCAAGCCGAGCATCACAGCCATATTTTTTACTGGCAACATTTAACTTTTACTGGCATTTACTGGCAGGCGAAAATTGCCTATTTTTTACTGGCTGCCAGTAAAAATACTGACGGTTGGCAACACTGCTTGTGTCCCATGTGCAGCTTGTGTCCCAAGTGCAGCCTGTGTCCCATGTGCAGCTTGTGTCCCAAGTGCAGCTTGTGTCCCAAGTGCAGCCTGTGTCCCATGCGCAGCTTGTGTCCCATATGCAGCTTGCGTCCCATATGCAGCCTGTGTCCCAAGTGCAGTCTGTGTCCCATGTGCAGCTTGTGTCCCATGTGCAGCCTGTGTCCCATGTGCAGCTTGTGTCCCATGTGCATCTTGTGTCCCATATGCAGCCTGTGTCCCATGTGCAGCTTGTGTCCCATATGCAGCTTGTGTCCCATATGCAGCTTGTGTCCCAAGTGCAGGTTGTATCCCATGTGCAGCTTGTGTCCCAAGTGCAGCTTGTGTCCCAAGTTCAGCCTGTGTCCCATGTGCATCTTGTGTCCTGTGTGCAGCATGTGTCCCATGTGCAGCCTGTGTTCCATGTGCAGCCTGTGTCCCATGTGCAGCATGTGTCCCAAGTGCAGCTTGTGTCCCAAGTGCAGCTTGTGTCCCATGTGCAGCTTGTGTCCCATGTGCAGCTTGTGTCCCATGTGTAGCCTGTGTCCCATGTGCAGCTTGTGTCCTATGTGCAGCTTGTGTCCCAAGTGCAGCCTGTGTCCCATGTGCAGCCTGTGTCCCGTGTGCAGCATGTGTCCCAAGTGCAGTCTGTGTCCCATGTGTAGCCTGTGTCCCAAGTGCAGCCTGTATCCCATGTGCAGCCTGTGTCCCGTGTGCAGCATGTGTCCCAAGTGCAGCCTGTGTCCCAGGTGCTGCCTGTGTCCCGTGTGCAGCTTGTGTCCTGTGTGCAGCATGTGTCCCATGTGCAGCCTGTGTTCCATGTGCAGCCTGTGTCCCAAGTGCAGCCTGGGTCCCATGTGCAGCCTGTGTCCCATGTGCAGCCTGTGTTCCAAGTGCAGCCTGTGTGCCATGTGCAGCTTGTGTCCCAAGTGCAGCCTGTGTCCCATGTGCAGCCTGTGTCCCAAGTGCAGCCTGGGTCCCATGTGCAGTTCGTGTCCCAAGTGCAGCCTGTGTCCCATGTGCAGCCTGTGTCCCAAGTGCAGCCTGTGTCTCAAGTGCAGCCTGTGTCCCAAGTTCCGTCTGTGTCCCATGTGCATCTTGTGTCCCATATGCAGCCTGGGTCCCATGTGCAGCTTGCGTCCCAAGTGCAGCCTGTGTCCCATGTGCAGCCTGTGTCCCAAGTGCAGCCTGTGTCCCAAGTGCAGCCTGTGTCCCATGTGCAGCCTGTGTCCCAAGTGCAGCCTGTGTCCCATGTGCAGCCTGTGTCCCATGTGCTGCTTGTGTCCCAAGTGCAGCCTGTGTCCCAAGTGCAGCCTGTGTCCCATGTGCAGGTTGTATCCCATGTGCAGCTTGTGTCCCAAGTGCAGCTTGTGTCCCAAGTTCAGCCTGTGTCCCATGTGCATCTTGTGTCCCATATGCAGCCTGGGTCCCATGTGCAGCTTGCGTCCCAAGTGCAGCCTGTGTCCCATGTGCAGCCTGTGTCCCATGTGCAGCCTGGGTCCCAAGTGCAGCCTGGGTCCCATGTGCAGCCTGTGTCCCATGTGCAGCCTGGGTCCAAAGTGCAGCCTGTGTCCCATGTGCAGCTTGTGTCCCAAGTGACACCCTGTGTCCCATGTGCAGCCTGTGTCCCAAGTGCAGCCTGTGTCCCATGTGCAGCCTGGGTCCAAAGTGCAGCCTGTGTCCCATGTGCAGCTTGTGTCCCAAGTGACACCCTGTGTCCCATGTGCAGCCTGTGTTCCAAGTGCAGCCTGTGTCCCATGTGCAGCCTGTGTCCCATATGCAGCCTGTGTCCCATGTGCAGCCTGTGTCCCAAGTGCAGCCTGGGTCCCATGTGCAGCCTGTGTCCCATGTGCAGCCTGGGTCCAAAGTGCAGCCTGTGTCCCATGTGCAGCTTGTGTCCCAAGTGCAGCCTGTGTCCCATGTGCAGCCTGTGTCCCAAGTGCAGCCTGTGTCCCAAGTTCAGCTTGTGTCCCATATGCAGCTTAAGTCCCATATGCAGCTTGTGTCCCATATGCAGCCTACCTGTGGAGGGGAAGAGAGGAGAGCCCATGTGCAGCTTGTGTCCCAAGTGCAGCTTGTGTCCCAAGTTCAGCTTGTGTCCCATATGCAGCTTAAGTCCCATATGCAGCTTATGTCCCATATGCAGCCTACCTGTGGAGGGGAAGAGAGGAGAGCCGCCACTGGATGATCACAGCAGGGAAAATCACAGTTTTCGTTTCCATAGCTGTGTGTTCCCCCACCGCACGCCGTCACATAAGCCCCTCCCCTTGTCCGGGGAACTTTGATACATGTCACCCGTCCTAGGATTGGACGGGTGATCTGTCTATCAAAGTCCCGGAAAAGAGGAGGGGCTTATGTGACGGCCCAGCCAGCCCGCAAAATGCCAGTGTGCGAGTGTAATTTTTGAGGGCTGTACTTGACTGACTGTATATATATATACATATATATGAAATACACTGCAGCTAACTGAATCACCTGCCTGGCAGAAGTATAGTAGAAAAGGTACACTATCAGGAACAGAATCCAGTGAGATCTAGCTAAACTGTATGCAGTGGATATATATATATATATATATATATATATATATATATATATATATATATATATATATATATACAGGGCTCAAAATTTCAAGTCCTGAGCCACTAGCCAAGCCTCAAGGGTTACTCGCCAGCAGTTTCCCCACCCAACCCCTACCCTGCCCCTACTTCTGCCACTAATCACGCCCTCACAAATTATCTCGACACTTAAATGTTTTATGCAGAATTAAGTTACAAAAATAAATATTAACAACAACTTTATTAGTTCCCCTCAGCACAGCCTCACCAGTGTCCATCAATGCAGGCTCACCTGTGCCCACCATTGCAGCGTGACCTGTGCCCACCATTGCAGCATGACCCGTGCCCACCATTGCAGCCTCACCGTGCCCACCATTGCAGCCTCACCATGCCCACCATTGCAGCCGCACCGTGCCCACCATTGCAGCCGCACCGTGCCCACCATTGCAGCCGCACCATGCCCAATATTGCAGCCGCACCGTGCCCCCTTTGCAGCCGCACCGTGCCCCCTTTGCAGACTCACCGTGCCCCCTTTGCCGATTCACCGTGCCCCCTTTGCCGATTCACCGTGCCCCCTTTGCCGATTCACCGTGCCCCCTTTGCCGATTCACCGTGCCCCCATTGCAGACTCATTGTGCCCAACATTGCAGACTCATTGTGCCCAACATTGCAGACTCATTGTGCCCCCATTGCTGACTTACTGTGCCCCCATTTCAGACTTACTGTGCCCCCATTGCCGACTCACTGTGCCCCCATTGCCGACTCACTGTGCCCCCATTGCCGACTCACTGTGCCCCCATTGCCGACTCACTGGCCCCCCATTGCCGACTCACTGTGCCCCCATTGCCGACTCACTGTGCCCCCTTGCAGATTCACTGTGCCCCCATTGCAGATTCACTGTGCCCCCATTGCAGATTCACTGTGCCCCCATTGCAGATTCACTGTACCCAGTGTAATTGCCTCCGCTCTGCTGGCCGTGACACAAAGCCCCGCCTCCTCCTGACCCCGCGCCTGTGATAGACAGAACGCGGGTCCAGGCTCGGGGAGGCATTCTGTCTACCACAGGCGCAGGGTCAGGAGGGGCTGTGTCACGGTGAGCAGAGCAGAGCGGATTTCAACGACGCTATAACAGCTTACATTGTAATTGCCTCCGCTCTGCTGGCCGTGACACAAAGCCCTGCCTCCTCCTGACCCCGCGCCTGTGATAGACAGAACACGGGTCCAATGCGGGGAGGCATTCTGTCTACCACAGGCGCGGGGTCAGGAGGGGCTGTGTCACGGCGAGCAGAGCGGATTTCAATGTAAGCTGTTATTATAGCGTGTGCCCCCATTGCCGACTCACTGTGCCCCCATTGCCGACTCACTGTGCCCCCATTGCCGACTCACTGTGCCCCCATTGCTGACTCACTGTGCCCCCTTGCAGATTCACTGTGCCCCCATTGCAGATTCACTGTGCCCCCAATGCAGATTCACTGTGCCCCCATTGCAGATTCACTGTGCCCCCATTGCAGATTCACTTTACCCAACATTGCAGACTTATTGTGCCCAACATTTCAGACTCATTGTGTCACCATTGGCAGCCGGATCATGACAGGAGGAAGAGGATAGCCCCACGGGATCGCAGAGCGGTATAGCACGTGACGCTATAACAGCTTACATTGTAATTGCCTCCGATCTGCTGGCCGTGACACAAAGCCCCGCATCCTCCTGACCCCGCGCCTGTGATAGACAGAACGCGGGTCCAGGCGCGGGGTCAGGAGGGACTGTGTCATGGCGAGCAGAGCAGAGCGGATTTCAATGTAAGCTGTTATTATAGCATGTTATACCGCTCTGCGATCCCGCGGGTCTCCTCTTCCTCCATGCTCTCTGCAATCGGGCAATCACTGGGAGAACGGCTCCCGATGCTCGCCCCACCACTACCAAGCAGCCCAGCTCGCAAGACCTCATTTTCCACTCGCAAAATGCGAGTAGGCGAGTGGAAAATTTGAGGGCTGTATATATATATATATATATATATTGTACAGGACGCAGTGGCTGGGTCCTGGAAGGACGCTATGTTTCCCCTCTGTTTGGTCTGTGATCCCTTTAAGGGAACAAAAAGGGTTAACTCACCTGTCAGAGGAGGTGGGTTTAAAAACAAGACAGGAAGTTGCAGATGGGTGGAGGAGTGCAGAGGAGATAGTGGTTTGTGTTTGGCTTGATTTGCAGCAACCAAAGTCAACAGCAGCGTTCGGCCTGGAAGCCTCCTAGCAGATGAAGTCACCTGCGACAGCACCCCAGGACTGTGTTTGATTGCAATAGCAATTCGGGACTTTGATAGTCGGTGAGACTGAAACCTTTTTCTTTTGTTTTGCTGCTGTGAAGCTGTTTAAGTTTAATAAAACCTCCTTTTGAACTAAAAGCCTGTGTCCTGCGGTCTAGCTGGTCCCCCGAACTTTACAAGTGGTGCTCGGATGCGGGCAGGACAGAGTAACAGGCGTGTTTTTTTTTTTTTTTTTTTGCTGGCTTTTGCATTTGAATTTAAAACTGACATTTAAAGGGACAGTACAGTGAATTTATGTCCTGGGTTAAAGCTGCCCAAACCCTGAAAGCTGAAGCAATGGAGGAACTAATTAAACAACTGTCCCTGGCTAATATACAAGCGCAGACCCGCCATGAGGAAGCTAATCAGCGCTTAGCAACTCAGCTGGAGGTACAGCAAGAAAATACTCGCCTGTTGGTGGCTCAGTTGGCAGCACAGCAAGCAACCCAGCAAGGGGTTATGCAGGCTCAGGTGACTGCCTTAAAAGAAGTAGTACAGCAGTTGTCTCAGGGTCGTGAGCAAGCGGCTGTTGCCCCTGGCAACCAGGTGACCGTGAGGGCAAGCCATTTTTTGCAGAAATTGTCCCTGAGTGATGATGTAGAGGCATTTCTTGCTACATTTGAGAGGACGGCAGAGAGAGAAGGGTGGCCCCAGGACCAGTGGGCCGGCCTAATTGCCCCTTTTCTCACCGGAGATCCTCAAAAAGCCTACTTCGACCTGCCACCAGAGGACGCTAAAGACTATCAAAAACTAAAGGCAGAAATACTGGCTCGTTTGGGGGTGACTACGGCCGTTCGGGCCCAACGAGTGCACCAATGGAAGTATTGTCCAGATCGTCCACCACGGTCTCAAATGCATGACCTGGTGCAACTGGTAAAAAAATGGCTGCAGCCCGAAGTGTTGTCGGGCCCCCAAATCGTGGAGCGGGTCGTCCTGGACCGATACCTACGGTCACTGCCAGACGACCTTCAACGGTGGGTCAGCCATGGAGACCCCAAAACAGTGAACCTCCTTGTCGAGATGGTAGAACGATATACAGTGGTGGAGGATCTGCTTGGCCCTACCAAGCGCCAAGGGCCCAGTCTGCCACGGCCTATTCGATCGACTGCCGCCCTTCGAAAGGATGTCCCCCGGAGCCCTGGAATCAACACCCCGGAAGGTCAAGAGTCACTCCCAGTACCTCCTCAGCGATCTGTTCCTGTTCGGAGAGGAGGGGATGTACAATGTTGGCGGTGTCATTCCTGGGGCCATACCCGGGCCCACTGCCCACTGCAAGAGGAGCCCATGGAATGCGGGGTTCTTCGGAGGGGGTCTTTTTATGCTCATAGAGCATGTACCACACACCTTGACCGCGGAGAAGAGAAATTTGAGTGTGTAGTCCAAGTGAACCACCTCCCTGCCTGGGCTTTGCTGGACTCCGGAAGCATGGTAACCCTTGTTCATCCTAGAGTACTTGGGAAGATCGGTCCGGTAAGCAAAACTTTACGGGTTGTATGCATTCACGGGGACACTAGAGAGTACCCTCTCATCTCGGTGTCCATCTCCACAGCATATGGCACTGGTACTCAAGAGGTGGGGGTGGTAAAGAACTTGATACATGATGTTATCATAGGACGAGACTGTCCATTTTTTGAAAAACTGTGGGGACAAGGAGAACTATCTGAACGATCCCAAGACTGGGGAGAAACTAGTTCCTCTGTTCCTATGGTTGAGGGTAATAACCCTGAGATGCCAAATGAACCTAATGTGGATCCAGTTGATACAAATGCTAATGATTGGGTTAATGGTGATGAAAGTAGTGCTGATACTGTGAAGGGTGTCAAAATGTGTGGTTCGCAGACCTACCTGAACACTGAGGAGGGGGAACCTTCCCCACTTCAGGTAATGCTGGGTGAAGAGGATGAGGAAGTGGCCTCTACCCCTGCCCTGCCGGATTTGGGTGTTCCCCAGGGGACATTTGGTACTGCCCAGATGCAGGACCCCACTTTGGCCCGTGCACGGGAACAAGTTGTAGTATTAAATGGGGTACCCCAAGAGCCAGGTGCGAATGAGCGGTGGCCCCACTTTGCCATATATAATGAATTGCTTTATCGGGTTACCAAAGTGAGAGAAAATGTGGTAGAACAATTATTGGTACCCCAACAGTATAGACGCAAGGTCCTGGACCTGGCCCATGATGATGTTTTAGGGGGACACCTGGGAGTTGAAAAGACGGAGGCACGGATCACCGACCGGTTTTACTGGCCAGGTCTGAAAGCAGAGGTAAGAAGATACTGTGCCTCTTGTCCCACCTGTCAGTTGACCGCGCCGGTGACCCACTTCCGGAGCCCTTTGGTCCCTCTGCCCATAATTGAGGTCCCATTCGAGAGAATAGCCATGGATATAGTGGGTCCTTTGGTAAAGTCAGCTCGAGGTCACTCTTACATACTGGTGATCCTTGACTATGCCACCCGGTATCCTGAAGCGCTACCTCTGCGGAATACCTCCTCTAAGGCTATTGCTCGGGAATTATTCCAGTTGTTTACACGGACTGGTTTTCCCAAGGAAATACTCACGGACCAGGGCACCCCGTTTATGTCGAGGGTTATGACTGATGTGTGCAAGCTGTTCCGGATTAAACAGCTGCGCACATCGGTCTACCATCCACAAACGGATGGGTTGGTAGAGCGCTTTAATAAGACCCTTAAGTCTATGCTCAAGCGGGTTGTACAAAGGGATGGGAAGGACTGGGACTGCCTGTTACCCGCTCTCCTATTTGCTATCCGGGAAGTGCCCCAGGCCTCCACTGGGTTTTCGCCCTTTGAGTTGGTATATGGGCGGAGACCTCGCGGACTACTGGATTTTGTTAAAGAGGAATGGGAAAGTGAACCTATTCAGCATAAGAGTGTTCTTGAATATGTTTCCCAAATGCAGGAGAGGATCCGAACTGTGATGCCTCTAGTCAAAGAACATTTGCAAAAAGCCCAGGAGGCTCAACGACGGGTCTATAATAGGGCTGCTAGAATAAGGAACTTCCAAGTGGGGGATCGAGTAGCGGTGTTGATCCCCACTGTGGAAAGTAAATTCTTGGCCAGGTGGCAAGGCCCCTTTGAAGTTGTAGAAAAAGTGGGAGAGGTAAATTATAGAGTCCACCAACCAGGTAAGAGGAAACCCTATCAGATATATCATGTAAACTTGTTAAAGCCCTGGACAGACAGGGAACCGGTGACCTCCCTGGCTGGTGCAAGACTTGAGCCTAGGGTTGGGGTGGAGAGTGTCCAAGTAGCAAATACCCTGTCTAGAGTCCAAAGTCAGCAGGCAAAGGAGTTCTTGCAGAGAAATAAAGAGAAATTTTCAGACTTGCCAGGGCTCACTAGTGTCATAGAGCATGATATTGTCACGGAACCAGGAGTCAAAGTTTTTGTCCGGCCTTACCGCATTCCAGAGGCCCAAAGGAAGGCTGTTTCAGAGGAAGTGAAGAAGATGTTGGACCTGGAGATTATTGAGGAATCACAGAGTGAGTGGTCAAGCCCGATTGTGTTGGTACCGAAGCCCAACGGGACTCTGCGATTCTGCAATGATTTCCGGAAACTAAATGAAGTTTCACGGTTTGATGCCTACCCCATGCCCCGGGTAGATGAGCTTATTGAGAGACTAGGTCCAGCCAGGTATATCACTACATTAGACCTTACCAAGGGGTATTGGCAAATCCCGTTGACTAAGGCTGCTAGAGAGAAAACTGCTTTTTCTACCCCAGAGGGAAGTTTTCAGTACAAGAGAATGCCTTTTGGATTGCAAACTGCTCCAGCCACATTTCAGAGGGCAATGGATAGGATTTTACGTCCTCATCGGGAGTATGCCTCAGTATACTTGGATGACATAGTCATTTTTAGCAGAGACTGGGAATCACACTTGCCCAAAGTCCAGGCAGTACTGGACTCTCTTTGGAAGGAGGGGTTTACAATAAACCCCGAAAAGTGTGCTTTGGGAATGGAGGAGGTGAAATACCTGGGCTATGTTGTGGGTAGAGGGGTAGTAAAACCTCAGGTCAACAAGGTAGAGGCTGTACAGAATTGGCCCCGCCCCCTCACAAAAAAACAGGTACGTGCATTCCTGGGTATGGTGGGATACTACAGGAGGTTTGTACCCAACTTTGCCACGTTGGCAGCTCCATTGACCGATCTGACTAAGGGTCGGAAATCGGTCATGGTGGAGTGGAATGCAGACGCTGAGAAAGCTTTTTTGGAGCTCAAGTCGGCACTGTGCCAACACCCTGTCCTAGTAGCACCCAATTTTTCAAAAGAGTTTGTTGTACAGACTGATGCTTCCGATGTAGGATTGGGAGCAGTTTTGTCACAGGTTATTCATGGCGAGGAGCACCCAGTAGTCTTCCTCAGTAGGAAGTTAACACCAGCGGAGAAAAACTACGCTATAATTGAACGAGAGTGTCTGGCCATTAAGTGGGCTCTGGAATCCCTCAGATATTACCTCTTGGGGAGGAAGTTTAGGCTGATTTCTGACCATGCCCCTTTAACATGGCTGAGACAAGGTAAAGGGACTAATGCCAGGGTTACCCGGTGGTTCCTGGCACTCCAGGAATTTAAATTTGTAGTGGAGCATAGGCCCGGGAGACTGCATCAAAATGCAGATGCCCTCTCCCGAGTCCATTGTTTGAGCTCCACGGTTGCCTCCACCTCCTTGGCGTTGGGGCACAGGGGGGGGATATGTACAGGACGCAGTGGCTGGGTCCTGGAAGGACGCTATGTTTCCCCTCTGTTTGGTCTGTGATCCCTTTAAGGGAACAAAAAGGGTTAACTCACCTGTCAGAGGAGGTGGGTTTAAAAACAAGACAGGAAGTTGCAGATGGGTGGAGGAGTGCAGAGGAGATAGTGGTTTGTGTTTGGCTTGATTTGCAGCAACCAAAGTCAACAGCAGCGTTCGGCCTGGAAGCCTCCTAGCAGATGAAGTCACCTGCGACAGCACCCCAGGACTGTGTTTGATTGCAATAGCAATTCGGGACTTTGATAGTCGGTGAGACTGAAACCTTTTTCTTTTGTTTTGCTGCTGTGAAGCTGTTTAAGTTTAATAAAACCTCCTTTTGAACTAAAAGCCTGTGTCCTGCGGTCTAGCTGGTCCCCCGAACTTTACAATATATATATATATATATATATATACTAGACTGACTGTATTCATATATATATATATATATGAAATACACTGCAGCTAAGTGAATCACCTGCCTGCCAGAAGTATAGTAGAAACACCACCAGGAACAGACTGCAGTGAGATCTAGCTAAACTGTATGCAGTGGATATATATATATATATATATATATATATACTAGACTGACTGTATATATATATATATATATATATATATATATATATATATATATATATATATATATATATATATATATATATATATATATATATATATATATATATATATATATGAAATACACTGCAGCTAACTGAATCACCTGCCTGCCAGAAGTATAGAGAAACAGTACACCACCAGGAACGGACTGCAGTGAGATCTAGCTAAACTGTATGCAGACAATGTCCATTATCTAGGAGGGTACATATGGGTAGTCCAGACCCCACTCCAGAGCAACTCTTCTCTGTATCTCCCTCTGGAAGCGTGAGAACTGGGGTAATTCTTTGGAGCTCCCCTTCCCAGGCAAGACACAAGCATCTTGGGATCTCACCACCCACTTCCTGTAGATGGGCACTCTGGTCTGGGTAGTGGAGGGTCTGTTTATAAAGAGTTTGCTGCATGGGACAGGGGTCCATACTGTAGGCTGGGCATCTTCTCTTGCCTCTGACTGAGTCTCTGGGGAATGGGAACCGCCTGTCTCCCACTACTCCCCTTCGGAACTTTTCTCAGGGGATGACCACTCTACTAGTCTCTCCAAAGACCCAAACTTTCCCAGTATTCTGGGAGAACCCCAATCTATGACTCGGCCGTTGCTTACCTCATCCAGCTCACCTGGAGGTGCAACTCCCTCTGGCAAAGGCTCCCTCCGGATAGGTATAGCAAGGGACTTAGAGCTAGCCGGCTCTTCAGGGATGTCATCCGGCTCCTGGACACTAGCACATGCAGTCGCCAGGCCCCTGGCCAGGCCACAAATGGCTGCATATGTCCTCTGTCTTCACGGTGGAGTCGCTGGGCACACTGTATTAGATACTGTGTACACCACCAGAAAAGTAGTAGGAACAGGTCGCTGCATATGTCCTCTGTCTTCACGGTGGAGTCGCTGGGCACACTGTATTAGATACTGTGTACACCACCAGAAAAGTAGTAGGAACTGTACTATGGCTGCACTGTATTCTGTATATATAGTGACTGATATATATATATTTATTTATTAATACACCGCCTGAAGTGTATTAGAAACAGAACACCACAGAACGCACTGTAGCTATAGGCTACACTGGATGCAGAGTATATATGTATATATACTGTATATATATATATATAGATATATATAGAAATATAAATTGAAATTTGAATCAAATTTGAATCAAATTTTACATCGAACTCCATTTGAATTCTAACTGTAAACGTATTTTTGAAATCAAAGTCTGTGTTATTAAAATACCATTTTGAAATAATGCTGTGTTCGTTAAGCCACAGGTGATTCAAAGAGTCATTGTAATCATTTGATGAAGATTTTTTTTATTGTTTGTTCACTTTGCCACATTCGAATCAAAAAGAAATCTAAAATTTTCGATTCGGCCGATTCAAAATTCATCAATTCGAACGTTTCGAATAAAAACAATTGGTAAATTTGAAAAAAGACATAAAACGATTTCCGAATACAAATTTGAATTGAACGAATTAACTTAACTAAATTAAATAACTAGATTAATGAATCTAAACAAAACAAAACACATTTTTTCACCATGCACATGTCTAGTACTTGCAAAGCAACTTTAGTAATCGGGCACTATCTCTTTACACAGCAAGTTTGCAACTGAGCATAGATGCAAATCCACAGAAGATTCACATAAAGAGCTTTTTGGCTCAATACACACACTTAAAAGTACAATGCAGGTATTTGCAGGTAATGCAATGCACATATAAATACAATCGGTGGCGGCCTGTCCATTAGGGGCGCAGGGGCACCGCCCCCTATTCATGCATCTGGCCCCTAACATACATGCGCTGGACGCAGGGATTCCAATGGGAGTTTTTTTTTTAAAGCATGTGATTAGAGCCCGAGGCTCTAATAAGCTTTAAAAAAGGGTGTGAGGGTGGGTGGCCCAACCCACCCTGTTGTGTGACAATATCAAATTAATATTTGCTATTGTCATACTGATTCTCCTCCCGGCCAATCAGGAAGCAGGTCATGATTCCAGATTGGCCAAAAGGAGAGGCAATCCTATTGGCCGCCTATTAGGAGGAGGGAGGAGACGCAGAGGAAGCCGCGCTGCCCTAAAGCCAAGGAAGGAGGAGCCGCCGCCTGCCGCCTGGAGGACCAAGATGGGGTAAGTGCGGGGACCGACCGGGGGGGTGGAGTGCGGGAGACTAGACCAACCGCCGGGGGGGTATTGGCGCATGGATTCTCGCACCCCTCAAAAAATATACCACCAGCCGCCAATTAATACAATGCTGGTAAATGCAGGTAATGCAATGCACATATAAATATAATTCAGGTTCTGTAAATATTTTCTGCAAACAGGTACTGGCTATCAGAATCTCTATTAAGCAATGCATCCATCTGCTCTCTTGCTATGTGGGCAGGGACTGAGAACAAATGGCACTAAGCAGATTCAAGTGCAGCAGTATCTTCTGTATATGTGGTGGACTTTCATTACTTGTGAAAATCATAACGGCCTTTCTTCCGCACAACGCCAAGAGTGTTCAGTCCCCAGCTCCCTTCTGACTTGTGCGCAGTATCTCACACTGTTGTTTTACCTTGAGTAGGTCCAGGCTCAAATTGTGTACTCTCACAGGTCTGGCTTACTAGCAGGAGAGTGGATAAAAATGATATCATCACTTCTCCAGCATGAGAAGGACACTAACTGTCACAGACAGATAATTATTTAATTGTCTCTCTCCAGGCTTCTTAATTAATTTTTTCTTTTCCCCTGCCTCTCTCACTGGCTGACAGTGCTCCTGAGCTCAAGTTAGGTTGACTTACCCTCCTGTACACAAGTTTAATTTTAGCAACACTTAGGTCTCTTTTACACAAGCAATTTTGTCAGTTTTTTAGGTGGACCTGGTTAGAAGGTTCATGCATTCTATGGGCAGGTGGGTATAAACTGACTTGTGTCTGTTTACACCCAACTAACTCTGTGTCTGATCCGGTCTCCAAAAGAAATAAAAAACAGAAGAGGACACTTCCTTTTCTGTGTAGTGATGGTGGACTACATTTATAATATTGTGCAATTTCCCCATCATTCTTCATCTATAGTTATATCCCTCTAGTGCTGGGCTCCAGTGACTGTCATCATATCTGTGAGCCCAAGCAAAAGGATTGTGGAACTAGTAGTCTTTCAGACTGGCTATTCCATTGTGTCACATTACAACTGGACTACACATCCCAGGCATCCTTGCTACAAGGAAACTTCTGAGAGGAACTATAAAAGAGTCAGGAGATTCTTCCTGCACTCCCTTCTTCCTGGGCCTTGCCGAGTGCCCACCTCTCTGTGGCAGAGCGAGAGGCTGCGGCATACCATGCAGTGATCAAGTGATTCCAACCCAGGGCCTAACTCTTCTTGCTGTTTGTCAGACATCTACGCGGCACCAACCCAGCAGATCGACACTACGGTTGTCCACATTTAGCAGCTGTGGGTCATCGCTGGTCGCTTTACTGAAGGACATCTCTTCCCGGCGTTTAGCCGGTCGTTGGTGAGAGGGCAGTTGCTCATCTTTAGCAATCCTTCCCTAGTTACTTTATTTGAACACTGTGTACAGACACCTTTACCTTGGGAACACTTTACTGCGCTTCTATTTGAACACTGTACATAGACAGGGCCGGATTAACATAGGGGCTATTGGAGCTGCAGCCCCAGGCCCCTTTCTCAAGATAGGCCCATTTGCCCCAAAAAAAATAAAAAATAAAATAAAAAAAATAAAATAAAAAGATCGACTTCGAGGGTTGTAGCTCAACGATCAGGAGTCACAGAGACCCCACATTTGGGGGGTATGTAGCTAAAGACATACTCCAGCAGTGGTTAAAATATGGGGCTGCTATCATCTATGGTTCTGGAGATATGGGGTTGCTTGCGCAGTCGATCAGAAGCTACATACAGAGCGGCCAGTATAAATACAAGCTGGCACACTCTGCCGAAGATTGAGAGGATGAACTCACAGTGCTTATAATAATTATTTGTATATTACTTATGATAATTAACCCCTTGCCATCCAGGCCAATTCTGACACTTCTCTCCTACATGTAAAAATCATAATTTTTTTGATAGAAAATTACTCAGAAGCCTCAAGCATTATATATGTTGTTTTAGCAGACACCCTATGGAATAAAATGGTGGTCTTTGCAACTTTTTATGTTACACAATATTTGTGCAGCAATTTTTCAAACGTTTTTTTTTTTTTAAAGAAACTGTTTCATTCATAAAACAAAAACACTAAAGTTAGCACAATTTTTTCTGTGTACCAAGCAATGCTTTAATTTTTTTACAGGTTACATGTTTAGAGTTACAGAGGAGGTCTAAGGCTAGAATTCTTGTTCTCACTCTAACGATCGTGGCATATGTAACCTGTGTGTATCTGGCTCTGATACTAACCAGTGCCTACCCAGCCACTGACTAGTATCTCTCCCCAGCCTGTCCCCACACACCCTCTCACCTGCTGACCTGTGAATGGGGGAATCACTCCTGCAGTGTTATTGTGTTCTGCCAGTGAATACGATGATCAGTGTTACTAACTATAGCTGGCAGCACTGATTGTTTTGGGGAAAACCTGACAGGCTGGTTGTACTCAAGTCGGTTAATAGGTTGACTTGTGTAAAACCAGGTAGCCCATACATAGATCGACTATGGCTGGTCTTTGCTTAATTGGTGCAATTTCAATCCCTGTATGGCCTGCTTAACCACTACACAGTCCCTAAACAGCTTTCCACAAACCTTTACATTTTCCTTCCCAGATTCCTTCATCCTCCTCTCCTATACATAGTGCCCACTGTCATACTCTCCACACTTCTCTCCTGTACATAGCGCCCGCTGTCATATCCTACACACTCCTCTCCTGTACATAGTGCCCGCTGTCATACACTTCTCTCCTGTACATAGTGCCCACTGTCGTACCCTCCACACTCCTCTCCTGTACATACTTCTCACTGTCATACCCTCCACACTCCTCTGCTGTGCATACTGCCCACTGTCATACTCTTCACACTCCTCTCCTGTACATAGTGCCTTCTGTCATACCCTCCACACTCCTCTCATGTACATAGTGCCCACTGTTAGACCCTCCACATTCCTCTTCCTCACCTGCACATACTTCCCACTTTTATACCATCCATTCTCCTCCACTATGCCTCTTACCCACAAAAACAGTTCTTTAAAATTGCCCCATTATTAGTACTTATTTAATTTTGTAATTACTATTGTGATGTATAGAGGAACATAGGGGATGTTAGCTACTCTAAATATAGCACTTGTAAAAAAGTGTCCCTGAAAATATTTTTGAAATGTTGGCAACTATGCGGGTCAGTAGAGGGCCCCATGAGAGGCTCCTGGGTTCCAATGATATTAAAGCGGTAGTAAACTTTTCTAACGTTACTATTTTTTAGAGGCCCTGAGGTAGGTTATGCCATAATGTACAAGTATGCACAGCATATTAGCACATTAGTGTACACTTAAATTGTCTGACTGAGCCCTCCAGTGCTGTGCTGTGATCAATCCGGCCCGGGCACTTCCATCGTCTTCCTTCCGGGTTCTGTGCCTTCGGTCACTTGCCTTGTCCGGGCTATGTTGTTGTCATTCCCACACATGCTCATGTGCATCCTCTTTCTCTCATCCCCCCTTTCTCTCTCATCCTCTTTCCCTTACCCCTCACACCTCTTTCATCCCCTTTCTCTCTCTCTCTCTCTCTCTCTCTCTCTCTCTCATCCTCCCTCTCTTTTTAATTTAATTTATTATAACAAAAAATTGTTTGTTTTTTATTTATAAATTTATTGTTTATAAAAGGCCCCACCAAAATCCTCAGCACCAGGCCCATGATGTTCTTAATTAGGGATGAGCCGAACACCCCCGGGTTCGGTTCGAACCAGAACCTTCGAACGGACCGAAAGTTCGCGCGAATTTTCGAACCCTATACGTTATAATGGACGCGAACGTTCGAAATCAAAAGTGCTAATTACAACGGCCAATATGCATGTTAATGTCATAAAACAGGTTTGGGGACCCGGGTCCTGCCCCAGGGGACATATATCAATGCAAAAAGAACTTTTAAAAACTAACGTTTTTTTCGGGAGCAGTCATTTTAATGATGCATAAAGTGAAAAAAAAAAGTGAAATTTTCCTTTAAATATGGTACCTGGGGGGTGTCTAAAGTATGCCTGTGAAGTGGCATATGTTTCCCGTGTTTAGAACTGTCCTTGCACAAAATGACATTTGTAAAGGAAAAAAAGAAGCCATTTAAAACCACTTGCGGCTTTAGGTTTGTTCTTAAGTAGAATCTGAACAGGTACATTATGAAGTGTAGCTCCATCCCAAAAAAATCTATTTTTAAGCTTTTTGGAGAACATAGGGAGGGGTTATCACCCCTGTAACATTTGCTGTCTTTGCACATCTGTTCAGAACATGTCACCTAACTTTCCGTCCCAATGACAAATGTTTTTGGAAAAAGTGGGGTTTTAATTGAAACAAGGATTGGTGATAAAGTATCAGTAGAGAGGAGATACCTTTTTCCCAAATTAAATCTAACAGGATAGAATTTCCCTTCCTAGGGGTAGATTTCCTCTCACTTCCTGTTTTCTCTTTCCATTTGCAAGTAGGAGTCGTTTGTAAGTTGGATGTTTGAAAGTAGGGGCCTGGCGTATATACTCTGCAGAAATTTGCCCTATTAGATGTTGGTGTAGCCACAAGACTGGTGGGCACAGGAATGGGCCCTGCTATGAGTTAATAGATCAAGATTTGTAATTGCATGCACCTGTTGAACAGGGCAGAAAAATTGGGGGTGGTGGTGGTGGTGGACGGTGTTGCCACAAGACTGTAAGCTCTCACAGTTACTCTTGGTGGGCGCAGGAATGGGCCCTGCTGTGAGTTATTAGATCAAGATTTGTAATTGCAAGCACCTGAAGAACAGGGCAGAAAAATTGGGCCTTTGGCGGTGGTGGTGGACGGTGTTGCCACAAGACTGTAGGCCCTCATAGTTACTCTTGGTGGGCGCAGGAATGGGCCCTGCTGTGAGTTATTAGATCAAGATTTGTAATTGCAAGCACCTGATGAACAGGGCAGAAAAATTGGGCCTTTGGCGGTGGTGGTGGACGGTGTTGCCACAAGACTGTAGGCCCTCACAGTTACTCTTGGTGGGCGCAGGAATGGGCCCTGTTGTGAGTTATTAGATCAAGATTTGTAATTGCAAGCACCTGATGAACAGGGCAGAAAAATTGGGCCTTTGGCGGTGGTGGTGGACGGTGTTGCCACAAGACTGCAGGCCCTCATAGTTACTCTTGGTGGGCGCAGGAATGGGCCCTGCTGTGAACTATTAGATCAAGATTTGTAATTACCCGCCCCTGTTAAACAGGGGCTGAAAAATTGTGCCTTAGGCACTGGTGCTGGTGCCACAACACTGCAACCCCTCACAGAGACTGTACTTGGAGCACAGCAGTCACACGTGTTGCGAAGCATTTTTTAAAAAATTGGAAGTACACGCCCCTGTTAAACAGGGGCTGAAAAATTGTGCCTTAGGCACTGGTGCTGGTGCCACAACACTGCAACCCGGCCCTCACAGATACTGTACTTGGAGCACAGCAGTCACACGTTTAGCGAAGCATTTTTTTTAAAAATTGTAAGTACCCGCCCCTGTTAAACAGGGGCTGAAAAATTGTGCCTTAGGCACTGGTGCTGGTGCCACAACACTGCAACCCGGCCCTCACAGATACTGTACTTGGAGCACAGCAGTCACACGTGTTGCGAAGCATTTTTTTAAAAAATTGTAAGTACCCTCCCCTGTTAAACAGGGGCTGAAAAATTGTGCCTTAGGCACTGGTGCTGGTGCCACAACACTGCAACCCGGCCCTCACAGATACTGTACTTGGAGCACAGCAGTCACACGTGTTGCGAAGCATTTTTTTAAAAAATTGGAAGTACCCGCCCCTGTTAAACAGGGGCTGAAAAATTGTGCCTTAGGCACTGGTGCTGGTGCCACAACACTGCAACCCGGCCCTCACAGATACTGTACTTGGAGCACAGCAGTCACACGTTTAGCGAAGCATTTTTTTAAAAAATTGTAAGTACCCGCCCCTGTTAAACAGGGGCTGAAAAATTGTGCCTTAGGCACTGGTGCTGGTGCCACAACACTGCAACCCGGCCCTCACAGATACTGTACTTGGAGCACAGCAGTCACACGTGTTGCGAAGCATTTTTTTAAAAAAATTGTAAGTACCCGCCCCTGTTAAACAGGGGCTGAAAAATTGTGCCTTAGGCACTGGTGCTGGTGCCACAACACTGCAACCCCTCACAGAGACTGTACTTGGAGCACAGCAGTCACACGTGTTGCGAAGCATTTTTTTAAAAAATTGGAAGTACACGCCCCTGTTAAACAGGGGCTGAAAAATTGTGCCTTAGGCACTGGTGTGGTGGCATGGATCATTGAGGAGGAGGAAGAGGATAGTCAGTGAACATAAGAGGACAGTCACTCAGCATCAGCATAGGCAGTCTTGAAGGGATGTGACATTAAAAATTATTCGGTTATATCCGCCTCAGGTGCCTGGTAGCTGGTGGTGATCCAAGACTGATTCATTTTGATGAATGTCAGTCGATCAACCGAGGCGGTGGACAGGCGCACCCTATGATCAGTCACAAATCCTCCAGCAGCACTGAATGTGCGTTCGGAAAGAACGCTGGAGGCAGGACAGGCCAGTAGCTCAATTGCATACTGTGCAAGCTCTGGCCAGTGATCCATCCTCAGGACCCAGTAAGCCAGAGGATTTTCGGTGGGAAAGGTGTCCAAGTCTGACCTTGCCCCAAGGTATTCCTGCACCATGTATATCAGACGCTGGCGATGGTTGCTGGAACCGATCATACCTTGGGGCTGCGGACTAAAAAATTGTCTGAACGCATCGGTCAGACGTCCACCTTCCCCACCGCTCCTTCTGCCACTGACCGAAGCCTCAGCAACTCGTCGCCCAGGACCAGGAGTTTGTAGCCTCCCAGTTTCTGGGAACGCGTTGCACAGACCTTTCTGCAAGGCCTCCCTGAGATGTCTCATCCTCTGCTCCCTCTGCGACGGCAAGATAAGGTCCGCAACCTTACCCTTGTACCGCGGATCAAGGAGAGTGGCCAGCCAGTAATGGTCCCTCTCCTTGATCCGAAGAACACGAGGATCCTTCCGCAGGCTTTGCAGGATCAGGGAGGCCATGCAGCGTAGGTTAGCTGAGGCATTCGGTCCGGAGTCTTCTGGGTCACTGAGGATGACATGATCGCCAGCCACCTCCTCCCAGCCACGTACAAGTCCACTGGTTTGTTGGGACTGTACATCATCCCTAAAAGACTGCTGCTGCTGATGCTGAGTGCCAGGCTCCACCTCCATGCTCACACAATCCTCCTCCTCCTCCTCCTCCTCCTCATCCTCTTCCTGTGTGATGGGTGGGACAGAAGGAACACTGTCCGGATAAAGGGGGCCTTGAGAGGCAAGGAAGTCCTCCTCTTCCTGCCTCTGTTCTGCCTCAAGTGCCCTGTCCATTATCCCACGCAGCGTATGCTCCAACAGGTGGACAAGAGGGACAGTGTCACTGATGCATGCACTGTCACTGCTCACCATCCTCGTGGCCTCCTCAAATGGTGAGAGGACAGTGCATGCATCCCTGATCATGCTCCACTGACGTGGGGAAAAAAAACCAAGCTCCCCTGACCCTGTCCTGGTGCCGTAGTCGCAAAGGTACTCATTGATGGCCCTCTGCTGCGTGTGCAGTCGCTGCAGCATGGCCAACGTTGAGTTCCACCTGGTGGGCATGTCACATATTAGGCGGTTCTTGGGCAGGTTCAGCTCCTTTTGCAGCTCAGTCAGCCGAGCACTGGCATTATAAGATCGGCGGAAATGCACACAGACTTTCCTGGCCTGCCTCAGGACATCCTGTAAGCCTGGGAACCTGCCCAAGAACCGCTGCACCACCAGGTTGAGGACGTGAGCCATGCAGGGCACATGGGTGAGCTGCCCCTGTCGCAGGGCGGAGAGGAGGTTGGTGCCATTGTCAGAAACGACCATTCCTGGCTTAAGCTGACGTGGCGTCAACCACCTCTCGGCCTGCCCCTGCAGAGCTGCCAGAACCTCTGGCCCAGTGTGGCTCCTGTCCCCCAAACACACCAGCGCAAGCACGGCATGGCATCTTTTTGCCTGCGTACTTGCGTAGCCCCTTGTACGCCTACGGAGCACCGCTGGTTCCAAGGACAGAGCACTGGAGGAAGAAGAAGAGGAGGGGGTGGAGGAGAGAGGTGTGTCACAACCAGTAGCAGTAGTCGCGTTTTGGAGGCGTGGTGGCGGAACAACCTCCAACACTACTGCACCTTGTCCTGCATCCCTCCCAGCTGCCAATAGAGTGACCCAATGGGCCGTGAAAGAAAGGTACCGTCCCTGTCCATGCCTGCTGGACCATGAGTCAGCGGTAATATGCACCTTACCGCTGACTGCCCTGTCCAGCGAGGCATGGACATTGCCCTCCACATGCCGGTAGAGAGACGGAATCGCCTTCCGCGAGAAAAAGTGGCGTTTGGGAACCTGCCACTGAGGAACCGCACATTGAACAAACTCACGGAAGGGGGCCGAGTCTACCAACTGAAAAGGCAGCAGTTGAAGTGCTAGCAATTTAGCAAGGCTAGCATTCAACCGCTGGGCATGTGGATGGCTGGGAGTGTACTTCTTTCTACGGTCCAGCAGCTGGGGCAGGGAAATTTGCCTGCTGCAATCGGACGTCGGTGTACTGCAAGTACTTGGTTGTGACACACCTAATTCTACACCTTCAGTCCTCTCAGAGCAGCTTTCAGAGAGGACTGAAGGTGTAGTGGGGATGGAGATCCCAGCTGAGGAGGAGCAAGGAGAGGTCCGCTTAGTTCTTTGGTGTGGGTCTTTTATGTGTGCCTGCCAACGAGCTGCATGGCAGGTCGCCATATGTCTGGTCATGCTTGTCGTGCCCAAGCGGCTGATGTTTTGGCCACGCGAGATACGCTTGAGACAAATATTGCAAATAGCAGTGGTGCGATCTGCTGCACTCGTCTCAAAAAAGGCCCACACCAAAGAACTTTTCTGATAACGTGCAGAGGCAGCGCCCTGCACAGGCGGAGCTCTGCGGTGTTGTACAGTTGCTGTGCTGGCCTCTACCTGGCCTCCAGGGGGCATCCTGCCTCGTTGGACATGTGACGCCGCATCCTCCTCCTCCTCGTCCTCCTCCTCATCCTCTCTCCCTTGAGGCACCCACGTGGAGTCAGTGACCTCATCATCCCCTCCCTCTTCACCACTAGAGCAAACCTGGCAGTAAGCTGCAGCTGGTGGAACAGTACTGCCAGATTCCTCAAGCTGGGTATCGTCATACGAGCCTTCGAATCGTTGGGCATCCTCCTGGAGCATGTACCCAACACTGTGCTCAAAGAGTTCGGGGGACTCCTCAGGAGGACATGGTGGGTCTAGGGAAGGGGTGGCTGATGATGCTCTGTCAGTACCCTGAGCCTGGGTGAGAGAGGATGAGGAGGATGAGGAGGGCTTGGTCATCCATTCTACCAAGCCTTCAGCATGATGCGGCTCCACATGTCCAGCTGCCGAAAACAAAGACGCGCGTGTCCCATGGCCACGTGCTGATGACGATGCACGACCACGTCCACGTCCACGGCCACGTCCACTAGAAACAGAGCCTGCCTGCCCTGTGTTCTTGGCTCTGCACGCTCTGCCTCCCCTTGGCGGTCTTCCAGCCATTGTAGTCGGTAGTCCTGTGGGTGCTGCTGAGAAGAATATATAGGAGCTCTGTGTGATGCCACTAACACACTAGAAGTCCTATGGGTGCTTCTGCAAAGAAAATAGAGGAGCTCTGTGTGATGCCACTAACACACTAGAAGTCCTGTGGGTGCTGCTGAGAAGAATATATAGGAGCTCTGTGTGATGCCACTAACACACTAGAAGTCCTATGGGTGCTTCTGCAAAGAAAATAGAGGAGCTCTGTGTGATGCCACTAACACACTAGAAGTCCTGTGGGTGCTTATGCAAAGAAAATAGAGGAGCTCTGTGTGATGCCACTAACACACTAGAAGTCCTGTGGGTGCTTCTGCAAAGAAAATAGAGGAGCTCTGTGTGATGCCACTAACACACTAGAAGTCCTGTGGGTGCTGCTGAGAAGAATATATAGGAGCTCTGTGTGATGCCACTAACACACTAGAAGTCCTATGGGTGCTTCTGCTAAGAAAATAGAGGAGCTCTGTGTGATGCCACTAACACACTAGAAGTCCTGTGGGTGCTTCTGCAAAGAAAATAGAGGAGCTCTGTGTGATGCCACTAACACACTAGAAGTCCTATGGGTGCTTCTGCAAAGAAAATAGAGGAGCTCTGTGTGATGCCACTAACACACTAGAAGTCCTGTGGGTGCTTCTGCAAAGAAAATAGAGGAGCTCTGTGTGATGCCACTAACACACTAGAAGTCCTGTGGGTGCTTCTGCAAAGAAAATAGAGGAGCTCTGTGTGATGCCACTAACACACTAGAAGTCCTATGGGTGCTTCTGCAAAGAAAATAGAGGAGCTCTGTGTGATGCCACTAACACACTAGAAGTCCTGTGGGTGCTTATGCAAAGAAAATAGAGGAGCTCTGTGTGATGCCACTAACACACTAGAAGTCCTGTGGGTGCTTATGCAAAGAAAATAGAGGAGCTCTGCGTGATGCCACTAACACACTAGAAGTCCTGTGGGTGCTGCTGAGAAGAATATATAGGAGCTCTGTGTGATGCCACTAACACACTAGAAGTCCTATGGGTGCTTCTGCAAAGAAAATAGAGGAGCTCTGTGTGATGCCACTAACACACTAGAAGTCCTGTGGGTGCTTCTGCAAAGAAAATAGAGGAGCTCTGTGTGATGCCACTAACACACTAGAAGTCCTGTGGGTGCTGCTGAGAAGAATATATAGGAGCTCTGTGTGATGCCACTAACACACTAGAAGTCCTATGGGTGCTTCTGCAAAGAAAATAGAGGAGCTCTGTGTGATGGGACTAACACACTTCAAGTCCTATAGGTGCTTCTGGGAAGAAAATAAAGGTCTGTGTGATGGGACTAACACACTTCAAGTCCTATAGTTGCTTCTGGGAACAAAATATAGGATCTCTGTGTGATGGGACTAACACACTTCAAGTCCTATAGGTGCTTCTGGGAACAAAATATAGCTCTGTGTGTGTGATGGGACTAACACACTTCAAGTCCTATAGGTGCTTCTGGGAACAAAATATAGCTCTGTGTGTGTGATGGGACTAACACACTTCAAGTCCTATAGGTGCTTCTGGGAACAAAATATAGCTCTGTGTGTGTGATGGGACTAACACACTTCAAGTCCTATAGGTGCTTCTGGGAAGAAAATATAGCTCTGTGTGTGTGATGGGACTAACACACTTCAAGTCCTATAGGTGCTTCTGGGAACAAAATATAGCTCTGTGTGTGTGATGGGACTAACACACTTCAAGTCCTATAGGTGCTTCTGGGAACAAAATATAGCTCTGTGTGTGTGATGGGACTAACACACTTCAAGTCCTATAGGTGCTTCTGGGAACAAAATATAGCTCTGTGTGTGTGATGGGACTAACACACTTCAAGTCCTATAGGTGATTCTGGGAAGAAAATATAGCTCTGTGTGTGTAATGGGACTAACACACTTCAAGTCCTATAGGTGCCTCTGGGAACAAAATATAGCTCTGTGTGTGTGATGGGACTAACACACTTCAAGTCCTATAGGTGCTTCTGGGAAGAAAAAATATAGCTCTGTGTGTGTGATGGGACTAACACACTTCAAGTCCTATAGGTGCTTCTGGGAACAAAATATAGCTCTGTGTGTGTGATGGGACTAACACACTTCAAGTCCTATAGGTGCTTCTGGGAAGGAAATAAAGGTCTGTGTGATGGGACTAACACACTTCAAGTCCTATAGGTGCTTCTGGGAACAAAATATAGCTCTGTGTGTGTGATGGGACTAACACACTTCAAGTCCTATAGGTGCTTCTGGGAACAAAATATAGCTCTGTGTGTGTGATGGGACTAACACACTTCAAGTCCTATAGGTGCTTCTGGGAAGGAAATAAAGGTCTGTGTGATGGGACTAACACACTTCAAGTCCTATAGGTGCTTCTGGGAACAAAATATAGCTCTGTGTGTGTGATGGGACTAACACACACTTCAAGTCCTATAGGTGCTTCTGGGAACAAAATATAGCTCTGTGTGTGTGATGGGACTAACACACTTCAAGTCCTATAGGTGCCTCTGGGAACAAAATATAGCTCTGTGTGTGTGATGGGACTAACACACTTCAAGTCCTATAGGTGCTTCTGGGAAGAAAATATAGCTCTGTGTGTGTGATGGGACTAACACACTTCAAGTCCTATAGGTGCTTCTGGGAACAAAATATAGCTCTGTGTGTGTGTGATGGGACTAACACACTTCAAGTCCTATAGGTGCTTCTGGGAACAAAATATAGCTCTGTGTGTGTGATGGGACTAACACACTACAAGTCCTATAGGTGCTTCTGGGAACAAAATATAGGAGCTCTGCCTGCCTGCCACGAACACACTACAAGTCCTATAGGTGCTTCTGGGAACAAAATATAGGAGCTCTGCCTGCCTGCCACGAACACACTACAAGTCCTATAGGTGCTTCTGGTAACAAAATATAGGAGCTCTGCCTGCCTGCCACGAACACACTACAAGTCCTATAGGTGCTTCTGGTAACAAAATATAGGAGCTCTGCCTGCCTGCCACGAACACACTACAAGTCCTATAGGTGCTTCTGGTAACAAAATATAGGAGCTCTGCCTGCCTGCCACGAACACACTACAAGTCCTATAGGTGCTTCTGGTAACAAAATATAGGAGCTCTGCCTGCCTGCCACGAACACACTACAAGCCCCTCTTTCTCAATCAATCTTTGTAACTGAATCTATCTAACTCAATCTCTGTAAGTGAATCTCTCTACCTAACTAAATCCAGCAGAGTGTCACAGAATCAGCCTGCTCAATCTGCGCCGGAACAGCATGTGACCGGCGCAGACGGCGTGGCGGCCTTTTATAGGGGGGGGCGTGTACTACAGCCCCTGAGCTGTAATTGGCTACAGGCGTCCTGCCTGTAGCCAATTATGGCTCTTCGAGTTTCCGGGGCTGTGATTGGCCAAGCATGCGGGGTCACAGTGCATGCTTGGCCAATCATCAGCCAGCAATGCACTGCGCCGGCCGCGCCGGCCGCAATGCATTGCGGGGCCGCTCGCATAACACGAACGTGATGCGTGCGGCCAAAATAGTTCTGGGCTCGCCGAGCGAGCGAACGCCCGGTGCTCGATGCGAACGTGGGTTCGCATCGAGCACCGGGCCCATCCCTATTCTTAATCTGGCCCTGTACATAGACACCTTTATCTAAAACCACTTTAAGAAGTACCACTAGCCTTTTTAAGCCATTTGGCTTGCTATCACATCCCTGTGCCTTATTGGATATAATCTAATGAGCTCAAATTGCCGGTGAAGACTATCAGGCCTGTTGTTACCATTTACCAGTAGGTGGTCTGTGAGTTGATCCTCTGCTGATCAGGAATGGAATTAGCCCCACTTTTGTAAAAGGGGCTTTAAGCTTCCTAAAAGGACCATGCATCCAGTGCCGGAACAAGGTCATCCAGAGCCCAGGGCAAATATGCCAAACTGATACAGAATGTTGCCTATTGGGATTTTAGATGAAGCGCCACACAGCCAGTAATAAAAACATGGTATAGGTTTATTGAGTATGCGAGCAATAGAACTGGGAAAATGTGTCATAATGCCAAACAGTTGGCCCAAATGTACAAATCCTATACATACAGTCATCAAATAATCCATGGTAATTGTGTCATAGCAGATATGGTGACCCAACGTGTTTCATGAGTGGAAATGGAAATATGTCAGGTAAATAGAATTGTGGGAATCAGACTTAAGCCCCATACACACGGTCGGACTTTTTCATCAATTTGGTCCGATCGGACAAGGTTGTTGAAAAATCAGACCGTGTGTATGCACCATCGGACAGTGTTCGTCGGTTTGTCCGTCGGACAAAGTCTTATCTCCTGCTGGAAAGATTTGCCGTCAACCCGGTCCGATCACACCAAATCCGAGCGTGTGTACGCTTGTCCGACGGACAAAGTGCTACGCATGCTCAGAAGAAATTCTGTGACGGAAGCGCTCGGTCAGGTAAAACTACCTTTCCTAATCGACACAGCACATTCGTCACGCTGCAATGTTAAAATGTCTTTAATGCAGCGCATTCTCTTTTTCTTTACAATGCAACAAGAATGACATCTTTTAGCTGCTCCTATTCACCCGCACTTCTCACAAACTTACTTCTTTATTACTTTGCACCATTTATACACTACATGTTTATTTTTACTCTGAACGGAAAAGAATCTTTGTTATTTTTTTACCATGATTTGTCTTTTTTTTTTTTGGGGGGGGGGAATACATATTTGAATGTTTTTTTTTTTTTTTTTTTGGATGGGGGTTGTGTGTCTCAAATTACCAAAAACACATTATTTACATTTGTATTTCTTGCTTAAATTTACTAGGAGGTTGTTTGTTGTTGTTGCCCCTTGTTAATTCTACTTTAGGATTAGTGAAATGTACCAGCCTACTCAAAGAAAAACTGTCATTGTAGCAAAGTAAAACACAATAGTCAATGATTATTTCAAATCCAAAAAACCTTTATTTAGGTCACACCAACAAACCAAAGAGGAACGCAGCCATGGTGAAACTTGGGGAATTTGCAAAGCCTTGGCCCCCCACGGCAACCATCATTGTTCAAGCGTAGAAAATTGGGGGCCTGAGGAGTACGTATATTAAGGGGAGTGCAATCTGGTCGTGAAGTCCAAAGTATCCGGAACTGCAGCAGATGCCATCTAGGTCCCCAGGCTCTGGTACTACGAGAGGCTCCATCTTCTCTCAGACCAGACTGATTGCAGGTCGTCACTCTCAGGTCTTCCTTCCACGCTTCCTTGCACGCTGTGGCTGTCGTGCTGGTGGGGTGGCAGAAGGAGGAGGAGGAGGAGGAGGAGGTGGAGCATGGTAGCTATGGCAAACATGTGTGACTGGGGTCATCTCCCCAGCCCTACCCTTATTTAGGACATGGAGGATGAGCCCCTCACACATGTTGCGTTGCCTCACCTCCATACCCATCATTTTTGTGACAACCACCGAGCCAAAGGTCTCCTCATCGGCGGGTGTGGCATGTAGGGAGTCTGAAGCCTCTCTTATCATCCGGAGCGCTGACTGTGCCGCATAACCCCCCCTTCTCGCCCTTTTGTACGGAGGGCGGAGGGGAGGGGTTTGGGTGTCAGTCAGGCTCCGAGGCCTAGCCCCCTCTTGGCTGCCACTACCCAGCTGGTGGCTGCCACTAACCCCTGCCTCCTCCTGACTGCCACCTTCCACAGCCACCTCCTGGCTGAGGTCTTCCTGTGTAGGAAAAAGGGACATAGTTTCAGTTATTTGTTCATCAAACACACACAATTCTCATCTAGTGACTGTTGCAAAATGTTTACAAATAGAAAACCATACAATTCTCAGCCCAGCAGTTTAGATTCTGGCCCCAAATGTCTCCAACACCACTGTCTGTTGATATGTCAAACACGTTAGGAACTAAGCAATTGGCGATCCTGAATTAAGTGAACATCATTCATTATTCCCCTAAATGGTAGCAAAACTACTATACCTGGAACAAGCTGGGCTCCTCCACCTCTTCCAGACTGGAAGGCCCAGGTTGCTCCTCGGAAGCCTCATCAGGGGTGGGCTGTGCGCAAGGAAGCGTGGAAGGAGGAGTTGAGGTTGGCTCCGTGACATCAGCCTGGTCCTTCAGAAAATGGAGACTCTGATAGTACCAGAGCTTGGGGACATAGACCTCATCTGCTGAAGTTGCAGTTTCCTCAGACTTCACGACCTTCTTCCTCTCCCTGATATACGCACTCCTCAGGCTGCCAATTTTCTTTCTAATATCATCAACAGTTGCCGTGGGGAACCTTGGCTTGACAAATTCCACAAGTTCCTCCAGGGCTGCGTGCCTCTTTGGTTTGTTGGTGTAATGTGGGTGTATACCCTGCCACAATATGGGAAAATCCCTGTATTTGGCAATGAAGAGGGGGAGAAAACTCATGTCGTTGAATCCCTTCATATCAATCTCTGCAAGACACAACAACACACAAAACCCTCAAAATTATGTCAGGCTAAACTCTCCTAATCTTCTCCATAAAGAAGCCTCAAGTTCAAATCAGTCTAGGCTAGTTATGTACCAACGTTAAATTGTACCTTCGTTTGTAGCGATCGTCTCGTGTGAGTTTTCTCTCCCCTCGTCTCCCAGATCGTGGCTACGACACAGGCGTGTGACGTTTTATATACACTGCGCATGCTTCAAACTCCGCCCGCCCCTGACGATCTTTCTCGTCTATTCCCCACCCCTTCTCTTTACGGCGTAGTGGGGAGAGCACATGGCGGGGAAACAGCAGGTGCGCCACAAATATCCCACCAACGAGGAGGAGGACGAGGAAAGTCCGGAGGCAGAAACGTCCCGATCCCGGAACCTGAAATTCAAGGCCTCCAATATGTCATTTGGAGAAATGTTGGAGATGGTGGACATATTAAAGAGGAGCGACTATGATGGGAAGTATGGGCCTTACCTCAACCCCAATGTCCGCAAGGCCAAGATCATGTCTAAAGTTGTGAGAAGGCTGTACAATAATTTTGGGGTACAACGATCCAAGGAGCAACTCAGGAAACGCTGGTCAGACCTGAAACTGAGGGAGGCCGATCAGTACAGAAAGATCAAGAGAATTCTTCAAAAAAGTAAGTAGTTGTGTTTTGTGTTTGATTTCTTGCTTGCATACTGCTCCATTGTGTTTTGATTTTTAACAAGTTGTACATTCCAAAATGGCCACTTTCAGGTTCGTCTGTGCATTCGATCGTACTCAGCCTCGATCTTTCTGCCACTGTCATGGTCGTGTGTGTGTGCATTCGATCGTACGCAACCTCGATCGTTCGGCCACTTATAATACGATGTTTGGTGTTTTTTTTGGGGAAAGGAAGTTTGTTCTCACTAGAAATGTCATCAAGAATGTAAAGCCAATTTATTCAATGTAAAGGAGAGGTCACTCAGTAGCTGTTTACCCATCTGGACTCTAGAGCACTAGTGCTGGGACACCCAAACCCCCTTTTTATTATGCTTTTCCACACATGTGCTCCAGTGGATACTAGAGGGGGGTCTCCATCACACAAACTTCTACCAAAAAGCTAGTCAGTTTAGCACCTTTACAAAGTGACTTCATTCATGTAGTTGACATTTGTAACTGGCCAAACTAAAATAGTGTCCGTCACTTTCAAGCAATGTTTGTCATTTCCTATTTCTGCCCTCAATAGCTTGTGTTGCTAAATCTTCCTTTTGGACATTCTCATAGGGGAGCGAAAACTTGGGCCGTCTGAGGAAACCCCCAAACCAACACCTACCAAAAAAGGGGAAAGAGCAGAAGCAGAGGAGGAGGAGGAGGAGGAAGGAGAGATCATCGAACTTGGAGAAATTGTCACCACAACAGGTGAGTGTGGGAGAACACAGCTACTGGTAAGCTAATCCATGTATGGCTGCCTCATTTCCAACACCCCATTTTTGTTTGTTTGTGGTTTTTAGGTGACGTGGATGTTGTGGAAGAAAAATCGCACTTTACCACAGAGAGTGCCCACGTACTCATCGGAGAGATAATGGTCTGCAATAGAGATCTAGATTACATAAAGCAAAACATCAATGATGTTCAACAAAAATTGAAGAACATCATTGATGTTTTAGGAAAAATATGAAAAAGCAACAAGTAATTTACACACATTTGTGCCAGCTTCTGAACACATTTGCAACTTAAAAACTGTCTGAAATTTGGAACATGCACACATTGTGTCCACATGTGCTAGCTCCCATCATGGTGGGTGAATGGCAACGTTTTTTTGGGGGTGCAAACACTTTACGAACTACGAAAGTGGTTGTGGTGAAGGGGTTGCACCCCCAAAAAACGTCCATTCATCCCCATGATGGAAAATGGCACTTTTGAAGCTTCTAGGCATGTGTTTTACCATCTAATGACCATTTTCATAACCAAATTGTGTGCATGTTCCAAATTTCCACTTTTCGGGGGTGACCCCCCCATGTGATGAAGGCAAGATCAAACACACTTTGAACATATAGTCATGTCTGATCTTGTCTTCACTTTACAAAGTTGAACTTTCCTACTTCATAGGTTCTGCTTAGCTCCATGCCTGGTTTTACAAATTGCGTAATCTTTGTAAATAATGTTGTAAATAACCAAGATGTTGTCAGTTTTGGCGTGAAGATTGTAAACGCACTTGTGAATGTTTTCCAAGTAAACTTTTTTATTTTTCCAAATGTGTGGCTTCCTTATTTAAATAAAACAATGCATTATGTATGTAAAATGTAAAGGATATGGGGGGCAATGGGTGTTATTTACTAAAGGCAAATCCACTTTGCACTGCAATTTCGTTTCCCAGGGAACTTTTTCAATGCACTTGTAGAGCATAGCGGATTTGACTTATGTAAATGACACCCACAGTGCTTTGTACGAAAACACGGAGCACAGCATTTTGGAGAATACACACATGTCAGACCTGGTGCTGAAAAGGAGTATTTTGGGTGTCAGTTATGCAGGAGAAACCTTCTCTAGACCAAAGATTAGGTAGCAAACACACATGAGAATAATCTTTTTGGGAAGAAGAGACTGTTACCTCCTTTTGCCCAGAAAGTGCATTACCACTGTCGAAGGCAAAGGGAAAAAATGACAAAGTAAAATAAGCTAAAAAGAAGACTGAAATGACAAGAAATCAGAGGTTGGTTAAAATATCAGATTTATTAAAAAATGCCTCTCACACATCGTCAGGCAGAGCAATGGCCCCCCTACCCACAAAGTATTCCATATATTGGTCCCGGACCACGCGGGCATTGAGAGGGGGCAAGCCTGGACGTGCCACTCGAAGGGCTGTGAGGTCCGCATTTGGAGGGCCCTCCACATCTGGGCCAACGGGCACCACATAGTTCCTGTTATGTCTTTTGAGGAAGTTGTGCAATATGCAACAGGCAAGAACTATGTGGTTCAGTTTGTATTCCGCCAAGTTAAATGCCGTCAGGAACAGGCGGAAGCGGCTGGCCAGGATGCCAAAAGCGTTCTCCACCACTCTTCTGGCTCTGGACAGCCTGTAGTTGAAGACCCTCTGGTCCGGGGTGAGGGTCCTCATCGGGAACGGCCTCATCACATGGGGAGTCAGCGCAAACGCTTCATCTGCGACAAAGACGAAGGGGAGTCCTTCGGCATTCTCCTCTGGAGGTGGCAAGCACAGACTGCCACTTTGGAGACGCCAGTAGAACTCCGTGTGCGTAATGGCCCCACCATCCGATATCCGGCCGTTCATCCCCACGTCCACATACATAAACTCGTATGTTGCCGACACCACCGCCAACATCACTACACTATTAAACCCTTTATAATTATAATAGTAGGACCCCGAGTTGGGCGGTGGGACGATGCGGACGTGTTTCCCATCAATTGCCCCTCCGCAGTTAGGAAAGTCCCAACGGCTGGCAAAGTGGGAGGCCACAGTCTGCCATTCCTGTGGCGTGGAAGGGAACTGTGGAGTGAAACAAGAAAAAAAAATGAGTCACTTTGCACCTAAACATTGCAAGCAGATTAGACAATCAACATCTTGGAACAAGAGCATTGTATAAAATTGGAGGCTGGAAAGTATTTACACAGAAAAGTAGAGGCTCCCCTTCACAGATTACTCACCCCCCCATCAATCCCCCCACTTCTGATGGGACATTGGCAATAACTATGGTTTTGGGGGGGGGGGTGGTGGACAGGTAACCCTCTGCACTTCATTGATTGGCAAATGGCTCAATAATGTGGCCTAGTTTGGCCAGACCCTCTGTACTTAACACTATTGGCAGGCCACAGGAAAGATCAAATAACATTTCCCCCCCCCCCCTCAAAAAAGGCAGGCACAGTGTGACATTATTAAATTACCAAGCAAGCTAATAGGAGGGAAAGAAGACAAAAAATTAGGAAATGGAATGTATGGAGGCAGCCCCTTGCACTACATGCTTTGCTGAATTCATCCCTAAAGATGCGCACTATAAAGAGGTAGGTATATAGTGTGTATTGACCTTGGGAAAGCCAGCAGATAAAGGATTGGTACCATCTGACAGAGCAGTTGGGGGAGGGGGTTCCTAATGATTTTGCCCCCCCCCCCCACCAAAAGAACAAAAAAAGGGGGCTCTACATGAAGTAAACCACACAGCAAACATTTGTGCATATTTTAGGGGGTGTTTTGGGGCAAACAATACTATGCAGCAGACAAAAGACATTGCTTAAGTGACTAGGCCATAGGTGTCTATTGGGGCAGAAGAGCATGCTGGTGAGGTAAGTGAAGGGAAAAATGCATGAAGGAGAAAAGGGGCACAGCATATTAGAACATATTGCAATCATGGTAATTAGGGAAGGAGGTCAAAAATACAAGTCATTAGCAAACAGAGCATACATAGAAGGGAATAGTAAAGTATAAATGTTACCTTAATATAGTCCTCCTGCAGGACCTGAATGATGGCAGAACAGGTCTCTGGAATAATGATTCCCAGGGCCTGGGGAGAGATACCTGAAGAGAACTTCAAATCCTGAAGACTTCTCCCTGTCGCCAAGTACCTCAACGTGGCAACAAGCCTCTGCTCCGGAGTAATGGCTTGTCTCATGCAGGTATCCTGCCGGCTGATAAAGGGGGTCAGCAAAGCCAAAAGACGGTGAAAATCGGGGTCCGTCATCCTGAGAAAGTTCCTGAAATCATCAGGATTATTCTCCCGGATCTCACGAAGCAAAGGCATGTGCGAGAACTGGTCACGCTGAAGCAACCAATTCTTGGTCCACATACTCCTCATCACTCTGTTCATGGACGGGTCTTGGGTCAAAGCTAAAAGCCCGACACCAATTCCGCGTACAGCACGAACTCGGCGACGAGTACGCACGGGAAACATCGCTCAGAAGGTCACAAAAGGTCGGCTGGTCAGAACGGACAAACAGAAAGCACCGATAAACAGCAAGGCCTGAAAGAACGAAGTGAATAGCAGCAACGAGCAGACAATAAGCAGTGAAAATCAAAGCGTCCTATATCAAGATATAGGCCGCAATGACCAACAAATGCGAACTGACTACACGCACTAATAAACAGATACGCACGACAAGCACAAACTGAAGAGCAGTAACGATCTGAGTCAGAAAACTGAGAAGCGCGAATCTTAAGTCACCAAACTTCCACTAACTCTCGATAAACACGGGATCAGCAGAAGGAGCCCAACGGGTGCCTGACGTGGTGCTGAACTTCCCTTTTGTAATCTCGTGGACGACGACTTACGTCACGACGTTCTTCCGGACCGGATATTCCGACAACGTAGTCCGACCGTGTGTACGCAACGCCAACATCGGACAAAGTACGTCGGACAAAGTCCGACCGACCTGGTCCGCGGATTGTCCGAGCGTGTGTATGGGGCTTAAGGCATCCATACTCACAAAGATGCAGGGTGCTGCATGCCAAAGTCGCACCAGCAGCCGCCGGCGATGTCTGACCCGGGAGCTGTGGGTAAAGGATCAAAAAATGGGCCAGCAGAGTAAAGCAGGACAGATTAAAAACAGGCAAACAGAACCATCCAGCGTGGTCTGCCAGGATGGGGGCTAGAAAAAAAGAGTGTATAAAGGTGATGATGTGCACTAATAAATTATGAAAAATTATGAAAAGTTAAAAAATTTGGGAAAATATATAAAAATAATGATTGAATGGAGCAGCCACGTGGTACAATTGGGAATAGTGAAAAATACCTGCACAGCTGAATTGAATGAAAATCCACATGTGAAACTAAGCATATGTGATATATAGTATAAAATGAAACTTGGTGAAGCAGTGACACCAGTACAGGGGAATACCCCAGTATGCAAGGTCAAAACAGGTTAAAAAAGTAAATGTGTGTACCTACCAGAATCGAAATAATGCTGACCAGAAATAGTGTGTGTCCAACCACCTGGGAGGCATTGCATAGACTGCCCTCCTATTTATAGCTCCTCAGATCCATCAAAGGATCTCTCCCAACGCCATGTGGACAAGGCCCAGGGAGAGGGTGGGGCAAAAAATTAACCACACCAGCCCTAGTCGCCATATGGGAAAGGATAACATAGGAGTGCGAGTCCCCTCCACAGCATCACGTCACAAACGTCACGTAATGCAGCGGCTTTACATGATAGCTGGGCCGGTGCCATGCACCGGACGCTGTACCCGATGTTGATGCGTCTCACTGGCACTGCCCATCCAGGATGAGACAAGTGGAAGATGGATCAGCATTGGCGCCACACAGCCAGTAATAAAAACATAGCACAGATTTATTGAGTAAGCCAGCAATAGAACTGAGAAAAGGTGTAATAATGCCAAACAGTTGGCCCAAATGTACAAATCCATTACATAGTTACATACATACATAGTTACATCAAATGGTAATTGGTAATTGTGTCATAGCATCTAAGGTGATCCAATGCGTGAAAAAATATTAAAATAATGATTGAATGGCCAGTAGCAGCCAGTGACTTTGGCATGCAGCACCCTGCTTCTTTGTGAGTATGGATCCCTCAATTCAATTTACCTGACATATTTCCATGTTCATCATTACTATGTTATTTCTTTTAACTATTTTACTTTATAGCTCATGTCTATGCATCAACCCCTGAAGAGTGAGACTGAACTCGCAAAACGCTTTCGGTCACCATAGATGCTATGACACAATTACCATGTATTATTTGATGACTGTATGTAACTATGTAATAGATTTGGACATTTGGGCCAATTGTTTGGCATTATGACACATTTTCCCTGTTCTATTGCTGGCATACTCAATAAACCTTTACTATGTTTTTATTACTGGCTGTGTGGCACTTCATCTAAAGTCCCAATGGGCAAAATTTTGTATTTGTATGTACAATGTGGATGGAGGCGCCTCATGGGGTACTACCAACCATATTCTGTTTCTTAGCAACATGCCAAACAGTGCCCCACCTCAAGATATATGAGCATTATGTGTCAGTAAAAATCCACCCCCCTTAAAAAATATTGAGCACTTATGCCCTAAGCATAAAATTTCCCCAGTACAAATCTGCCCCCCTTCTGAAATCCCCCCACCCAGCACAAATTTGTTCCCCATTCCCCAAATCCCTCCATCACAAATGCCTCTTCCCAAAAAAAGCCACCCCTCCTAACACAAATCCTCTACCCCTCCTCAAATTTCCCCTCCGAGTACACATACTTCCCCCCTCCCCCCCATACTCCAAATCCCCCCTGCTAGCACAAATTCAACCCCTAAATGTACCCTCTTAGCAATTCTCATCCCCCTTCACTATATCCCCTCTTCTAGCACAAACCCCAAATCCCCCCTTCTAGCACAAATCATTTTCCCCATCTTCCCCATCTCCCCTCCTAACAAAAATCCTGCTAAATGCCAACTCCTAGCAACTAGTACCCCCTGCTGCCCCCCTAATTTGCCCCTCTCAACATAAATCCACCCTCCCTCAAACTCCTCGCAGTGCCTCCCCCCCCCACATGAAACCGCAGTGCCCAGGGCAGCTGCTCCTCCTGCCCACCCCTGTCCCGGCCCTGCATGTATCTGTAACTCCACTAACTCAGCCGGCCAAGTTTAAAACTGTACTGGATGCCTATGAGGTGCTACACACATGCGTACTGTATCCTTAACTAATAGGTATAAAATAACAAACATATGAGAAATTAGCACTTGTTTACACCTATATTGGTCTCTGAAAAGTGATCTGCGGAGGATCACTTTTTTCAAAGAGTGGAACAAGAGCAGCTGACAGGCATTCAGGAGATAGCAATATTGCTTTCTGAATGCCTGTTTTTTTTTTTTTTTTTTTTTTTACTGAGGATACCACACAGCTACAGCAAGTCTAGCATTTGGGTCAAGGTTGTGGTACAGGGTCACATTTAGCAGCAGCACTACCTTCTGACATGAAGGGGGATGTGGTATGTGCAGCTGCAGTATGTTTACAATCTAGTTTGGCCTCAATTTCATTTTAACCACTTACCCTACCAAAGATTTACCCCTGTTCCTGACCAGACCATTTTTTGCGATGTGGCACTGCATTACTTTAGCTGACATTTGCGAGGTTATGTGACGCTGTACCCAAATAAAATTGATGTCCTTTTTTTCCAACAAATAGATCTTTCTTTTGGTGGTATTTGATCACCTCTGTGTTTTTTATTTTTTACGCTAAAAACAAAAAAAGACAGACAATTCTGAAAAAAAAAAATATATATTTTTAACTTTTTGCTATAAAACATATCCAATAAAAAAAAAAAAAAAATTGAATGTCTTAATCAATTTAGGCCAATATGTATTCTGCTACATAATTTTGGTAAAAAAATCCCAATAAGCGTACATTGATTGGTTTGAGAAAAGGTAATAACATCAACAAACAATGGGATATATTTATGGAAATTATTATTTTTTTACTAGTAATGGCAGCAATCAGCAACTTATCACGGGACTGCGATATTGCGGCAGACAAATCAGATACCTGACTGACACTTTTTTGGGAACCAGTGACACCAATACAATGATCAGTGCTAAAAATATGCACTGTCACTATACTTAATGACACTGGCGGGTAAGAGGTTAATATCGGGGAGATCAAAGGGTTAAATGTGTGCCTGACCAGTGTTTTACTACAGTGGGGGCGGTGCTTGTACTAGCAGAAGGCAAAGATCAGGATCAATGCCTTCTATGCTGACAGAACAGCAATCTGCCTAGTTTAAATAGGCAGACTGCCGTTCTGCCTGTGTAACAAACAATGGGCGGGTGCCGGTGGACGCCGGGCCTGCTGATCGACTCCCGCTGTGCGGTAACGAGCCTCCGGCAGCAAGCATGCCCGCCCAATACCCGGAAATGCAGGATTACATATATATATGAAGCGCACTACTCCCTTGGGAGCTGCAAATTTAGTTTATTACAGTGATGCTGGTTTAACCCCCGCTTCTTCCACCCCTGCAATAACGAGGCACAGACAGTGTAGAACAGTTCAAACTCCAAACTTTATTTCCAGATTTGCGGCAGGTGCTACCATCTCAATGATGCACAGGATACATGTTGCCTCTGGAATGCTGTGTGTGTGAGGGATAGTCCCATTCCTATGCGAGCTAACGCGCATATCCCTCTGAAAGATATGAGGTACTTAAGAGGCTGACAGTCCCAGGCCTCATCTGCCTTCTCATTCCTGCCCCTCTCTTCTTTCCCAGGCCAGCTCAGGAAAGGTCCAGACATATCCTGGCCCACTCCGGTCCATATGTAGCTAGTTCATGCTTGTAGGATGAGTACCTTCCAGCTCTGAAGTCCCCGGCTCTCCATCACCTTCTGGTAAGGTTCAGTGGCTTTCCAGCTATGGATTTGCTGCATTTCCAGGCCTTCCAGCCCTGGGCCTTATGGTCACATCTTTACGCCTGTCTGGATTAATCAGTTTCCCATCTCCAACTCCCCAGGGAACATGTGACCCCAGTGTATATGAATGGGCCCAGCCCCGGACCAAGCAAATTAACTATTGGACGGGGACCCATGCACACTGCCTGTCCTTCAGAACCTGCCCCGCCTCCTTTCCAGGCACTTCTCTGGATAAGTGAGGGAGTGTTTACCAGGGTGATGAACAGGTGGTCACACCCCCTTCTAACCTATAACTCCACCCTAACCCAGAACAAACCCTCCAGGCCTATACAAAGACAGCAAGGCACTGGGAATTTAACCTAAAATAAAACTAATAGCACCCACCTAAAGTGGTGGGTGCTACATATATATATATATATATATATATATACATATACACGTGATCCTGCGCATCTGCTATGGGACGGTCAGCAAGTGGCTAAGGGAAGTTGTCAGGGGCAGTAAAACCGCTGCTCAACCTTCTATTTTCACCATTCTTTCAACCACAAAGGTAAACTACGCCTTATTGTTATGCAATAAATTAAATAAATGTTGAATACTAGCAATACAGTAGCTGAAGATTTGGAAACCACCAGCAAGAATTAAGTATTTATTTTTATAGGGTGGTTGTTGGTTGATTTGGTGCACTTTGTGACAAGGTAGCTAGGCTGGCCACTGACAAAATATTTTGTTATTATGACGCAATAACTTCTATTTACATTGTTCTTACAAATACCTTTACTAGTGCATTTAATAAACGTTATATACACAACTTTATAACAGAAAATGTACAGAAAATTATTCATTAAAGCGGTTCTACACTGTGTTTGTCTTTTTTTTTTTTTTGTGTGTGTTATGTGGTGTAATGTGGTTTGCATAAATGTCACTCACCTGTTTGAGTTCTTGGTCTTCTTTCTTCTGTTTTTCGTCCGGAATGTGCACTTTTAAAAACTCTTCATGACGGCTTCCATCTTCAGTGTGGGCACCTGAAACGACTCCGGTCCTTTTCTTCCGGGTTGCTGGCCCACAATCCACCTGTGGATTTTCGCCGATTTCGCGCGTGCGCACTAACGGCGCCAACAGCTCAGGTTGCCATCACAACGGGCGGCGTCGCTAATCCCGCGAGATTTCGCCTCGGGACCCCCGCAAAGTCTCCTGGGATTGATCCCACAAGACACAGCGCCAGGTCCCAGAAGACATTGCGAAGTAGAAGGAAGCAACGACGATCGACGCAGAGAGCCCGCCCACCGCCGCAGGGAGAAGAACACAGATGAAGCCATCATTCAAGGTAAGCTTAAAAGATGCAGAATTGAACCGTCAATTCTGTCATCTTACAGGATAGGGAAGCCATAGAGACATACTTCTATGGATGGGTGCAGAACCGCTTTAAGTCTGGTCCAATATTTAGCTTCAAACATTCAGATTGCTAAAATCTGTATCTTTGTGATCTTTTTTGCACAGATACCTGTAAATGTTTTTAAAGTGATTTTTAAAATGACATCAAGTGACAATCAGTTTTCACAAAGCTAATCAGCAAAAATGAATCCATGTTTATAAAGCAGAAGTGGCTTCCAATCCTTACTTTTAATTAAAAGCAGTTGCATTTGTGGATTGATGAACAAAGTAATGCTCCAGTAAAGTACAATAAATGCTCTATTGTTTACTGCCCAGTAGGTGGCAGCAATATTCTTAACAATGAAAGCACAGTTTGCAAGCTGGATCCATGGACAAGCTGGATCCATTGACCTGACTAAAGGAAAGAGAAGTTGATACCCTATTCAGCTTTCATGTTGGCAGCCTTGCACAGGTCATGGCCTGAAATGTCAATGTGTTTTGTGAAATACATGCACTTCAAGCCTTTCATTAACGAGTAATTTAGCATTATAGCGGTATACTCCAGTCTCACTCTATTTGTCTTTGTTAGATCCTTATATTGCTTCTCAACAAATGGCACCTCAAAGACATGAATTAGAGCCATTTTTCAGATTAATTCCAACATTCCATTCATGGGTTGATGAAGTGTATTCCTGCTGTCAATCAATAATTTTGTACCTTACTGAGTTTGGTTAATAGACTTACAGTAGAAAGGCTGCTAAGTTATTTCATTTGCATTAGAAATTATTAAGAAATGCTCAGTAATGGTGGAATTATATAAAATGAAAAGAGAAAAAATTATGCTTGATTGGGAAAAAAAATAAATAAAATTGGCTTGAGTGCATTATGGAAAGATGTTTCTGAAATGTCATGCCTTTTCGACATTTATATTATGTTTTTGTCGTTTTTTTTTGCTTTGAGCCTTAACAAAGAAAGAAAGGGAGGAAATCCATTGCTGGCCTCCTAGTCCTAACCCTCTGTTAGCAGTAAGCAGATGATACGTAGGCAGCAGACATATGGTACACAATGAATAGGATTCTATATTTATTAAACCTTCTTAACTAAGCAGGTGTATGAGATCATTAACTGTGCACACCTGCTGAAAAGAAGCCTGGTGCCAGGTTACAGTAAATTGCCTTGTCAGTTAGGACAGGTATGTGAAACCTTCTCCTGGCTTTTTGCTTGCAATGTAACCAGGATAGTCTTAGGAATAACACATGATATAGAAAAGGCGATCAATTTAAACTACCAACCATCGCAAAATACACAGTTCCTGGAAAAAAAAGCAAGCGTCTTCAATCAATGTAGGGAATAATTTAATTTCCCCTAGTCAATTAGCACTATTAAGACCCACATTTCATGTTCTCTTGTGGTTTCTGGTTTTCTTACACTTAATCAGAGATTTGGGGGAGGGAAAATAATGTAAGCTAAGAAATAAATGCCTGCAGGCAAAGATTGAACATACTAGTGTACTGTATATTTTATTGCTTGGTCTTTTCTACTAAAATATTGGTCATACCTGTAAAGATTTTTCAGACAATGCAATGAGTATACAAATACATCTTTATTTTCTTGAGCGGAAATAAATATTAGACAGAATTGCTCTGTTGATCCATTATGCCCTATACACATGACCGGTTTTCCCATCGGAATAAATTCTGAATGTTTTTCCGACAGAATTCCGATGGAATTCCGCTCAAGCTGTCTTGTATACACACGGGCACACCAAATTCCGAACGTCAAGAACGCGGTGACGTACAACACGAACCACAGCACTATAAAAAGGAAGTTTGATAGCCACTACCCCACCCTTTGGGCTCCTTCTGCTAATCTCGTGTTTATCTCGTGTTAGTTGAAGTTTGGTGAGAGACGATTCGCGCTTTTCAGACTCGCACTTTTCAGATCGTTTTACTGCTGTTCAGTTTGTGATCATTTTTCAATAATCCAGAAAAAAAGGAGATCTTGTTGAAATAAAAAAAAAGATGACTATAAAAAATAATTCTAAACATTATTATGGAGATCTGGCTTTAAAAAATAAAAGATTATTCATGATATCACAAGAAATAATAATGAAATAAGTTTGTCAGAACTCTGTGGGAATATCAGCAGCAAAACAACTTCATTATTCTAGCATTATAAAGCACAAAAGAATGCGCTGCATTAAAAGATCACAGAATTTGCAGCGTGAGGAATGTGCTATCTCCATTACAAATGCAGGTTTTACCAGACCGAGCGCTTCCATCTCCTACTTGCTTCAGAGCATGCAGGGTTTTTGGTGTGTCGGAACAGCATACAGACGAGCGGTTTTTCAGATAGGAATTTTTTCCGTCGGAAAAATATAGAACATGTTCTCTATGTAAGCCGATCTGAATTTTTAGATGGAAAAAGTCTGATGGGCATACACACGGTCGGAATATACGATGAAAAGCTCCCATCAGACTTGTTCTGTCGGAAATTCCAGATGATCAATTTATAGGTGATTGTAAAATTTACATACGACTTGAACCTCTGTAATGGCCACAGAACCAACTGACATTCAATACATATTACTCATCTCTGTGTTGGGCCAATAATATAATTTCCATCCTTCACCTATTTTATTTTATTTAGAGTTGCCCTCAATCCATCCATTACTATACAGTATATGTGCTCCTACTAAGAAGGCACTCAAAATGTATAGAGTTAGAACTACAGAAAATACAAGGGTGCCTTGTCATGTATTTGCAAATATGTGCAAACGAAACCCCTGTTTTTAATGTGAGCTGTTGGACAGGACAATTCGGTGGGTTGCAGGCTAGTTGGTTTATCCCTTATTATAATATTGAAATTATTTCATAGGAACTTTGTTATAAAAGAAGCGTCATTACCGGGGGTGCTCCACTTTAAAAAATGTAAGCTACTACTTTAGATATTTCCATGTAGTAATGTGAAACAGTTGTCCAAGCCTCTAGCAAGCAGGTAGATGTTAGGGAAGTTTAGATTCTTCCACGTTACAACACATGGGGTCCCTAACAAATGGTAATTTTTGCTTAACATAGCAAGTCTTCTTAAAGCAGAGGTCCGTCCACCACTGCAAAAAGGAAAAGCCAGCAGCTGCACATACTGCAGCCGCTGATTTTTAATAATCGGACACTTACCTGTCCTGGAGTCCAGCGGTGTCAGCACAGCAGCTGATGTTTGCATCAGCTGTCGGGTGCTGCCGCCTCCATTGCGAGTAAGGGAACTCGGCAGTGTAGCCTTACGGCTTCACGCTGGGAACCCTACTGGGCATGCAGGAAGCTCCACTCCTCTCTCTTACTGGCCCGGTGGCTGGGGAAGAAAGAGGGAGGAGGAGGGAGCCCGAGTGGTGACGCAAATATCCGCGGCTGAGGCTCCTGGAAGTGAGGACAGGATACCCGTGAAAGACACTTTTGGGTGGAACTCCTTTAAAGAGATTGTAAAGCTTTATTTTATTTTTTATTTTTTTATAATAGATATGTCATACTTACCTGCTCTGTGTTCTGTGGTTTTGGAGAGGAGTGCGGAGGGGATGATGGGGGCAGAATGTACAGGAGAGGAGTGTGGAGGGGATGATGGGGGCAGAATGTACAGGAGAGGAGTGTGGAGGGATGATGGGGCAGAATGTACAGGAGAGGAGTGTGGAGGGGATGATGGGGGCAGAATGTACAGGAGAGGAGTGAGGAGGGGATGATGGGGGCAGTATGTACAGGAGAGGAGTGCGGAGGGGATGATGGGGGCAGAATGTACAGGAGAGGAGTGCGGAGGGGATGATGGGGCAGAATGTACAGGAGAGGAGTGTGGAGGGGATGATGGGGCAGTATGTACAGGAGAGGAGTGTGGAGGGGATGATGGGGGCAGTATGTACAGGAGAGGAGTGCGGAGGGGATGATGGGGGCAGAATGTACAGGAGAGGAGTGTGGAGGGGATGATGGGGGCAGAATGTACAGGAGAGGAGTGTGGAGGGGATGATGGGGGCAGAATGTACAGGAGAGGAGTGTGGAGGGGATGATGGGGCAGAATGTACAGGAGAGGAGTGTGGAGGGGATCAGGAGAGGAGTGTGGAGGGGATGATGGGGCAGAAGGTACAGGAGAGGAGTGTGGAGGGGATGATGGGGGCAGAATGTACAGGAGAGGAGTGTGGAGGGGATGATGGGGGCAGAATGTACAGGAGAGGAGTGTGGAGGGGATGATGGGGGCAGTATGTACAGGAGAGGAGTGCGGAGGGGATCAGGAGAGGAGTGGATGATGGGGGCAGTATGTACAGGAGAGGAGTGCGGAGGGGATGATGGGGGCAGAATGTACAGGAGAGGAGTGCGGAGGGGATGATGGGGGCAGTATGTACAGGAGAGGAGTGCGGAGGGGATGATCGGGCAGTATGTACAGGAGAGGAGTGCGGAGGGGATGATGGGGCAGAATGTACAGGAGAGGAGTGTGGAGGGGATGATGGGGCAGAATGTACAGGAGAGGAGTGTGGAGGGGATGATGGGGCAGAATGTACAGGAGAGGAGTGTGGAGGGGATGATGGGGCAGAATGTACAGGAGAGGAGTGTGGAGGGGATGATGGGGCAGAATGTACAGGAGAGGAGTGTGGCGGGGATGATGGGGGCAGAATGTACAGGAGAGGAGTGTGGAGGGGATGATGGGGGCAGAATGTACAGGAGAGGAGTGTGGAGGGGATGATTGGGGCAGAATGTACAGGAGAGGAGGAGAGGGGATGATGGGGGCAGTATGGATGATGGGGCAGTATGTACAGGAGAGGAGTGTGGAGGGGATGATGGGGGCAGAATGTACAGGAGAGGAGTGCGGAGGGGATGATGGGGGCAGAATGTACAGGAGAGGAGTGTGGAGGGGATGATGGGGTCAGAATGTACAGGAGAGGAGTGCGGAGGGGATGATGGGGGCAGAATGTACAGGAGAGGAGTGTGGAGGGAATGATGGGGGCAGTATGTACAGGAGAGGAGTGCGGATGGGGATGATGGGGGCAGAATGCACAGGAGAGGAGTGCAGAGGGGATAATGGGGGCAGAATGCACAGGAGAGGAGTGCAGAGGGGATGATGGGGGCAGAATGCACAGGAGAGGAGTGCAGATGGGATGATGGGGGCAGAATGTACAGGAGAGGAGTGCGGAGGGGATGACGGGGGCAGAATGTACAGGAGAGGAGTGCGGAGGGGATGATGGGGGCAGTATGCACAGGAGAGGAGTGTGGAGGGCATGATGGGGGCAGAATGTACAGGAGAGGAGTGTGGAGGGGATGATGGGGGCAGTATGCACAGGAGAGGAGTGTGAAGGGGATGATGGGGGCAGAATGTACAGGAGAGGAGTGTGGAGGGGATGATGGGGGCAGTATGCACAGGAGAGGAGTGCGGAGGGGATGATGGGGGCAGTATGCACAGGAGAGGAGTGCGGAGGGCATGATGGGGGCAGAATGTACAGGAGAGGAGTGCGGAGGGGATGATAGGGGCAGTATGCACAGGAGAGGAGTGTGGAGGGGATGATGGGGGCAGAATGTACAGGAGAGGAGTGTGGAGGGCATGATGGGGCAGTATGTACAGGAGAGGAGTGCGGAGGGGATGATGGGGGCAGTATGCACAGGAGAGGAGTGTGGAGGGGATGATGGGGGCAGTATGTACAGGAGAGGAGTGTGGAGGGGATGATGGGGGCAGTATGTACAGGAGAGGAGTGTGGAGGGGATGTTGGGGGCAGTATGCACAGGAGAGGAGTGTGGAGGGGATGATGGGGGCAGTATGCACAGGAGAGGAGTGTGGAGGGGATGGTGGGGGTAGAATGGTTAGGGATTTTCTGCAGTGTCTGTGGGGTGACCAGGGAGTGATGTTGGGAAGATAAGGAAAGGATGTATAAAGTGGTCTGGGGGGTGATATAAGCTGGGGGGGAGTTGGGGGCTGAGAAGTGGTCAGATAGTAATTTTTATGATCAAAAAAAGCTTTTATACTCATCTACTAATATAGACAGCAATAAATCATACAGCAGTACTATTCAATGAAAACAATCTGTTATAAACTGTAAGCACATAGATATATATATAATCCAGAACTCTGTATGTACTGTACAGATGATGTGAAGGTAATGTATGACAATTCATATATTATAACCCTATGTTATCCAAGCTCTGTACAATCAGAAGTGTAGACTCATCACATATATACAGGTTACATGAATGGTCACACATTACTTTCACATTATCTAGTCTGTGATTGGTGGGTGTTTGTATAGACATGTGTGCTGCTCAGGAGGTATCTGTCAGCTGTGATAGGTCTGCACACTCCCCCCTCCCCCATACACTCACTATCTCCTCTGATTCTCCTGTCACCTGCAATACAAATACTCCTAAACTTTGCAGTTTTGCTTCCTAGGAGACTTTTTTCAGGAAAAATGAAATTCAGCTCACCTCCTCTCTTCCTCTGACCAGCCCGTCAGGAGCTTCAGTGAGCTCCGCCTCCCGATTCTCTCAGCACTCCGCACTGGTGATTGGAGGGGGGAGGGGGGGAGGCTGAGTGAGTCAGAGATACCAGAGACTGTGCAGGAGACTGGAGGAGGGGGGGGGGGGACACAGAAAGGAGCTTTGGATTCCAGCATACACTGCAGGCACAGTGTACTTTAAAAGCAATGCCACTGCTGCTGTCTTACAGTGACAGATGTGCTGATGGTCATCCCCCGCCTGAATGGTCTCTTCCTGTTCTGAGCTGAATCATGTGCCCGGGTTACAGGCAGTACAAAACCCGGGCACATGATTCAAGACCCGTACTGTCCGGGTGAATCCCGGACAGGTGGCAACCCTACCTATGGCCCAATTTTTCTGCCCCTGTTTAACAGGGGCATGTAATTAAAATTTTTGATATAATATTTAACAGTAGAGCCCATTCCTGGGCCCAACAAGAGTATCTGTGAGGGCTTACAGTGTTGTGGCACCACCACCACCACCAAAAGCCCAATTTTTCTGCCCCTGTTTAACAGGGGCATGTAATTACAATTTTTGATGAATATTTCACAGCAGGGCCCGTTCCTGCACCCAACAAGAGTATCTGTGAGGGGTTACAATGTTGTGGCACCACCACTGCCTAATGCCCCGTACACATGGTCGGAAATTCCGACGGAAAATGTCCGATCGGACCTTGTTGTCGGAAAATCTGCCCGTGTGTGGGCTCCATCGGACTTTTTCCATCTGAAAATTTTCTCAAATGCTCTCAAATTTTCTGACAACAAAATCCGTCCTGACTTTTTCCGATCGTGTGTAGAGAATTCTGACGGACAAAGTGCCCCGCATACTCAGATCAAATTATGAGACCAAAGCTATTGGCTACTAGCCTCTACGTAGTTCCGTATGCAACGAACGTCACCACGTTTAGAATGATCGGATTTTCTGACAACTTTGTTCGACCGTGTGTATGCAACACCAGCGGCGGGCAAAATCCGTCGGAAAAAAATCAGACGGATTTTGTGGTCGGAATTTCCGACCATGTGTACGGGGGCTCAGGCCCAATTTTTCTGCCCCTGTTTAACAGGGGCATGTAATTACAATTTTTGATCAAATATTTAACAACAGGGCCCATTCCTGCACCCACCAAGAGTAACTGTGAGGGATTACAGTATTGTGGCACCACCACCCAAGGCCAAATTGTTCTGCCCCTGTTTAACATGGACATGTAATTACAATTTTTGAAATAATATTTAACAGCAGGGCCTGTTCCTGCACCCAACAAGAGTAACTGTGAGGGGTTACAGTGTTCTGGCACCACTAACACCTAAGGCCCAATTTTCTGCAGAGTATATAGGGCTGACCTGATAGTATATATACTCCTGTTCAGAGTATATAGTGCCTGGGCCCCCTCCGCCATTTTTCTTTAAATTTGGGTGCGGGGTTCCCCTTAATTTCCATAACGGACCCAAAGATCCTTGTAATGGGCTCGGGGTGGGGGACCCATGCCATTTTTCTCAATGTTTTTTATCTATATTGCCCGGACCTGACAATACGTTACAGCCGCAAGCAGTGTTAAATTACTTTTTTCCTTTAGAAATGTAATTTTAATGTGGTATTGTTCTAAACACGGGAAAACTCCGCCACTTTACAGGCATACTAAAGACACCCCCCAGGCACGACATTTAAAGGAATATTTCATTTTTATTGTTTCACTTTAAACATTCTTAATATCACTTCTCCCGAAAAAACATTGCATTTTTTGCATTGATATATGTCCCCTGGGGTAGGACCTGGGTCCCCAAACCCTTTTTAGGGCAAAAACTTGCATATAAGCCTTTAAAATTATCACTTTTGATTTTTCACATTCGTGTCCCATAGACTTTAATGGTGTTCGAACAAATTTTTTTGCATATTCGGATGTTCTGTTGCGAACCGAACCGGGTGGTGCTTGGCTCATCCCTAGTTGTGATTAGCTGTGATTGGTCAAAGCTAATCACATGGTACAGATGGGATTTGATTGACCTTGTCTGTACCATGTGATCAAATTAACCAATCACAGCTAGCAACACAGTTGTACACAATGAATGACACGAAAGAAAGCCATCCATTGTGTTCAACTGTCATGTGACCTGTTATGATTGGTCACGGTGGTAACATGGTATGGGCAATGAGCCCATACTCTGATCGATGACAGATCGCGATGCTGCATGGCCCCATGGCCCTGCGATCGGCACTTTCTGGGAGGGCGTCATATGATGTCTACTCAGGATGACAAAACCACCGCCCGGGCATTAAGTGGTTAAAGGTATTAAATAGTCATGCTAAAGCTTTTAAGAATCAACTCCACAATAATCTCCTTCTATACCTATTGTATGTCCTATAATGTACCAATAAGAGCTCTGAAAATAGTCAGTGCCAGATTTATAAAGGGGCAAATGGGTCATCTGCCCTGGGCCCCCTGACTGAAGGGGTCCTCCTCTCTACAAAAGTAATATAAAACAATATAAAAAAAAATGATATAAAATAGTAAAAAATAATATAATATAAAACATATAATACTAAACAAATCTGTTTCATTTAAGACTGCTTATATGCCAGCAGCTAGTATTTTCTTGTACTTCTACAAAATAAAAGGGTCCCGGCTGTGGATACACCACGGGATCACTTTTATAGGTGGCGCGTTCCAATCTTCTCTGTGGATGGGCAAAATAGCCCCCACTCGGCTCTGTGCCCTTGGAGGAACGGAGCAACATCAGTTCCGCCTTCCGGCCTTAAAGGGATGATTTTTTTTCCCTTCTTAAAGGCAAACTGACTTTTTTTTTTTGCTTTTAAGTGTAAATGTGAGATCTGAGGTCTTTTTGAACCCAGATCTGGCAATACAGAGACCTTGTCATGCTTATTTCTATTACAAGCTATGTTTACATTCCTTGTAATAGGAATAAAATTGATCAAAAACATTTTTTAAAGGGACAGTGTAAAAATGAAAAATATAAAATAAAATAAATACGAAAAAAAAACTTGAAAGCACTGCATCCCTCTGAGCTTGCATGCAGAAGCAAAGGCATACGTAAGTCGCGCCCACATATGTAAATGGTGTTCAAACCACACATGTGAGGTATCGCCTGGATCGTTAGAGTGAGAGCAATAATTCTAGACCTCCTCTGTAACTCTAAACAGGTAACCTGTACATATATTTAAAGTGTCGCCTATGGAGATTTTGAAGTACTATAGTTTCTCGCCATTCCACAAGTGTGCGCAATTTTAGAGCATAGCATGGTAGGTATCAATTTACTTGGTGTAACATCATCTTGGGCTAACTTTCCTGTTTTTTTTTATTCAAAAAAGGTAATTTTTTTCCCCAAAAATTGTAAGAACGCTGCTCAAATACGGTGTGACATAAAATATTGTAACAATCGCAATTTTATTCTCTAGGGTCTCTACTAAAAAAATATATAATGTTTAGAAGTTCTTCATTGGCTACCATGCACAGCTGCACCAGATTCTGAGTGGTCGGGTTTTAGTAAATCTCCCCCCGTGTGGGGAAGCATTTGTTTGACTCCTTTAGACCAGTTTTCGTAACATAGACGCTCAGTTGTTACTTTAATAGGACCCCACTTCAAGTAGGCAGGGCTAAGCCAATTGTTTGCAACCACTTAACCACTTAAGGACCGGGCCTATTTTTCAAACTTGTTGTTTACATATTAAAAAAAAAAAAATTTTTGCTAGAAAATTACTTAGAACCCCCACACATTATATATATTTTTTTCTAACACCTTAGATAATAAAATGGTCAGACCGTATTTGCGCAGTGATCTTACAAGCACACTTTTTTGAAAAAAATTCACTTTTAATTAAAAAATAATACAGTTAAGTTTTTTTTTTAGATTGTGAAAGATGATTTTACGCCGAGTAAATTGATACCCAACAGGTCACAAACTTTTACCCATGAAAATCTGCATATGCGATGTTTAAAAAATTCTACAGGTTGCATGTTTTGAGTTACAGGGGAGATCTAGGGCTAGAATTATTGTTCTTGCTCTAACGATCGCGGTGATACCTCACATGTGTAGTTTAAACACTGTTTTCATATGCGGGCACTACTGACGTATGCAGGGCCGCCATCAGGGGGTACAGCCAGGGCTCAAGTCCTGCGGGAACGCATACTTTTTCCACAACAGGAACTCAGTTCCCGTTAGCAGCCCTGTCCTGCAAGACTTTGAAGTATGCGAGCTGTGTGGCAGGTGCTACACCAGCAGCTGCCGACACAGCTTGCAATAGTAAGTGCCGCACACCTGACCATTCAGGCATTGCCAGTAGGGGGCCCCATGACTGCTTCTGCTTCGATCTACCTGTCAATCACAGCTAGCTGACGGTAAGGTAAGATAAGGTCCCTGCTGCTAAGAGATTGTATTAAGTCAGACCTCTCTTGATGCGCTCCTCCCCGCCGGCCCCTCCTGATTTTCTGTCGCCTCATCCCCCCCCCCCCAGTCTCCTGCATACTTGCTCTGTGTGTCCCGCTGAATCCCCCCCTCTATCTTCAGTGCCATATGATGAGAGAACCCAGAGGAGGAGCACAGCTATTCTGTTCACAGGACATGCAGGGAGAGAGGTGAGCTGAGGAGGAACATCAGTTTGGGGTGGTAAGCTGAGCACAATACCTGGCAAAGTTTAATGCCAGGAGGGAAGTTTATGTGGAAATATGTGAATGGTTGGAATAGCAGCGAGTGTGTGTTGGAGTCCTGCAGAGTTTGCAGCCCCCCAAGCTAACATACATCTCCTAAGCAGGAACACATCACTATCTCCCCAAGCATTCTGTCCAGATAATGTGCAGTTAATTTATGACCTTTCCGTTTAACCCTGTGTTATCCAAACTCTGTTCAATGAAAAGTGTAAACTCACCACATAAACACTCTATATACAAAATAAAATTCCCCAATAAAGATCAGAACATGATGTTCACATTTGCATGGAAGCACAATTGAATGAATGCTGATTATTCAGAGAATTACCGTATTTATGTTTATTGAGGATTGTTCTTTTTTTATGTACTAACAGTTAAGCTTCATACACACAATACGAAAATTGGATCAAAAAAATACCACTTTTGGAGCGTTCGTGCATATGAGCGTATAATTTTTTTTTTGTTTGGTGGGCGAGTGGATCTTGGGTGGGAGTTCCCACACTTTTTTCCCCAGTACTTGACCCCTAGGTACAGCCCATACACTTGTAAGGGGTCCCAATGTCTGGATGGGCCCGGCCGACTGGCAGGGATATGAGAAGGCAGGGGAGGGTGCAGAGGAGCTCCGTAAATGCTCCTGTATGTGTATGAGTCAGAAGGCTGCTGCTCTGTCATGAGCTGACATCAGGCTCTTTGCTGCCATCTCTGGCCATTTCCTGCATGTGCACCCCTCTGCATATGGAAACAAGAGCTGGGACTAGGAACACCTTACCATTAAGGGCAGCTGTGTGTGTGATTGTGTACATGGCTGTGTGTCTAAATTTCTGTGTGTGTACATGTCTGTGTGTGTGTGTGTGTCATTGTCTGTGTGTGTGTGTGTGTGCATGCCTGTGTGTGTGTACATGTCTCTGTGTGTGTACATGTCTCTGCATGTGTGCATGTCTCTGTATGTGTACATGTCTCTGTGTGTGTACATGCCTGTGTGTGTGTGTGTGTACATGCCTATGTGTGTGTACATGTCTCTGTGTGTTTACATGTCTCTCTGTGTGTACATGTCTGTGTGTGTGTGCATGCCTGTGTGTGTACATGTCTCTGTGTGTGTACATGCCTGTGTGTGCGTACATGTCTGTGTGTGTGTGTGTATGTGCTTGTCATAGACACACATGTGAGTGGTGCTAGGAGTGTACAGGTGTGGGGGGCTGAGAGCGTACAGGTGTGAGAGGGGCTCAGAGCGTACAGGTGTGAGAGGGGCTCAGAGCGTACAGGTGTGAGGGGGCTCAGAGCATACAGGTGTGAAAAGGGCTCAGAGCGTACAGGTGTGAGGGGGTTCAGAGCGTACAGGTGTGAGGGGGCTGAGAGTGTACAGGTGTAAGGGGGGCTCAGAGCGTACAGGTGTGAGAGGGGCTAAGGCACTGAAGGACTTGGTGGGATGGTTAGTGGGCAGATTCGGTGGGACGGCTAGTGGGCGGGACCCTGGGGAATGTTAGTGGTCAGGCTCAGGGGGGGGGGGGGGGGCAGGCCTAAAGCTGTGTAAGGGGCCCCACAATTTCTGATGGATGCCCTGCACGTATGCATTTGCTTCTGCATGCAAGCTCGTTGGGACAGGGTGCATTTGAAATTGTTATTTTATATTTATTTTACCTTTTATTTTTACACTGTTCTTTTTTAAAAAAAAAAAATTGTGTCACTTTTACTCCTATTACAAGGAATGTAAACATCCCTTGTAATAGAAAAAAAGCATGACATGACCTCTTAAATATGAGATCTGGGGTCAAAAAGACCTCAGATCTCATATTTACACTAAAATGCAAAAAAAAAGAAAAATGTTGCTTTAACCACTTCAATACCGCTGTATAGTCATATGACGCCCACAAGGTGGATCTACCATCCTGGGTGGGCGTCATATGACGTCCTCGGATTCCCGGCGTGCCCGCGGCATCGCTCGGGACCCGGTGCGAGTGCCCGGCGGCCGCGATGTCCGCCGGGCACCCGCGATTGCCCGTTAAAACAACGGGACCGGGCGGGACCGTGGAGCTGTGTGTGTAAACACACAGCTCCACGTCCTGTCAGTGGGGAGGAGACCGATCATGTGATCCCAGTACGGAGGAACACATGATCGGTCTCCTCCCCTTGAGTCCCCTCCCCCTACAGTTAGAATCACTCCTATAGGGACACACATTAACCCCTCCAGCGCCCTCTAGTGTTAACCCCTTCCCTGCCAGTCACATTTACACAGTAATCATTGCAATTTTATAGCAACGATCGCTGTGTAAATGTGAATGGTTCCAAAAATGTGTCAAAAGTGTCCGAAGTGTCCGCCGCAATGTCGCAGTCACGAAAAAAAAATCGCAGATCGCCGCCATTACTAGTAAAAAAAAAAAAAAAAAAATTCAATAAATCTATCCCCTATTTTGTAGACGCTATAACTTTTGCGCAAACCGATCAATATACGCTTATTGCGATTTTTTTTACCAAAAATATGTAGAAGAATACGTATCGGCCTAAACTGAGGAAAAAAATAGTTTTTTTTTTTAAAAAAAATTGGATATTTATTATAGCAAAAAGTAAAAAATATTGTATAATTTTGTTTATAGCGCAAAAAATAAAAACCGCAGGGGCGATCAAATACCACCAAAAGAAAGCTCTATTTGTGGGAAAAAAAGGACGTCAATTTTGTTTGGGTGTAACGTCGCACGACCGCGCAATTGTTAGTTAAAGCGACGCAGTGCCGAATCGCAAAAAGTGCTCTGGTAAGGAAGGGTGTTTAAAAGCCCTGTATTGAAGTGGTTAAGAGCTAGTTACGTTTTGATGTCGCCTAGGCCCTGCAATGGTATAGAGACGGGTGGGGGCCATCTTCCCCTCACTCATTTCCATACCTAACAGGGAGAAGGATCTGATCCCCTCCACCGATGTCAGTGGCGGAGGTCACTGACGATAAAAGTGATCTTGCGGCAAATCCGCCGCAGAGACCACTTTTAACTGAAAGCAGACCGCCCGCTGAGGAAGAGGATACCAGGGTTATGGTAGCTAGCTGCTGCCATAACAAGGATATCCCTTTTCAAACAGCCAACGTATTACAACGGTGGGCGGTCCGGAAGTGGTTAATATAAGAATAGATCACTGTTAAACTAGCCGCGAGTGCTTTTAAATTACTTTTTTTCCTGCAGAAATTACACTTTGTGCAGGGACAGTTCTAAGCACAGGAAACATGCGCCCCTTTACAGGCATACTATACACATCCCCTAGGTACGAAATTTAAAGGAATATTACATTTTTATTGTTTCACTTTAAGCATTATTAAAATCACTGCTCCCGAAAAAACTGCAGTTTTTAAAACTTTTTTTGCATTGATACATGTCCCCTGGGGCAGGACCCTGGTCCCCAAACACTTTTTATGACAATAACTTGCATATAAGCCTTTAAAATTAGCACTTTAGATTTCTCCCATAAACTTTTACAGGGTGTTTCCGCGGCTTTTCGAATTTGCCGCGAACACCCCAAATTGTTCGCTGTTCGGCGAACTGGCAAACAGGCAATGTTCGAGTCGAACATGAGTTTGACTCGAACTCGAAGCTCATCCCTAATTTTAAACCACTGATCAATATGAGGATAGGAGTTGTCTATCTATAAAATTTCCAGAACAGTCCAAGGTGGACCAACGTAAGCAAATAATTAGGATTATACCTGGAGTTCACTTTTAACGTTATGTCTAGGTTCACACCTAATCGAACCACAGCGATTCCTTTGCTGGTTCCCGCACTGCATCAAAATCACAGGCAGTTCAGGGGGAACTGTGGAATCAGATGGAATCGGATTGTATGGGTCTGAACACCCATGCGATACGATTCCACTGCGGACAAAAAAAAAAGGGTCCTGCATCATTTTGGTGTGAATGTGATCCGATTTCAGCCATACAATCTGTATGGCTGAATTTTCACTACACAGACATCGCATGTGATGTGCACAGGAATGCGGTGCAAATCACATGCGATGTCTGCAATTGCTTCAGTGTGAACCCAGCCTAAATTTGTGTTTTTCTGAAATACTTTTTTTGTAAATTAAGCCATATAGTGAAATGCTAGCAATTGCACTTTTCAAAGTAACATTCTATAGAATGAAGAACGTAATGTTTGTTATTTATCAAAAATGCTATCAAAGCAACCTTAACAACATTAGGTATCAACAAAGCTTTACAAGTGTGACTTCAATACAGCATTTCATTTATATCCACCTGTGTAAATAGCATAACCTGCCTCAAAGTCATACATATCCTGCAACAGCCTTGTAGGTAATTAGGTCAGTCATTTTAGCTGTGCTTATTGAAGTGGCAACATCTACCAGTGACACCTGGTAAAGGTAGCCTAAGGGAAGGTACACAGAGAATAATACATTTCCTTGCTTCATAGTAACAGAATATACTGTTCAGTGTGTCCTAAACAAATTAACCATGTGTTGATCATATATGCCACACATCTCTGAAATGAAATAAATATCAGTTAACATCTCGACACATTTCAAGATTGACGTGCTTTTTTAAAAGAGCACTTCAGGCAAAAGTTCTGCAATAAAGGGCAAAGCAAAAACTTATTTAACCACTTCTGGACAAAGCCTCTTTTTGAGATTTGTTGTTAAAATCTTTTTTTTTTTTTGCTAGAAAATTACTTTGAACCCCCAAATTTTTTTTCAGACAACCTAGAGAATAAAATGGCGATCATTGCAATACTTTATATCACACTATATTTGCACAGCAGTCTTACAAGCGCAATTTTTGACCCCATATGGCATCTTTTAGCCTGACTGCTTGCGTAGCCCCTTGAACGCTTACAGAGCACCACTGGTTCAGAGGACCAATCTGCAGAAGAGGCCACAGAGGAAGAAGAAGAGGAGGGGGTGGAGGAAAGATGTGGCAGAATCACCACTAGCATTTTGGAGGCGTGATGGCGGAACAAGCTCCAACAACACTGAACCCTGTGCTGCATCCTTCCTAGCTGCCAGAGTTACCCAGTGCGCCGTGAAGGAAAGGTAACGTCCCTGCCCATGCCTGCTGGACCATTAGTCAGCGGTAATATGCACCCTACTGCTGATCGCCCTGTCCAACGAGGCCAAAACATTGCCTTACACATGCCGGTAGAGAGCTGGAATGGCCTTCCGTGAAAAGAAATGGTGTTTTGGAACCTGCCATTGAGGTACAGCACATTACATAAATTCAGGAAAGTTGGCAGAGTCTACCAGCTGAAAAGGCAGCAGTTGCAGTGCTAGCAATTTGGCCAAGCTAGCATTTAGATGCTGAGCATGTGGATGGCTGGGACCGAATTTCTTTTTAGGGTTCTGCAACTGGGGTAGAGAAAATTTGCCTGCTAAAATCAGATGGTGGTGTACTGCTAGCAGATTGGCTGCAAGTACTTGGGACACCTATTGCGATACCTTCATTCCTCTCAGTGCAGGTTTCTGAGAGGACTGGAGGTATAGTAGGGTTGGAGATCCCAGATGAGAATCAAGGAGAAGTCCACCTTTTTCTTTGATGTGGGTCTTTAAAGTGCTGTTGCCAATGGACTGCATGGCAGGTCGTCATATGTCTGGTCAAGCATGTGGTGCCAAAATGGCTGCTGTTCTGGCCACGCTTGATCCGCTTCAGACATAGGTTGCAAACAGCAACGGTGCAATCTGCTGCACACGTGTCGAAAAAGGTCCACACCAAGGAACTTTTAAAAGTCAGCGGGTAGTCAGCAGTGCCCTGCACCTGCGGAGCTCTGTGGTGTAATTCAATAGGGTGGCTGCCCTTAAGCTGCCCCCTAGAGGACATCCTGCCTCTTTGGAGTTGTGCCTCCTCCTCCTCTCTTCTTTCAGGCACCCAAGTAAAGTCAGTGACCTCATCATCCCCTCCCTCCTCGTCACTGGAACAAACTTGGCAGTATGCTGCAGCTGGGGGAACATGACTGCCAGTTTTTTATCCTTCTGTGGCCACCCCTCTCTCTAGGCTCACGTTACTCCCTTCCTCAACCTGGGAACCAACATCGGAGCCTTCAAATCGTTGCGCATCCTACAGCAGCATGTACCCAACACTGTGCTTGAATAGTTCTGGGGACTCCTCCGTGCATGATGGTGGGACTACGGAAGGAGTGACTGTGGACAAAGAGCCGGTGGAATAGGCCACTTTGGCAGTGGCATTGGAAGGCAAACTACTCTGAGCCTGGGTGACAGAGGATGAGGAGGATGAGGACAGCTTTGTTATCCACTCCACCAACTCTTCTGCATGTTCTGGCTTAATAACACGGCCAGCAGCACAAACAAAAAAGGACAAGCATGCCCCCTGTCCATCTGCAGAGGATGCACCATGTCCACGACCAGCACTGTTGACTGTAGACATAGAGGCTGCTTGCCCTCTTTTAGTGGCCTGTGAGTGTCTGCCTCTCCTTGGTGGCCTTCCAGACATGATGTATTTTTTGTTTTGCAACACCACACTACACTGTATTAGATAATGTGTACACCGCCTAAAGTGTATTAGAAACTGTACACACTGTATTAGATACTGTGTACTCCGCCTGCACTATATTAGCAACTGTGCAATGGCTGCACTGTATTGTATACTATGTACACCACCAGAAGTGTAGTAGAAACTGTACACACTGTATTAGATACTGTGTACACCACCTGCACTTTATTAGAAACTGTACTATGGCTGTGCTGCATTGTGTACTGTGTACACCACCAGCAGTGTAGTAGAAACTGTACACACTGTATTAGATACTATGTACACCACAAGAAAAGTAGTAGAAACTGTACTACGGCTGCACTTTATTGTGTACTGTGTACACCACCAGAAGTGTAGTAGAAACTGTACACACTGTATTAGATACTGTGTACATTGCCTGCACTGTATTAGCAACTGTACAACAGCTGCACTGTATTGTATACTGTGTACACCACCAGAAGTGTAGTAGAAACTGTACACACTGTATTTCATAGTGTGTACGCCACCTGCACTGTATTAGAAACTGTACTATAGCTGCACTGTATTGTGGACTGTGTACACCACCAGAAGAGTAGTAGAAACTGTACACACTGTATTAGATACTGTGTACACCGCCTGCACAGTATTAGAAACTGTACTACAGCTGCACTGTATTGTGTACTGTGTACACCACCAGAAGTGTAGTAGAAACTGTACACACTCTATTAGATACTGTGTACACCACCAGAAAAGTATTAGAAACTGTACTACAGCTGCACTGTATTGTGTACACCTCCAGAAGTGTAGTAGAAACTGTACACACTGTATTAGATACTGTGCACACCACCATAAAAAGTAGTAGAAACTGTACAATGGCTGCACTGTATTTTATACTGTGTACACCACCAGTAGTGTAGTAGAAACTGTACACACTGTATTAGATACTGTGTACACCGCCTGAAGTGTTTTAGAAACAGTACACAACAGAATGCACTGTAGATATAGGCTACACTGGATGCAGAGTGTGTGTATATATATATATATATATATATATATATATACACAAGACTGTATATATATATATATATATATATATATATATATATATATATATATATACAGTATATACAATATATAGCCTATGCTAAATGCAGAGTATATATGTATATATATATATATATACATATATATATACTAGACTGACTGTATATAGATATCAAATACACTGCCACTAACTGAATAACCTGTCTGCGTAATCTAAATCAAGCTATCTCTCTGTCCACGCCAACAACACTACACATGCCCTCTGTGTAAGCAGCATAGTGTGGGGCATGGACTTAGTCCCCCTGAGCCATAATTGTCCAAAGGTACCCTGCCTTTGGCCAATTATGGCTCTCTTAGCAGAGCACGCTGTGATTGGCCAAAGCATGTAGGTCAGGTGCATGCTTTGGGCAATCATCATACAGCAATGCACTGCAATCTCGCAGTGCATTATGGGGCGTTCCGCGGTGCTCAAATTTTCCGTGAACGCCCCATAATGCTCTTTTGTGAACGAGCGAACACCCGATGTTCAAGTCGAAATTATGTTTGATCTGAACATCAAGCTCATCCCTAATTAAGATAAAAAACCTTCTGTGTGCAGCAACCGCCCCAGCACCCTCTAATACTTACCTGAGGTCCATCTAGATCCAGTTGCACAAGAGACTCGACTTTCTGGGACTCCCCTCCTTATTGTCTTAGAAAGCAAAGTGGCGCCATTGGCTCCCACTGCTGTCAATCAAAGTCAGTGAGCCAACAAGGACAGAAAGGGGGCCGGGCCAGGCCAGGCCGCAGCTCCACGTCTGAATGGACAGAAAGTGCCCCCATATCAAGCTGCTGGTTGTGGGGGAACACAACAGGAGGGAAGGGTCAGGAGTGCCGGCGAGGGACCTGAGAAGAGGAGGACAACCAAATCAAATCAACCAAATCAAGTATAACATGTTTGTATTTTTAACTAAGAAAAATGTGCGGAGCAGCCCACAGCAGGGGGTTCGGTGCATCCCTGTTCTCCATTTTAGGGGTGAATTAGGTCTAAATTTTGCCTGAATTTGGACCTGAAACAAAGCCAAAGACGCACAGCACCTTTCTGCAGTGCGCTCCATGGCCGCCTTTGGAGATGTGTGAACCACCTCCATTGAGAGCTGGTCACACTCTCCTGTGATGAGAATTGGATGCAGGGAAACCCACATTCAGTTAGCAATAGTGTGAACCCAGCCTTAAATCAGTATTATGCCCAAAAATGTAATATATTGCAGCTTACCAATCATTAGATGCAGTGACTGTATTAATTTTCTCTTTTTTTCCCTCTGTTTATACCTGGTGATTTGGCCAGTAACACATTTCCTGTATTAGGGTGCCTACTCTCTAGTTGAAGCAACAGACACATTTGCACGGCAACATTATCAGTATCGGTGGAACTAACAGATTTAGATACACTAACAAAATTAAGTCAAACTCCAGTTAACACTTTTTTAAGCAGTTACAGCAAACATTATTTTTTATTTTGGAATAAAGATTTTTCATAAATAAATGAAAGTTGATCATTGTAAGCACCCCTGTCAGTATTAAATGGTTTGCCTTAACTATCTAACTGCTACATCTACAAGACAGTTTGTTCAGTTCAGTTCAAAAACAACAGACTTGCTGGCTGGATCCCCAGGTAAAAATGAAGAAAAGAAAGCCTAAAAAAGAAAACGAATGCAGCCACCACATCTGCACAGAAATTGTAAACTGCATATAATAAATGTTTGTTTTGGGTTTAATACCAGGTTTAATGCCACTTTAACTACCCTCGGAACAACTAGACATCCCTATCTCAGTAATTATAGTTATCAAAGCAACCATGTTATTTGTCTCGAAAATATAATCTTAAACAGTATGTGTGCTAAACATACACCATCAATTATTACATGAGATTATTTAGAAGAAAAATGTGTTATGTGAATACAAAACATAAAATAAAGTGCAATAAAAAGCCAAAGAAAAATCCTTTATTCTTCAAATAGGACAAGAAACACTGGAAGCATTTGTAATAAAATGAAGATGAAGATATGATTAGAGGGAAGTCTAATGCATGGCCCCATATGTATCACAGTAATGTAATCTGCTTACTTAGGAGTTACTGAGAAAAAAAATATATACATTTTTTTTTTTTTTTTTGGTTTGTGGCAGAAAATTAGGCTTATCTCACACAGCAACCACTTCCTTTATCTTTTGTACAACAAAATAGTCATAGTGTAACGTACGTTTCCACCCAACAAAACATCGTATTCAGCAATTACAGATTTACCTCACCTGCAAGTTACTGTTTTGAAAATGTAATTCTTCAGTTGGTAAAACTACTGCAGTTTAAAATTTTAAATAATATAAACATTCTGATACCTGCAAACTAAAAATTACATTTAGCAAATAATAACCATGATGGAAAGTGCTTAATTTCCTGAAATGCATTAACAATTTACATAAATCTAGCACTGTTCATTAATTTTGCAATACTATAACCAATAGCTCATCATCGACTACTCAGAATTATATTGGTAAATGGGAACAAGACCCGGGTGTGATTCTGGGAGAAGAGCGAAATCCAGCTAAAACATGTTCACAACAAATGCCCTTGAAATAAATTACAAACGTTTATTTCAAAGGTATTTTTTTCTTAATTTGTTCCAAACTATTTACCAAAGACTTATAGAGTTTGTCCACATGCTGACCTATTTTCTCACAAATAGTGAACTTGTCCAATATCTAAAAACTCTGGATTAAATTATATCAAATGGTGCAATTAATTTTTGAGTGACCTTTGCGCATTAGTTCATAGTGAAGCACTAGTAAATTAAATAAAAAAGAAAGAATTACACAACATCAACCTAAACTGCGTACACCTTTATTTTTACAGCAACTAAAAAAGTAATAGGGAAAGTCATTGAAGACAACTGAGGACTTGAAAATGGAGGCCACATCTTCTGAAACACGTTGTGTGGATCATGGCAATGATCCACACATCCAATCAGTGGCCAGCTCTCCTAGCCACATGGTTCTAAGGGCACCCACACACTTGGCAGATCCAGTCCTCCATCCAACCACCTGGAGATTTAATTGGGGAGGCATCCGACTTATAGAGCTGTAGATCAAAAGGTTATTGTGGATGACATGCCTATATTTATATACGCTTGTGAGTGTATTACCTTTACCTTTTTTTCTTTATTTAATACAAGGTTTTGCACCAGAGCCTGTGTGCTCTTCTTCTTTGTTTATGTTTACAGTCTTCAGTGCCCGCTAATCCAGAGAGCTTCAAGGTGGTGCGTTCTGAACAGCATTAACCCTTTCTAGGAAGGACAACAACTTTGGACTTCTTTACATTGAACCCTCTTGGCATGAGCGCAAGTACTGATTATTATTGTGTGTACAGAAGACAACTGCTATGCATTGTGCAGATGCATATCTAGGATGATGATAAATGCAAAACTGACTGTAAAATTAAATAATACTATACCTAAATGTATGAAAATAAAAGAACTTTGGTGTAAATATTAGTTATCTCCTAATTTAGATGTTTGCTTTCTTACTGTATGATGGTACAGTTGTGCTTGATAACCTCCTGAGAATAGTAAATTCCCAGTTGCACAAATTCCAACCCCCCCCCCCCCCCCCTCCTCTCATTCCCCCACTTTCCTCCTCATGTTGCTATTCTTATATTTTTCTGTGATTTTATATGTCATAAATCCACATTGTAAGACATACTAGAATATGACAGAATCTAACAATTATGGAAGAATAGATGGTAAGACCTATATAAACTGCCTTGTTTAGTCTTCCACCCAGTGTCTACAACATATAAATAACAGACAATGCTAGAGATAGTTATATTTTAGTGCCATGTCTTGTTTATTAAAAGTAACATGAAAACATAATTTTTATACAGTTAAATATATTCAAACATAGCAATGTCACGATCGTGATGAGCACTGACAATTGCGTACAATTTTTGTAAATAAAAATGAGTAAACATAAAAAATAAAAAAAATGCAAATGCATGTACCGTGTACATTGACATCTAAAGCATATGTTCTATTATTTATTATTTATTATTTTTTTACATTGCAGCAATCAGCAGATCGCAGGAGTAATGGCAGGCTCCTGCAGACTCTGAGTCAGCTGTCTGCTCATACCTCCCATACGGGCAGACAGTTACTAGACTGCTGGAAGAATCAATGAACTGCGAGAGTGCACACAAGTGCCCTTACAGTTCTTTGAGAACTACAAGTCATCTGCCACAGTGACTGACAATGCTTGTAGTTCATTAATTGCCAGGAAACTGTGAATGAATGGCACAGCTGTGTCAGAGGAGCCCCACACAGCTGCACTGTTTTCAAATTGTGACAGCAGATGCAGGGAGAAAGGGAGAAGATCCCCCATCTGCTGTCGCAGAGCAGCGAGCGTTGGGGCAGGTGATGGGTGTATATGAGCATGTTACATGTTATACCCTAAATATGGGTGTAACATTTAACATGCTCCTAAAGATAAACTTATCCTTTAAACTTTAGGCACGCTATGGACAATTAAATATTTACATTATTTTAAAGTGTTGGTAAACTTTGCTTTTTAACTTGTACCTACAGGCAAGCCTTGACCTACCAATAGGTACAGTTAATATCTCCTAAGCGTGAAGTGTTTAGGAGATATTCACATGTGCAGCTGCTGGTGACATCACTGGCACATGCACACTGCGCTCTGATTGGATAGCACACTTGAATGTGCCCTCCATTGAGAATGCTGTGCTGTGATTGTGGCTCTGGCGTGCATATGTGGGAGGGACATTGTCAGGGATGTGCTGGCCATGGTGCAGTGGCTGCCCAAAGGCAAATGTAAATGCACATGCGTGATTCCGCAAGTGTCCCTCCTGCCAGACACACAAATGTGTGCCTGCGCATTACTATTCGCATGCGCACGCCAATAACTGGTGCTCAAATACCATTTATAAATGCAGCAGGTTTACGAGTACTTTGCTGTCTGATCTGCAGCTTGTACCCGTATACCTGTTCATGTGATCCTTGCTTAATTCCTGTGCTTGACCCAACTTACTCTGACTACGCTTGCTATCTATTATCCTTACCCCAGCTTGCCTTGTTGACATTGCTTAACCTCTCTTCTGCTTGATATCCTGTTGCCAAACCTTGCCTGCATCTTAACCATTCTCTGCCTGCCATTTATGCTGATGTCTGATCCTCTATTGCTGACCTGGCTTGTCTGATTCCGCATCCAGTTAACTGTCTTTGCTCTGCATAGTGCCTGGTGTTACTGGCCCTCCATTCACTGTGTTCTCTCAATCTTGTGTTCCTGTGGCCATCTGCTGCTTCAGCCATTCGGCACTCTACTGGTTACATACCAGTCACACATCTCTGCTACCAACGGAAGATCTTGCATGCACTTCTTCCTCACCGTGGTCTCGCGGCCACTGTCGCAACTTCAGTGTTCCTTGAACCGGGGCTGTACGAGAGGTCTCCTTCTACACGTCAGGCTCTGCCACAGGTATGTGACAGACATCACCATGGCTCAACCATTCAAATGGCTGAAGCCCGTGAACTTGGAAAGGGAGACTGGGTGAAGATGGAATCCCCATCAGCCACTGGAGGGATCACTTTTCTAGGTAAGGCTGTCATAATGTACTAGTATGCAGTGCTATAATAAATATCTATCTAAATATCTAATAATATTTTTGCTATAAATATATATCCAAAAGAAAATTATAATAATTTCTTCATCAGTTTAGGCCAATATGTATTTTTCTACATATTTTTGGCAGAAAAAAATCGTAATTAGCGTATATTGATTGGGTTGTGCAAAAGTTATAGCGTCTACAAAATAGGGGATAGATTTATGTAATTTTTATAATTTTTTGTCTTTTTACTAGCGATCTGCGATTTTTAGCGTGACAGATCAGACACTTTTCACAAATTTTTGGGACCATTGACAGTTATACAGTGATCAGTGCTGTAAAAATGCACTGATTACTGTGTAAATGTCACTAGCAGGGAAGGGGTTAACACTAGGGGGCGATCAAGGGGTTAAATGTGTTCCCTGGGAGGGGTTTCTAACTGTGGGGGGATGGGACTGACTGGAGGAGGAGAGGGATCGCTGTTCCTAATCACTAGTGTAGAGCTGGAATTTATCCCATGTAATGCTATTAATAGGATTATGTTAATAGATTGCTATTTGGCTCCCTCTACTGGTATACAATGACAAAGACTTGTTTAACTTCCACATAATAACTATGCAGGAAGTGACATAATTGTTTACTTTGTGAAAGGACTCACCTACCCACAATGCCCACTCACCTACCTATGAACACTGAGTGACTGAACTGCATGCTGGGTAGGTAATAAAAGGCCCGGCGTGGCCATTGTTTGCCTATTTCTGCTGGGACGCGTGGCCTGCCTAAAGGGATCTGTGTGTGTGCGTCTAGAAGAGCAGCGGCCTACATTGTGCGGAGCGGAGCAGCAACTACAGAGAGAGCCTCATTGTCAGGAAAACCCACAGCTTAGCGCTGCGCGCCGAGCGTCTGTGCGCATGCGAGGCGGAGCGGCACTCCGGCGCATGCACATTCGCAGCTCGGCGCTCCGACGCACGCCTGAGCATCCCAGTGCGCGGCGGCGTCACATGACCACTCACACCGCCCATTTAAGGAAGTGCTTGAGATCAGTCCAGCGCTGGCTTGTCTTCAGCTTCCTGCCAAAGCTTTGTCATTGCTTCCTGTTACCTGATTACCTGTTATTTGACCCGGATTTGCCTTTTGACCTTGCTGCCTTCTCCTGCCCTTGACCCTTGGACTGAATACTGGACTTACCTGCTTGCTTGCCTCTGGCCCCTGAAACCTCTGCCTGTGACCCGGATTTGTCTCTGTCTCCTGCCCTGAGAACTCTGCCTGTGACCCGGACCTGCTTTATGTTCAGCCCTGTATCTGTACCTGTGATTTGGACTTCCCAGTGTCTTCCTGACCCCAGCACCTGGTTTCTCCTCAAGTCTTCACCCTCTGGTTGGGTAGCCTGTGCCTCTCTGTGCCATTCACCTACAGGGGCGGACTGCGCTCAGTCGCAAGGGTGAACCACTCTCGGCATCTCGGCCTCGGTAAGTACTCTCCTGATACTCATCACAGTGTGCTGGAGCAGTGGTGTGATCCGACCAGAGGATCCAGAGTGCCTGACTGAGCCAGACGGAGGTCCCGGTTATCTTGCGGAGTGGTGCGGCGTGATGGAGCTGACTGGCAGCAGGACTGAGACCATCAGAGCGGAGGCATCCATTTATCCAGGCCTGGTGTGGTGATAGGGCTGTTGCCCAGAAGTTATATACCGCATTTCGCACAATTAGACTAATCTTACAGCATTGCTGGGACCTGTAGTCCCACGGAACAGTTCTTTTCAGTCGAATTACACTCACATAGGCCTCAAAGCCTTACTTCATTAATGCAAACAAATTTGGGTAAATTAAGTGCACTCTGGGTAGGGGTGCAATAATACAAAGGAAATACAGGGAGGGGCGGGGGGAGGGGGGAAAAAGGGGGTATCAATATGGGGTTTGAACTGTGTTCAAAGGGCAAATGTAATAAAATAGTCCATGGCAATTAGTCCATATAAGAGTTAGTCTATATAAAAAATACTAAGTAAGCTAATATCAAAGAAGGCTGCCAGCTTGCAGACAGAAGTGGATCTGAAACATAAACAAAGACAGGAAGCAGCGTAGCAATTGGATAGTTTAACCGCTTCCCGACCGCCTCACACTGATGTACTTTGGCAGAATGGCACGGCTAGGCAAAACCACGTAACGGTACGTGGCCCTTTAAAAGCCTAGCCGGGGGCGCGCTCGCGACCTGGTCGGGAGCTCCGTGACCCCGGCCGCGGGACCAGTGGACCCGATCGCCGCTGGTGTCCCACGATCGGGTCACAGAGCTGAAGAACGGGGAGAGGTCTGTGTAAACAAACCTCTCCCCACGCTTCCTACACTGCCTGTCATTGATCGGCTGTTCCCTGTCATCGGGAAAGACGATCAATGACATCAGACGTCAGCCCCGCCCCCTAATGTAAAAAAAAACACACACACGTCACAGCCCATAACCCCTCCCCTCCCCCTAGTGGTTAACTCTTTCACTGCCACTGTCATTTATACAGGAATCAATGCATTTAAATAGCATTGATTGCTGTATAAATGACAATGGTCCCAAAAATGTGTCAAGAATGTCCGACGTGTCCGCCATAATGTCGCAGTCACAATAAAAATCGCTGATCGCCGCCATTACTAGTAAAAAAATTTTTTAATAAAAATGCTATAAAACTATCCCCTATTTTGTAAACGCTATAACTTTTGCGCAAACCAATCAATAATCGCTAATTGCGATTTTTTTTAACCAAAAAAATATGTAGAAGAATACGTATTGGCTTAAACTGAGGAAAAAAAAAGTTTTTTTTATATATTTGTTGGGGATATTTATTATAGCGAAAAGCAAAAAATATTGCATTGTTTTCAAAATTGTCGCTCTATTTTTGTTTATAGCACAAAAAATAAAAACTGCAGGGGCGATCAAATACCACCAAAAGAAAGCTCTATTTGTGGGAAAAAAAGGACGCCAATTTTGTTTGTGAGCCACGTTGCACGACCGCGCAATTGTCAGTTAAAGCAACGCAGTGCTGAATCGCAAAAAGGGGCCTGGTCCTTTGGCTGCCAATTGGTCCGGGGCTGAAGTGGTTAATGCATAAATGTAAAATAAATGACAGATGCACTCACAAACAGAAGATAGTGAAGGGCATGTTTCATAAAAATCGCGCTTGTCATTAATTATTGACTAACATTGGGAGTACATTCCCAGGGAAGGAGTTCTCAAGTGTATTGCACGATCAAAGTTACTGTTGTATACTTGTTGTAGAGGCACGGACTCCAGAGAGAGAGATATAATTTTGCCCCTGTTCAAATCAATAGTAAGACCTCATCTGGAATATGCAGTTCAGTTTTGGGCACCAGTTCTCAAAAAGGATATCAGGGAACTGGAGAAAGTGCAGAGAAGGGCAACCAAACTGATAAGAGGCATGGAGGAACTACACTATGAGGAAAGATTAGAGGAACTGAATTTATTCACTCTTGAGAAGAGGAGAATAAGGGGGATATGTTTAACGTGTTCAAATATATAAGGGGTCCATATAGTGAACTTGGTGTTGAGTTATTCACTTTACGGTCAACACAGAGGACAAGGGGGCACTCTTTACGTCTAGAGGAAAAGAGATTCCATTTCCAAATACGGAAAGATTTCTTCACAGTAATGCCCCGTACACACGGTCGGAAATTCCGACGGAAAAAGTCAGATGGGATTATGTTGTCGGAAAATCCAATCGTGTGTGGGCTCTAGTGAACTTTTTCTAGTGGACTTTTTCGGAAAAAGTTTGAGAGCAGGACCCAACAAAATCCAATCAAACTTTTTCCGATCGTGTGTAGAAAATTCTGACGCACAAGGTGCCAAACATGCTCAAAATACATTTTGGGGACGAAAGCTATTGGCTACTGGCCTCTTTGTAGTCCCGTCGTACATTTTGTACATCACCTCGTTTGGAACGATTGGATTTTCCGACAACTTTGTGCGACCGTGTGTACAGGGCTGTTGCAAGGATTTTTGACACCCTAGGCGAAACCTAATTTTGCCGCCCCCCTTCACTCCACCCCTGACCCCACCCCCTTTTCCTTGCCCATGTAAACCCCACCTTTTTAACGAAGCGCCCATAAAATGCAGACCACCATCGCCCATCAAATGCAACCTACCAGCACCAACCAAATGCAGCCTACCAGCACCCATCAAATGCAGCCTCACCAGCACACATCAATGCAGCCTCACCAGCGCCCATCAAATGCAGCCTACCAGCGCCCATCAAATGCAGCCTACCAGCGCCCATCAATGCAGCCTACCAGCGCCCATCAAATGCAGCCTACCAGCGCCCATCAAATGCAGCCTACCAGCACCCATCAAATGCAGCCTACCAGCGCCCATCAAATGCAGCCTACCAGCGCCCATCAAATGCAGCCTACCAGCGCCCATCAAATGCAGCCTACCAGCGCCCATCAAATGCAGCCTACCAGCACCCATCAAATGCAGCCTCACCAGCGCCCATCACATTTAGCCTCACCAGGACCCATCAAATGCAGCCTACCAGTGCCCATCAATGAATGTTTGCTTGCTTCTATTCATTCAGGAGTCGGAACACAGACACAGTCCTTCACCGCCGCTGGGCCTCTGACACTATCTGTGAATGGAAGGACGGCTGCCTGCTGATGCTGAGACTTAGTTGCTTGGTGCAGAGAGAAGAGAGTAGAAAAACCAGTGGCCGGGCGCCCCCTAGGCATCATGGCGCCCTAGGCGGCCGCCTAGTTTGCCTAGTGGTAGCACCGGCCCTGCGTGTGTATGCAAGACAAGTTTCGGCTAAAATCCGTCGGAATGTCTAACCGTGTGTATGGGGCATAGGAGCTGTGAAAATGTGGAATAGACTCCCTCCAGAGGTGGTTCTGGCTAGCTCAGTGGATTGCTTTAAGAAAGGCCTGGATACTTTCCTAAATGTACATAATATAATGGGGTACTAACATTTATAGGTAAAGTTGATCCAGGGAAAATCCAATTGCCTCTTGGGGATTAGGAAGTGTTCTTTTCCCCTGCTGTAGCAGATTGGAGCACGCTCTGCTGAGTTTTTGTTTGCCTTCCTCTGGATCAACTGTGGGTATAGAATTGAGTATATTGGATTGTACGATATTTTTTTTATTTTTTTTATTTCTTTTTTTATGGTTGAACTGGATGGACTTGTTTCTTTTTTCAGCCTAGCTAACTATATAACTATGTAACTATGTAACTATACTATTCTACACTACATTACTGTTTGGAAATCCTGTGGAATACAAATACTGCAGTATAATGGCTAGCTGAAGAAAAGAAGACAGGAGACTGTATCTTTTACTGTAAGGCCTTACAATGTTTCTACTACATACTAAGAACTGCAAGGGGAGCTTTGAGTAATGTTACTATAGTACTGCATTATATTATCTTGTTAAATACTGTGTAGGATATTACAGATCTTATAGTGTCCACACGGCTATTGCTGGAAGTGGAAAGGTGCCCAGTGCTGAGATCTTATTGCCTGAGCATTAGTCCCACTTGGAGACACGCCTGTAGGGGTCATTCAGGTAACCCTGGTGTGATAGCCATTCACAACTATTTGCCTCAGTACTATGTCAGACTTGTATGCTAATTACGGTTCTTGTGTTTAATGTTTGAACCTGTTCCAGTAAACTTATATTATTGTTTAATACAATCTGTTGTGAGGCTTGTTCATTCTCCAGACAGGTGTAGCAGTGTATACCCAGGTGACAACACAGGTAAAGTGCATGTAATCTGTGATTATTCAATTGTCCTTTTATTATTGGGTTTCACACCAACACTGTTACACAGCTGTGTCAAGCGGGTTAAGCCAAAATATTGGGGGTGGGAAGAGCAGAGTACAGGCCCAATAAATTACCAGCAGCTCCTTTGAGGGTAAGTGCTACACTAGGAACATCAGATCTGTCACTCCTCCCCTGTCAGAATGGGGATCTGTCTGTTTACATTGACAGATCCCTGTTCTGGCTCTCTGTGAAGCAATCACGGATTGGCCAGTGGACATCGCCGCCCCCGGCCACGTGCATCACCTCCAGCGTCACAACGGCAGCACGTGTGCGCCCCTATCGCTCTTGAAGAGGCCGATGTACACCTACGCCGATTTGCCTAGGAGAGCTAATCTGCCGCAGTATAATGATGGCAGCTAGTCCTTAAGCGGTTAAAGTCTTATGTCGGGTACAGACGATCGGAATTTCCGACAACCAAACTGTAGATTTTTTTCCGACGGATGTTGGCTCAAACTTGTCTTGCATACTCACAGTCACACAAATGTTGTCGGAAATTCCAATCAGCAAGAACGCGCTGACGTACAGCACGTACGACAACACTATAAAGAGGAAGTTCAATAGCCAGTGTGCCACCCTTCGGGCTCCTTCTGCTAATCTCGTGTTAGTAGAAGTTTGGTGAGAGACGATTCGCGATTTTCAGCCTTGTGCTTTTCAGATCGTTACTGCTCTTCTGTTTGTGCTTGTGGGTCAGAGCCGATCCGCCCTATACGCGGACTACACAAGCTGCGTAGGGCCCCGCGGCGGATCGGCACTGCTCGGGGGCCCCTGGGGCCGCTGCCGCCGCTGTGAGGGCAGCGGCGCCTGAAAAAAAGATGTCCGCGGGGCCGACATGCAACTGCGCATGCGCCTGCCTTTCCGAAAATTGCCGAGCAGCGGCAACAGCGCTGGCGCATGCGCAGTTGCATGTCGGCCCCGCGGCCATCTTTTTTTCAGGCGCCGCTGTGTGTGGCAGCGGCACCAGTGACACGATGGCGCAGAGTGGCGCCATTTTTAAAAAATTAAACGTCTCCTCCGCAGCCTCTGACCTCCTGGGCCCCCTCCCCCTCGCAGGCAGCCTCTGACCTCCTGGGCCCCCTCCCCCTCGCAGGCAGCCTCTGACCTCCTGTCCCCCCTCAAAGCCTCTGACCTCCTGGGCCCCCTCCCCCTCGCAGGCAGTCTCTGACCTCCTGGGCCCCCTCCCCCTCACAGGCAGCCTCTGACCTCCTGTCCCCCCTCAAAGCCTCTGACCTCCTGGGCCCCCTCCCCCTCGCAGGCAGCCTCTGACCTCCTGGGCCCCCTCCCCCTCGCAGGCAGCCTCTGACCTCCTGTCCCCCCTCAAAGCCTCTGACCTCCTGTCCCCCCTCAAAGCCTCTGACCTCCTGCCCCCCCCCCTTCGCAGCCTCTGACCACCTGCCCCCCCTTCGCAGCCTCTGACCTCCTGCCCCCCCCCCCTCGCAGCCTCTGACCTCCTGCCCCCCCCCCCCCTGCAGCCTCTGACCTCCTGGGCCCCCTCCCCCTCGCAGGCAGCAGCCTCTGACCTCCTGTCCCCCCTCAAAGCCTCTGACCTCCTGCCCCCCCCTTCGCAGCCTCTGACCACCTGCCCCCCCTTCGCAGCCTCTGACCACCTGCCCCCCCTTCGCAGCCTCTGACCTCCTGGCCCCCCTGCAGCCTCTGACCTCCTGCCCCCCCTCGCAGCCTCTGACCTCCTGTCCCCCCCTGCAGCCTCTGACCTCCTGTCCCCCCCTGCAGCCTCTGACCTCCTGTCCCCCCCCTTCGCAGCCTCTGACCTCCTGCCCCCCCCTCGCGGCCTCGGACCTCCTGTCCCCCCCCCCTCGCAGCCTCTGACCTCCTGTCCCCCCTCGCAGCCTCTGACCTCCTGTCCCCCCCTCGCAGCCTCTGACCTCCTGCCCCCCCTCGCAGCCTCTGACCTCCTGCCCCCCCCCCTTCGCAGCCTCTGACCTCCTGTCTCCCCCCCTTTGCAGCCTCTGACCTCCTGTCCCCCCCCCCCTTTGCAGCCTCTGACCTCCTGTCCCCCCCTTGCAGCCTCTGACCTCCTGTCCCCCCTTGCAGCCTCTGACCTCCTGACCCCCCCCCTGTGAAGCCTCTGACCTCCTGCCCCCCCTTGCAGCCTCTGACCTCCTGTCCCCCCCCCCAAAGCCTCTGACCTCTCCTGTTGCCCTCCCCCGCAGCCTCTGACCTCTCCTGTTGCCCTCCCCCGCAGCCTCTGACCTCTCCTGTTGTCCCATCCGCAGCCTCTGACCTCCCCTGTCCCATCCGCAGCCTCTGACCTCCCCTGAGTCAAGAGAGGGAGTGCAGCCAGGATGAGGGTCATGGGAGAAGTCAGACATGTATGGACTGCGGAGAGGAAACTATGGGATAAAACCAGAGCCACCAAGCTGGAGCCGACTGACTGAACCCTGCATGATGCACCTGAGAGGAGGTCAGTGACAGCACCGCCAGGCCAGTCTAGGGAGGGTCAATACAATATTGTAAGGGGGCACTGATATAAAGGTTTCCCCCTTATATCAGTAAACCCCCTTATCTTAGTGTTTTCTTTCTCTGGTCACCAGAGTCCTCCCCACATTCCCAGAGTTCCCCTTTACATCATAGTATGCAGGATTCCACCTTACAGTGCAAGGGGGAACTCTGATGTAAAGGGCAATGCTGCAGACCCTGATGTAAGTAGGGAGGCTCTCTGAGGACATGGATGTATGGGGGGCTCTCTGGGGACCCCGATATAAGGAGGGGCTTTATAGGGATGCTCTCTGGGGACCCTGGTGTAAGGGGGGGGCTCTCTGGGGTCCTTGGTGTAAGGGGGGCTCTCTGGGGACCCTGGTGTAAGGGGGGGGCTCTCTGGGGACCCTGGTGTAAGGGGAGGCTCTCTGGGGACCCTGGTGTAAGGGGAGGCTCTCTGGGGACCCTGATGTAAGGGGTGGCTCTCTGGGGATCCTGATGTAAGGGGAGGCTCTCTGGGGACCCTGGTGTAAGGGGAGGCTCTCTGGGGACCCTGGTGTAAGGGGGGGCTCTCTGGGGTCCCTGGTGTAAGGGGGGGCTCTCTGTGGACCCTGGTGTAAGGGGGGGCTCTCTGGGGATCCTGATGTAAGGGAAGGCTCTCTGGGGACCCTGGTGTAAGGGGGGGCTCTCTGGGGTCCCTGGTGTAAGGGGGGGCTCTCTGGGGACCCTGGTGTAAGTGGGGGCTCTCTGGGGATCCTGATGTAAGGGGTGGCTCTCTGGGGACCCTGATGTAAGTGGGGGATCCACACTCAGATATGTAAAGATAAATATATAATGTCTGTTCTATATTGTTGTACTTATTCTTTGACTGTTTTGTTTAAAGGAGGGAGGATTGTATTGGGAGCGCTTAAGGGTCAGGTGTGACTGTGTGGCAATGGCAAATGGTTTACATAGCTCACAGCATCACGGGTCAGGTAGAGGGCCCCTCAGCAGAATTTTGCTTAGGGCCCCAGGGAGGTCAGGATCAGCACTGTTGTGGGTTCATATCTGTTTTTCAGTGCGTGTTGTCAGTTCGTATCCAGGGCCATGTTTAATACTGATTGGACCCTGGGCAAAAAATGTTTTGGCAATTTCGCTCTCCACCTGCTCTGAGACATACAATAAATAGCAGCTAGACTTAAAATCAGTTTACTGTATCAGATCAGGCAGCGATTACGATTGGTTGCCAGAGGTTACAGCAAATCATTGCCGCTTACTGACTAGTTGCTAGAGGTTGCAGCACACATCAAGGCTCCGACAGGGGCTACAGCACATGATTTCTGCTTATTGATTGGTTGCTAGAGATTACTGTACAGTAATACTGCTCACTGCTTGGTTGCTATAGGTTACAGCACATCTTCTCCTCACTGCAGGGGAGCATGATATACATAAGAATGATGCCTTTATTTACATATCAATGCCGTCTGCCTTGGCTATTTACATATGAATGCAGCTGCTATTTACATATGCATGCAGCTGCTATTTACATATGAATGCTGCCATTATTTACATATGCATGACGGCTATTTACATGTAAACACAGGGTCTGCAAGTGAGTTATCTGTACACAACAATACAACAATAGTACAGAGCAGGACAGCATTAGTAGCAGCACTTCACACTGAGAAATCGGGACACAGCACAAGACTAAAACTTCAAGGGACAAGGGAATTTAAACTGGGATAGTTGGCAAGTATGAGGCAGCTGCTTTGGGCCCCACAACAATGACAGGGCCCAGGGCAGCTGCCCCTTTTGCCCTGCCTTAAAGATGGCCCTGTTCATATCTGTTTTTCAGTGCATTCTTGTCCGCTCGTTTCGGATTTTCAGACCGTTCTTCTCAGGTTCTTTCTGATTTTCAGTGCGTTATGTTAGTTTGTTTTGACCAGTCGACCGTTTTGAAGCCATGTTGCGGGTACGTACTCATCATAGAGTTTGTGCTGTGCAGGGGCTTGGTGTTGGGGTTCTTACTTTAATCCAAGCCCAGTCCATGAACAGGATGAGGAGGCGTTCATGGACGAAGAATTGGTTGCTCCAGCGTGAAAAATTCTCGCACATGCCTTTGTTGCGGGAGATCCAGGTGAACAATCTTGATGATTTCAGGAATTATCTCCGGGTGACAGACCCTGTTTTTCACCATCTGTTGGCTTTGCTGTCCCTTTATATTATGAAGCAGTACACCTGCATGCAGCAAGCCATCACTCCCAAGCAAAGGCTGGAGGCCACCTTGCGGTACTTGGCGATGGGGAGAAGTCTGCAGGATATCAAGTTCTCGACAGGCATCTACCCCCAGGCTCTAGGGATCCTTATTCCAGAGACCTGTTTTGCCATCATACAGGTCCTGCAGAAGGGCTATATTAGGGTAAGTTTTATCCTTTAACATCACATTCTATATATTTAATGTTTGCTAATGTATAGTATTTATTTCATCATTCCATAATTACCATGATTGTAATATGCTGTGAATGTCCTCTTTGGCCTCATGCATGCTGGAAGCTTTTAAAGTTCCTTTTTTGTCCTTCATGCATATTTGCCTTCACTAACCTCCCCAGTATGCTATCCTGGGCCATACACACCTAGGCTAGTCACTTAACAATGTTTTTTCTCAGCTCCATTGTAGTACTTACCCTAAACACCCCCTAAAATGTATTTAAATGTTATTTGTTTTCCTTAACGTGCAATATTTATTTTTTGGGGGGCCCAAACTCATTTGGAGCCCTCCCTCCCCCACCCCAACCGCTAAGTCATCTGATACCAATCCTCTATCTGCTGACTTTGCCAAGCCCATACACACTATACCTACCTCTTTCGTGTTCATATTTATGGATGAATTCAACAAAGCATGTAGTGCAAGGGCCTGCCTGAATACTTTCAAATGGTACTGTAAAGTTTTGTTCTTCTATTATCTTGATAGATAATTGCAGAATGTAAAAATGTGCTTCAATTAGGACAGTGTGTATTCATATTTTGGTATTATGACACTTCTTACCTGTCCAGTGGGCTGGCCAAAGTAACACATATTATTTATGCATTCAGATCTCAATGAAGTGGAGAGATCTACCTGTCCAAAACATCTACCCACCCCCCACCATCAGAGGGTGTGAGGAATCTGATAAGTGGACCTTATACTTTTGTCTTTAAATACTCATTTCAATAAATGTTATTATGTTGACAAAGAATGTTTGCAATGTTATGTGCAAAAGTACAATTTTTTTTTGACTCCACAGTTTCCTTCAAACCCACAGGAATGGCAGACTGTGGCCACCCAGTTTGCCCAGTGGTGGGACTTTCCTAACTGCTGAGGGACAATTGATGGGAAACACGTCCACATCGTCCCTCCTCCCAACTCGGGGTAATACTATTATAATTTCAAGGGGTTTAATAGTATTGTGATGTTGGTGGTGGTGTCAGCAACATACAAGTACAAGTATTTGAAGTATTTGTATGTGGACGTGGGGAAGAATGGCTGGATGTCGGATGGTGGAGTCATCAACCAGACGGAGTTCTGCAGACGGCTCCAGAATGGCAGCTTGGGCTTACCACCTGCGGAAGACAACGTGGCTGGTCCATTTGTTTTCGTCGCTGATGAAGCGTTTGGGCTAGGAGAACATCTGATGAGGCCTTTTCACATGAGGACCCTCACCCCGGACCAGAGGGTTTTTAACTACTGGCTATTTCTAACACCAATCCATATGGTGAAAGATAAACTCAACCATATTGTGCTTGCCTGCTGCATTGTGCACAATTTTCTATGTAAAAATGATACGAAATGATAGGAAATGTTGCCTCAGTTGGATTTCCTGATTAATCAAACCTGACAGCACTTCACCCTGGCCATCCTGGCTTGCCCCCCCAAAGTGCCCACAAAGTCAGACAAAAATATCTGGAGTACTTTGCAGGTAGGGGGCCATTGATATGCCAGAAAATGTGTGAAACATTTTTTAAATAATTTTAAAGCCTACGGAGGATCCCAAGACGTGAACGAGCATGCGCCGTGCATCAGCGCACATTGGCTTATACCGGTGTGCATCAGTGTGCATTGGCGCATACAAGTGCACATCAGCGCACATTGGCGCATACCGGTGTGCATTAGCGCACACGCACGTGCAATACTGCGCGTGCGCGGTGGCGCACACTGGCGTGACAGACGCTGGTGCCAGTGGCCCTATTTAAGCTGGCCTGTAACCACAGGACAGTGCTGGATTATCTCCTCAGCTCCCTTCTGTAACCTTGCTTCCGGATCTGAGATACCCGTTGTGACCTGGGTTGCCTTGACCTTGCTTCCTGATCTCCTAGCCTGACCCTTGGCCTGCTCCTGATCTCCCGGCTTGACCTTCGGCTTGTACCTGGACCCTGCCTATGTTTGACCTCGCCCCTGTGTATTCTCTGGACTGATCTACCTGTGTATGACCCCTAGCCTGGCTCCTGGTTTCTCTATTCTTCTGAACACAGCAAGTTCTGCTCCGCCTGCTCCGGCCATCCCTCAGCGGCCCGAGCTCATCGAACTGCAAGCAAGGTTTTTTAACCTGGGTATTTGTCAAAACATGACCGCACAAAAAATGTAGGAATAATCATTTATTCACGTATCATAAAATATGATAAAAATATAAACTTTACCCATGTATAAAACATAAATTAACTCTGCAATAACTTAAAATCAAAAAACTAGCCTGTCAAGTAGGCCTCTTCCCTATTCTATCAAAATGTGTCATGTTGGTCCTTAACCCAGAACAGACCTCATCACAGATTTTGATTTGGTTTTTTGAAAAGGGGCATCATAGGAGTATTCCGTAGTGGAAGCTGGGTCATCACTGGCAGTGTGGTGAGCAGGCCTAGCCTCCCCATGTTGACTTTGCCCATACATACCCTGAGTTTGGGGGGGCCCTAATTAAAGGAAGTGGGGATGGGATGGGATAGGGAAGGTTACTGGGTGGCCCTTCATATCTGGAGATTGGCCTGTCATAACTTGAGGGATATGATGGTGGATTATAGGGATAAGGATGGTGTTGCTGCTCAGGGTAGTGCGGGTATCTTGGGTAGTGATGGGGAGGTCTTGGTTGGGGCACATTTGGGTATTTAAATGCAGCTTCCTCCTGTGGCTGGGAGAAGGAGTGCAGCATTTTTTCTATAGTTTTGCGCATTTCATAGTACCGCTCTGGGGGTATCTTTTTAATTAGGGGTACAAAACTGAGCACCAGGATTGTATTGGGACATAAAAATGCATCCATCTTTCCTGTCATGTTTTTTAACATGTCTAATAAGCGCTCACTTAGGTCTGGTTGGGATATTGCTGGGCGCCTCCGTGGCACTCTGCCAGGCTGATCAATTTGTGCAGGAGCAGAGGATGGCCCAGGAACAGCCTCCTCTGCCCCTGAACATTCTTCTTCTGGCTGAGTTTCCCAGAGACTGGAAGAGGTTTGGATTAGTGCTAAATCCTCTGTGTCTTCTGGAATATCAATGTGTGCTTCCTCCTCTGTTTGTTCTTCTTGTTCTTCCTCCAAAACATCTTGCTCCTCCCAACTAGATTCTGTCCTGTTTTTTAGAGTAAAAATTTTAAAAATGAACTCGGCATATTGATGATTACCAGATTTTGCGTTACATAGATGATGTAAATGAAAACTTACTCCCTCATCTCCACTATGGGTTGTAGAAAATCCAAGTCCCTGGCATACATATAAGGTACCCTAGGCGCTGCCCCCGAGCCACTCCGTTTTTCTCTGAGGTGCCTCATGTATTTTCTGTAAGCATCACGCATGCTACGCCATCTTGTCTGTAAGTACCGCACTGAAAAATAAAGGACAACATAATGATTTGTTTTTTTTTTTTGTCATTTTAGGTACCTAGCAACAGGGAATTCCTTTGGAAGTTTGCACTATGAATTTAAGGTTGGAAAATCAACGATTTGTGGCATTGTCCATGATACCTGCCTAGTCATATGGGAAGAACTGAAAGACATTGTGATGAAGAAGCCCAAACCAGAAGAATGGCTGATGATAGCGGACCTATTCTGGGAGAGATGCAACTTCCCCAACTGTCTTGGAGCCATTGATGGCAAACATGTACGCATCCTCAAGCCTCCAGCTAGTGGGAGCCAATTTTTTAATAACAAAAAATATTTTTCGTTGGTATTAATGGCAGTGGCAGACGCAAATTATAAATTTATTTATGTTGATGTAGGTTCTTATAGCAGCAGCTCAGATTCTAGTGTATTCTCACATTCCTCATTTGGCCGCATGCTGCGTGACAATACACTAGACTTGCCCAATAATTCTGCCCTGCCAGGGACTACAGAGCCTCTTCTCCCACATGTATTAGTACATGCTCCAGAGTCTGGTTCGTTGTTGGTCGCAGTTGCGACATGACCGTTTCGTGACTCTGTCATGGCAAAAGTTCTCATTTTCATTTAATTTCATTGTCATGTACTGCGCTCCGATTCAAATCCAGTGGCATCCGTGATGCATCGATTCGCCTTGGTGTGCCCCAGTTGGCTTGGCCTTCATTTTCACGCCTCAAAACCACTTCAAACCAACAAAATCGCCTAAACACGTTACGGAGTTACACGAGTCAGTTACTTAACTCATCTTTTAGAGTTAGTTAGTCAAACTCCTCACCAGTTGTCATCTGTTGTTTCTCTCTCCAGGTGAGTCAAGTTCAGTAGGTCCACCCTGCACCAGGTTGGACGGTGTCAGGGACCTGGTCCGCCGCGCACCCCAGTGCGCAGGCGCACAGGTCCGGCGCTGCGGCGCACAGTAGGAGACAGAGGCACGCTGTGGCGGCGCACGCGCGCTCACGGCCCAGCTGAGCGGCGCGCGCGCATGCGCACTAGCGCACGGCCCATGTGACCTCCCAGCCGGCCTATATAAGGGAAGTCTCTGCACCCAAACAGACGCTGGTTCGTCTCTCAGCTGTTCCCGTGTTCCTTGTACCTGTGCCTGCTGTATCTACTTGCCTACCCGTTGCCGACCCGGATTGTCTTGACCTCTCTACCTTCTCCAACCTTGACCCTTGGCTTGTTACCCGGATTACCGCCTCTCTCCTGTGTTAGACCCTCGGCCAGCATACCGGACTTCCACTCCTGCTTATTCAGTACTTGACCCTCAGCCTGCCTTGACCTCTTGCTTACACCTGACCATTCTATCTGGACTTGCCTACCTGTGTTTAACCTTCTGCTTGTGCCTGATTAATCTTGTGTTTGATCCTCAGCCTGCTGTCTGTCTACCCATCAGTGTTGGAGCCTCCGCCAGTCTTCCAGTTTATCCCAGCTATACCTGGATCCACGCCTAGCCACCATCCAACAGGTGGCTTGTGCCTCTTGGTGCCAACTGTCCCCTGTACCATCTTCAGGGGCGGTGGGCGCTGAGTCGCAAGGGCAACCGCTCTCGGCATCTTGGCCTCGGTGAGTACTTAGTTCCTGATAGTACGAACCAGCCATGACAGAGGCCAACAGAGCAGGATCTCCTCTGGAGATGCTATGCCAACAGGTATCTGCCCTCATGGAAGCTGTACAAAAACTGCAAGAAGGCTATGTACAAGTGGACAGCCGCCTCCAACAGTTGGCAACGGCCTCCCGTCCGTCAAGCCCAACTCCTGGACCAGCCAGTGGAAGTTCTGCACCACAGGCCCAAGCTCCACCTGCCATGATGATGGCTGTACCCGAACCCAAGGTCCCAGTACCTGAGCGATTTTCAGGCGATCGCAGGAAGTTCAGGTCTTTCAAGAATGCCTGCACCCTGTACCTTGCCTTACAGCCCCGAACCTTCTCTTCAGAGATTGTAAAAGTGGGATTTATCATGTCACTGCTATCAGAGGAACCCCAGACCTGGGCCCACGGTCTCATGGAGCAGAGGAACCCCCTGCTAAACACTGTAGACTCCTTCTTTGAAGCCATGGGCCAACTCTATGATGACCCTCAGCGTTCCGCCACTGCCGAAGCCACACTACATACTCTCTCCCAGGGTAAAAGGCTAGTGGAGGACTACACGGCAGAGTTTCGCAAATGGTCAGCCGACACTACCTGGAACGAGGCAGCCCTCCGTTATCAATATCGGCTGGGGCTGAACGAAACCCTAAAGGATGAGTTAGCTCGGGTAGAGACCCCCACAACCCTGGAAGAGTTAATCCAACTGGCCACCAAGCTGGACCGACGCATGCGGGAACGGCGTTCCGAGCGCCTACAAAATCCCCGACCAGTATGGCTACCCCCTAGGGCGCCGCCTACATACCCTGCCTCCTCCTTTTCTCCAGGTACACCGGCTCCGGAGGGGGAGCCCATGCAACTTGGCCTAGTTCGCCCTCGGCTTTCTCAGGAAGAAAGACAACGCAGACGCAGGTCTAATCTATGTCTCTACTGCGGGGGTTCCGGGCACTACCTACTGAACTGTCCCATCCGGCCCAGTAAGTTGCCATCTCCAACCTCTATCAACTGTCAAACCATTAACCTTGTCCAGGCTTATGTGACTCTTTCTGTCTCCCTACAGCTGGCGGGAAAGAAGATTCGGCTCCCGGCCGTAATTGATTCGGGTGCCTGCAGTTGTTTTCTGGACATTTCCATCGCCAACGAATGGCATATCCCTTGTCTAAATAAAGAAAGACCCTTACTGGTCCACTTGGCTGACGGGTCCCTTCCACACTCAGGACCAGTAGTCCAGGAGACCCCGCCTATCCTCACCACTACAGACTCCGGCCACCAGGAACTGTTACGATTCGATTTGATTTCCTCCCCGATGTTTCCCATCATCCTGGGACTCCCCTGGTTACAGGCCCATGATCCCCAGATCCATTGGGACCGGAAGGAGGTCTCCTTCTCTTCTCCCTACTGTCATCAACATTGCATCTCCCCGGCTCCGAGCTGTCATCTGGCAGTCATCTCGGCACCAGAGAATCTCCAGCACATTCCGCCTGCCTATCAAGACTTCAAGGATGTGTTTGATAAAAAGAAGGCCGACCATCTACCACCTCACCGGGCTTATGACTGCCCCATTGAGCTTTTGTCTGGCTCCGAGATTCCTTTCGGGCGCATATTCCCGTTATCTGAAACTGAACTAAAATCGTTGAAAACCTACATTGACGAAAACCTTGAAAAGGGCTTCATTCGGCCCTCTACCTCCCCGGCTGGGGCTGGCATTTTTTTTTGTAGGAAAAAAGGATGGGTCACTCCGACCTTGTGTCGACTATAGGGAGCTTAATAAAATCACGGTGAAGAACCGGTACCCACTACCCCTAATTCCGGAGCTCCTCCAACGTTTTCGATCGGCCAAAGTTTTTTCCAAGCTTGATTTAAGGGGCGCTTATAATCTTGTCAGGATCCGCGCAGGTGATGAGTGGAAAACAGCCTTCAGGTCCAGGTTTGGCCATTATGAATATTTGGTGATGCCTTTTGGTCTGTGTAATGCTCCAGCTACCTTCCAACATCTGGTGAATGACATCTTTAGGGAGCACCTGGACGACTTCTTGGTCGTATACTTGGACGATATCCTTATTTTTTCAGCCACCTTGGAAATACATCGGAGACACGTTAGGAGAGTACTCACCATCCTTAGAGCCCATCAACTATATCTTAAGGCCGAAAAATGTGAATTTGAGAAAACTTCTGTACAGTTCTTGGGGTTTATCATCTCTACCGAAGGCACTGCAATGGATCCCCAAAAGGTCAAGGCAGTAATAGAATGGTCAGCTCCCAAGGACAAAAAGGCCGTTCAACGTTTCATTGGGTTTGCTAATTTTTATCGGAGGTTCATCATCGGGTTCTCTTCTATCGTTGCTCCCATCACCCGCCTAACCCAACAACATGGCCGTTTTCAATGGTCCCAGGAAGCCCAGGATGCCTTCACCAAATTAAAGACCCTCTTCACCTCTGCTCCCATTCTACGACACCCGGATCCTCTACTTCCCTTTGTACTAGAGGTTGACGCCTCGGAATCTGCCACAGGTGCCATCCTGTCACAACGCCACGGGCCCAAAGCCCTCCTTCACCCAGTGGCCTTTGCCTCCCGGAAATTGAGTCCATCCGAAAGAAATTATGATGTCGGTGATCGTGAGTTATTAGCCATTAAGGCCGCTTTGGAAGAATGGAGGTACCTTCTGGAGGGGGCAGCTCATCCAATTACTATTTTTACTGATCATAAGAACCTCGAATATTTACGTACCGCCAAACGGTTGAGGCCTCGTCAAGCTCGCTGGGCACTTTTTTTTTTCTAGATTTACCTTTCATATTTCCTATCGGCCGGGGTCAAAAAATGGCAAAGCAGATGCCCTCTCCCGAATCTCCCCGGAATCTTCTCAAGTGTCGGAACCAAGTACCATTTTGGCCCCCAAAAATTTTCTGCTTCTTACTCCAGCAGATTTGTCTACCTCCCTCCTCACTGCCTCAGCTCATTGCCAGGACCCCATTGTGTCTACTCTAGAGAAACGTGAAGACCTATTCTGGTCTCGGAATAAAATTTTTGTACCCTTAGAAGTAAGACCTTTGGTCTTGAAAACTCTCCATGACCACAAGCTGGCAGGTCACTTCGGGAACCGGAAGACGGCCGAACTCATCTCTCGCACCTTCTGGTGGCCAGGCTGAAGGCGGGACTGCTGTACTTACATCTCTTCCTGTGTCCCGTGCCAACGAAACAAGGGTCCAAAGACCAAGCCCTGGGGGCTATTGAGGCCATTACCCATCCCGGAACGTCCATGGGCGGACATTTCAATGGATTTTATTGTGGAACTACCCCCCTCAGAAGGCTTCTCCACTATATTGGTAGTGGTTGATCGGCTGTCTAAAATGGCCCACTTCTTGCCCATGGTTGGTACTCCCTCTGCTCTCGAGACTGCCAACATTTTTACCAAAGAGGTCGTCAGGCTCCATGGGGTTCCCAGGAGCATTGTCTCTGACAGAGGTTCCCAATTCACCTCAAAGTTTTGGAAAGCACTCTGCAAAACCTTAGGAATCAAGATCTGTCTTTCTTCAGCCTATCACCCACAGAGCAATGGCCAAACAGAGCGTACCAATCAAACGCTCAAGCAATATTTACGTTGCTTCTGTTCCTCTGCTCAAGATGATTGGTCCTCCTTGCTGGCATACGCAGAATTTGCGTACAACAATTCTTCCCACTCAGCTACCAACCAAACTCCCTTCTGGGCAAACTGTGGCTTCCACCCATCATTTCTCCCAAACTCGTTTCCGGAATCATCAGTTCCTGCGGTACAAGAGCGTCTAGAGGCCATTCAAACCAATTTCCGAAAACTCCAGGAGACCATGCAACAGGCTCAAGAAGGGTACGAAAGATATCACAACAGAGGAAGGAGGGAGAACCCCCATTTCAAAATTGGAGAAAAAGTGTGGTTGTCAACGGCTCATCTCAGGCTCCCTTGCCCCTCACGGAAACTGGGCCCCAAATTTATTGGGCCATTTGAGGTCAAAAAGGCAGTGAACCCTGTGGCCTTTGAGCTTTCGCTACCAAAGACGTACAAAATACATCCTGTTTTCCATGCATCTTTACTAAGACCTTTGGTTCCAAGTCCCTTCCCAAACAGGGAGGAACCTCCGCCACCACCCGTCACAATCGATGGTATGGAAGAATTCGAGGTTGAATCACTTCTAGGGTGCAGGAAGGTGGGTCGTCAGCTACAGTATCTAGTGAAATGGAAGGGGTACCCATCGGAGGATAATTCCTGGGAGCCATCGGGGAACTTCCATGCACCAAGGCTGATTAAGATTTTTCAGCAGGAACACTCCAAGCTAATGGATAGCCTGGGTGTCCGGAGTCCGCCCCTCAGGGGGGGGCACTGTCAGGGACCTGGTCCGCCGCGCACCCCAGTGCGCAGGCGCACAGGTCCGGCGCTGCGGCGCACAGTAGGAGACAGAGGCACGCTGTGGCCATGTGACCTCCCAGCCGGCCTATATAAGGGAAGTCTCTGCACCCAAACAGACGCTGGTTCGTCTCTCAGCTGTTCCCGTGTTCCTTGTACCTGTGCCTGCTGTATCTACTTGCCTACCCGTTGCCGACCCGGATTGTCTTGACCTCTCTACCTTCTCCAACCTTGACCCTTGGCTTGTTACCCGGATTACCGCCTCTCTCCTGTGTTTGACCCTCGGCCAGCATACCGGACTTCCACTCCTGCTTATTCAGTACTTGACCCTCAGCCTGCCTTGACCTCTTGCTTACACCTGACCATTCTATCTGGACTTGCCTACCTGTGTTTAACCTTCTGCTTGTGCCTGATTAATCTTGTGTTTGATCCTCAGCCTGCTGTCTGTCTACCCATCAGTGTTGGAGCCTCCGCCAGTCTTCCAGTTTATCCCAGCTATACCTGGATCCACGCCTAGCCACCATCCAACAGGTGGCTTGTGCCTCTTGGTGCCAACTGTCCCCTGTACCATCTTCAGGGGCGGTGGGCGCTGAGTCGCAAGGGCAACCGCTCTCGGCATCTTGGCCTCGGTGAGTACTTAGTTCCTGATAGACGGTATTTTTCCAGGTAAAATATATATATAAGCAAACATATACGTATGCATATATACATATGTGTATACACCCATCCTTTGAAGGATAGGAGCTGGGTACGTATGTTGGTGTAGGAAATAGAAACAATCTTGACTTATGTCACCCTCAACAGGTCCGGTCGACCATCTTGGAGAGACAGGACATCACATCTAGGGTACAAGCCACCTAGAGCCACGTCTCAAGCTGGCAGCAAAGACCTCACCACCCCCCTGTCACCTTCCCCAGCGTCAGTGAGTGGCAGCGTGCAGTCCCTCAGGGGATGGACCATCCCCAAGCTGACGGCAGAACTAAGGCGCAGGGGTGTGCCTTTCCCCGCCACAGCCAGGAAGGCAGAGCTTTTCAGGCTCCTCTTCCCCCCACCAGCCACAGCTGGGCCCAGTACTCAACAGGCTTCTCTCCAATCAATTTCCGCTGCCATATCGCAACTCCACACCATGGTGTCATCCTTGGCAAACACAGTCACGGACGTCCAGGCTAGAGTGGCACTCTTAGAGGCTCGCCCGGCCACGACTATCCCTGACCCAACCACAGTACAGCTTCTGACACCACTTCCGACAGGTACCACAGGGAAAAGCCCCGTTGTCTGCCCAGCACATTTAGTTCCAGACAGCATAAGGAAGGACATCCTGGACGGCAAGGACATCAACCTTGCCTCCCTACTCATTTCTGTCCACGACCTGGCAGAAAACAAGGCCTAAACCTGGGGAGATGTCTCAGTGGTCCTCAAGGCCAAAGACCCTAGTTGTCTGTTCCAGAGTTTGCGCTAGCCTTCGGGATGCTCAGGGATGTCATATGCTCAGCCTCCCCCAGCAGGATCTGGGCTACAAATACGGAGGGTTTTCGTTCTACGATTACCATTGTTCCTTCTCCACAAAGGCAGCTGCCAGGCTGGCGCAATTTCAGTCAGCCACGGACTGGAGCCTCATGGACACGGAGTTGTTCTGCCATCATTTCAAGGCCCGTCAGCCCCAGTACAGAAGCCCCAGGTAGATAAGTTTGAACCGTTGGAGGAGCAGCCATCTACAACAATTATAACTTCGGCTCATGTAATTTTAGCCAATGCCACCTTCTTCATGTCTGTGTCATATGCCACAGGGCGCATCTGGGAAATCTGTGTGAGGTTAAGCTAAAGAACTCATGACTAAGCTGTATAGATGTCCTGTGGTTGGGATTCTATCTCACCTCACACCCCACCCCCTCACTAGCCACCTTCCTCATCCAAGGATTTACAGCAGGCTTTCACACCGGCCTCATCTCCCTGCCCCACACAACTTATGAGTGCAGGAATCTCCGCTCAGCGGCCACCGACGAGCAGGCCATAAATCAGTTGCTGCTATCTGAACTAGAGCGAGGCTTCACGCAGCCCCCTTTCAACACCTGGAGAGTTAGCCCTAGGGCTTGTCAAGGGCAAGTTCTCAAATAAAGTCCGTTTGGTGTACGACCTTTCTGCGCCTCATTCTTCACACGTTCCCAGCCTGAATTCCCTGATTCACTCTGAAGAGTTCTCCTTGAAGTACGCCTCTGTTGACATGGCAATCCAGGCCATACTTAAAGCAGGCACAGGTGCCTGGCTATCCAAGGCTGATATCTCAGATGCCATTAAACTTTTGCCTATCCACCCGTCCCTCTGGTGCTGGCATGGTATTAAATGGAGAGACGTGTACTATTTCGCTACCAAGCTGACATTTCGCGCTAGAAGCAGCCCCTGGCTCTTCGACATATTTGCACAATCCCTTACCTGGATTCTGTTACACAAAGCCCAGTGTCAGGAAGTTATACATTACCTGGACGACTTCTTGTTAATAGAGCAGCCCGGTGTGCCACGAGTAGACCTCAGCAAGTTGAGAGTCGTCTTCGGGAATCTCAATGTCCCCATTGCTTAACACAAGGTCGACGGGCCAACACACATTCCATCGCCTTTCTCAGAGTCATCCTGGACACTTGCTCCATGCAGGCCAGCCTTCCCCTCGACAAATTAACCCGCATTAGGTCAGTTCTCCAAGAGTTCACCCATACAAGAGGGTGTACAAGAAGACAGCTCCAGTCGCTATTGGGCATGTTTAATTTCGCCATGCGGATCATTCCCCAGGGTCGCTCCTTCGTCTCACGCCTATTGGTCTATCTCTCACAGGCACAAGACCCCGACCAGATTCTCAGCCTGGACACCGCGGCCATAGCAGACTTGGCAATGTGGGAGCAGTTCCTTTCCACCTGGAATGGCATATCTATGTTTATACCTGCTATCTCGCCCCTCTCACCGCAGGTGGTGACAGATGCCGCAGCCTCCAAAGGCTTTGCGGCTATTTTTGGCCACCATTGGTTTGCTGGACCCTGTTCTTCACAGATACAGTTAATCCCCGGCTTTAGCCGGACTTCCTCCCTCTTCGAACTCTACCCGATCGTGGCAGCCGCCCAGCTCTGGGGTCATAACTGGACTGGACAAACTGTAGGCTTCATCACCGACAATCAGGCCACAGCGGATATTATTAATAAAGGCAGGTCCAAGTCACTCTTGGTGAAGTCCTTCTTACGCAGGCTGGTACAGCTGTCTCTGCAGCATCAATTTAATGTTCACTGTACATTCATCCCAGGTAAATACAACCTTGCAGCAGACGCACTGTCACGCCTTAATTTCGTCTCCTTCTTATGGCAGGTTCCTGAAGCCGATCTGATGTCAGCGCCTATCCCGGTTTGGTCTCAGCTGACCCTGGACTAGAGCAGCATCTACATGGAGCCACCCAGTTTATCAACCATTCTCTGTCCCATAACTCACTCAAAGCCTACCGTATAGCTTGGGACGTGTTTAACAAGTTCCTAGCTACCTGCTCAGTAGCCACACCAACAGACACCAGGCACATTTTGGGCTTTGTCTCATATTGCCATAGTCAGTTAGTCATATCCTACAACACTATCCAGCTATACTTAGCCGGCATACAGCACTTTCTGGCGCTTTAAGATCCCACAAAACCGCCTGTGTTTGCATCCCATGCGATCCGAGCCTTCCTGCGCGGCATCCAAAAGCCGCAGCCGGTAGTTAAAGCCAAACGTCTTCCTATTACAAGTACCATCTATAGAGATATGTCCACCATGCTTGCCGGTTCCCCTTTTGGTGTCCTCCCCAGCCTGGTCATACAAGCAGCCATCTACCTGGCCTACTACGGGGTTCTTGCAGCCTAGCGAGCTCACCTATAACAACTCAGCTGGTCAAATCCTACGCAGACGTCACTTGGTTCGCCATTAAGATCATTTCGTTCTTCACCTCACGGTATTCAAGACCCAGCAGGCAGGCTCTGGGGTAGACATCCATCTCTATAGGACTGGCAATGCCTGGTGTCCAGTGACCATGCTTAATCGTCTGCTCTCATTCCTGCCTGAACAGCCGGACTCTGGTCCCCTTCTACCCTTTCCGTTCAATCCTTTGAGTGCCTGCCAGTTCATGAAGCATGTGAGGATTCTCCTTCGTAACTTACACCTCAGCCCCAGTGAGTACTCCGTTCACTCTTTCCATCCACATGCCCAGCGGTTGAATGCTAGCTTGGCTAAATTGCTAGCACTTCAACTGCTGCCTTTTCAGTTGGTAGACTCGGCCCCCTTCCGTGAGTTTGTTCAATGTGCGGTTCCTCAGTGGCAGGTTCCCAAACGCCACTTTTTCTCACGGACGGCGATTCCGGCTATCTACCGGCATGTGGAGGGCAATGTCCATGCCTCGCTGGACAGGGCGGTCAGCGGTAAGGTGCATATTACTGCTGACTCATGGTCCAGCAGGCATGGACAGGGACGTTGCCTGTCTTTCACGGCCCATTGGGTCACTCTTTTGGCAGCTGGGAAGGATGCAGGACAAGGTGCAGTAGTGTTGGAGGTTGTTTCGCCACCACGCCTCCAAAATGCTACTACTGGTTGTGACACACCTCTCTCCTCCACCCCCTCCTCTTCCTCCATGGCCTCTTCGAGTGCTCTGTCCTCTGAACCAGCGGTGCTCCGTAGGCGTCCAAGGGGCTACGCAAGTATGCAGGCAAAAAGATGCCATGCTGTGCTTGCGGTGGTGTGTTTGGGGGACAGCAGCCACACTGGGGCAGAGGTTCTGTCAGCTCTGCAGGGGCAGGCCGAGAGGTGGTTGACGCCACGCCAGCTTAAGCCAGGAATGGTGGTTTGTGACAATGGCACCAACCTCCTCTCCGCCCTGCGAAAGGGACAGCTGACCCATGTGCCCTGTATGGCTCACGTCCTTAACCTGGTGGTGCAGTGGTTCTTGGGCAGGTACCCAGGCTTACAGGATGTCCTGAGGCAGGCCAGGAAAGTCTGTGTGCATTTCCGCCGATCATATAATGCCAGTGCTCGGCTGGCTGAGCTGCAAAAGGAGTTGAACCTGCCCAAGAACCGCCTTATATGTGACATGCCCACCAGGTGGAACTCAACGTTGGCCATGCTGCAGAGACTGCACACACAGCAGAGGGCCATCAATGAGTACCTGTGCGACTACGGCACCAGGACAGGGTCAGGGGAGCTTAGATTTTTTTCCCCACGCCAGTGGAGCATGATCAGGGATGCATGCACTGTCCTGTCACCATTTGAGGAGGCCAAGAGGATGGTGAGCAGTGACAGTGCATGCATCAGTGACACTGTACCTCTTGTCCACCTGTTGGAGCATACGCTGCAGGGGAAATGGACAGGGCACTTGAGGCAGAACAGAGGCAGGAAGAGGAGGACTTTCTTGCCTCTCAAGGCCCCCTTTATCCAGACAGTGTTCCTTCTCTCCCACCCATCACACAGGAAGAGGATGAGGAGGAGGAGGAGGATTGTGTCAGCATGGAGGTGGAGCCTGGCACTCAGCATCATCAGCAGCAGCAGCAGTCTTTTAGGGATGATTTACAGTCCCAACAAACCAGTGGACTTGTACGTGGCTGGGAGGAGGTGGCTGCGGATCATGTCGTCCTCAGTGACCCAGAAGACTCCGGACCGAATGCCTCAGCTAACTTACGTTGTATGGCCTCCCTGATCCTGCAAAGCCTGCAGAAGGATCCTCGTATTCTTCGGATCAAGAAGAGGGACCATTACTGGCTAGCCACTCTCCTTGATCCACGGTACAAGGGTAAGGTTGCAGATCTTATCTTGCCGTCGCAGAGGGAGCAGAGGATGAGACATCTCCGGGAGGCCTTGCAGAAAGGTCTGTGCAACACGTTCCCAGAGACTGGGAGATTACAAACTCCTGGTCCTGGACGACGAGTTGCTGAGGCTTCGGTCAGTAGCAGAAGGAGCAGTGGGGAAGGTGGACGTCTGACCGATGCGTTCAGACAATTTTTTAGTCCGCAGCCCCAAGGTATGATCGGTTCCAGCAACCATCGCCAGCGTCTGATATACATGGTGCAGGAATACCTAGGGGCAAGGTCAGACTTGGACACCTTTCCCACCGAAAATCCTCTGGCTTACTGGGTCTTGAGGATGGATCACTGGCCAGAGCTTGCACAGTATGCAATTGAGCTACTGGCCTGTCCTGCATCCAGCGTTCTTTCCGAACGCACATTCAGTGCTGCTGGAGGCTTTGTCACCGATCACAGGGTGCGCCTGTCCACTGACTCGGTTGATCGACTGACCTTCATAAAGATGAATCAGTCTTGGATCACCACCAGCTACCAGGCACCTGAAGCTGGTATAACAGAATAATTTATTTTGAAATGTCACATCCCTTCAAGACTATGCTGCCTATGCTGATTCTGAGTGACTGTCCTGTTATGTTGACTGACTATCCTCTTCCTCCTCAATGATCCTGATGATAGCTTGGAAGAACATTTTTGTTTCTGGGTGCCACCACCAGTGGCTAAGGCCCAATTTTTCAGCCCCTGTTTAACAGGGGCGTGTAATTACAATTTTTTTATGCAATGCTTTGCAACAGGTCTGACTGCTGTGCTTCAAGTACAGTATCTGTGAGGGGTTGCAGTGTTGTGGCACCAGCACCAGTGCCTAAGGCCCAATTTTTCAGCGCCTTTTTAACAGGGGCGTGTAATTACAATTTTTTATGCAATGCTTTGCAACAGGTCTGACTGCTGTGCTCCAAGTACAGTATCTGTGAGGGGTTGCAGTGTTGTGGCACCAGCAACAGTGCCTAAGGCCCAATTTTTCAGCCCCTGTTTAACAGGGGCGTGTAATTACAATTTTTTATGCAATGCTTTGCAACTGGTCTGACTGCTGTGCTCCAAGTACAGTATCTGTGAGGGGTTGCAGTGTTGTGGCACCAGCACCAGTGCCTAAGGCCCAATTTTTCAGCCCCTGTTTAACAGGGGCGTGTAATTAAAAAATGTTATGCAATGCTTTGCAACAGGTCTGACTGCTGTGCTCCAAGTACAGTATCTGTGAGGAGTTGCAGTGTTGTGGCACCAGCACCAGTGCCTAAGGCCCGATTTTTCAGTCCCTGTTTAACAGGGGCGTGTAATTACAAATCTTGATCTAATAGTTCACAGCAGGGCCCATTCCTGCGCCCACCAAGAGTAACTGTGAGGGCTTACAGTCTTGTGGCAACACCGTCCACCACCACCACCAAAGGCCCAATTTTTCTGCCCTGTTCAACAGGTGCATGCAATTACAATTCTTGATCTAATAATTCACAGCAGGGCCCATTTCTGTGCCCACCAAGAGTAACTGTGAGGGCTTACAGTGTTGTGGCAACACCAACATCTAACGGGGCAAATTTCTGCAGAGTATATATGGCAGGTCCCTACTTTCAAACATCCAACTTACAAACGACTCCTACTTGCAAACGGAAGGAGAAAACAGGAAGTGAGAGGAAATCTACCCCTAGGAATGGAAAGTCTATTCTGTTAGATTTAATTTGGGAAAAAGGTATCTCCTCTCTACTGATGCTTTATCACCAATCCTTGTTTCAATAAAAACCCCACTTTTCCAAAAACATTTGTCATTGGGACGGAAAGTGAGGTGAAATGTTCTGAACAGGTGCACAGACAGCAAAACAAATGTTACAGGGGTGATAACCCTTCCCTATGTTCTCCAAAAAGCTTAAAAATAGTTTTTTTTGGTTGGAGCTACACTTAAAAATGTACTTGTTCAAAATTAGAAACAGATTCTACTTAAGAACAAACCTACAGTCCCTGTCTTGTTTGCACCGCCTGTATACTGCTGTTCAGAGTATATAGGGTTGTAGGTATAGGGTTTTATTTTGGGTGCGGGGTTCCCCTTAATATCCATACAAGACCCAAAGGGGCTGGTAATGGGCTGGGGTGGTGGTGGTGGTGGGGGGGGGGGGGGGGTGATGGGGTAGCCATGCCATTTTTCTCAAAGATTTTCATCCATATTGCCAGGACAAGACATGACATTAAAGCCGCAAGCAGTTTTAAATGGCTTCTTTTTTTCCTTTACAAATGTCATTTTTTGCAGGGACAGTTCTAAACACGGGAAACACATGCTACTTCACAGGCATACTTTAGACACCCCCCAGGTACCATATTTAAAGGAATATTTCACTTTTTTTTTTCACTTTATGCATCATTAAAATGACTGCTCCCGAAAAAAACTTCCGTTTTTAAAACTTCTTTTTGCATTTATACATGTCCCCTGGGGCAGGACCCGGGTCCCCAAACCTGTTTTATGACATTAACATGCATATTGGCCGTTATAATTAGCACTTTAGATTCAAATGTTCGCGTCCATTGTAACTAATAGGGTTTGAATATTTGCGCAAACTTTCGGTCCGTTCGCAGGTTCTGGTGCGAACCGAACCCGGAGGTGTTCGGCTCATCCCTAGCAAGCACATGTAAACTTATTAGAAGTGCTCCAGATATCTCCCACCGGGGAAAAGGGAGTGTGATGAAGATCCCTTGTATGTATGGATATGAATATTTCTGTGTGACTAAACACAATATTAAGGGGACAGAGAGCAAACAGCAGGCTTGGTGTGATCAGAGTGAGGAACTTTGGCAACTTGATCACCATTGTTTGCTCTCTGTTTTGTTATGTTGAGGATTGAACTGTTTGCCAAAAGCAGGTGACTGACTAGGCTTAACTCAGCACTTGACTTTGGTGCATTGCCTAAGTGCATCCAAGTACCATTTAAAATGAATGGTACTGCAACACACCGCATTATGTTTCATGTGTTGCCATGACAATGTTAAGTGAATGTGCCTTACTACAACATACTAGTGTGAAAGGTTTAAACTTGGGATTTAATTCACAATATTTTAAAGTGCAACTGTGGCCAGGCTATGAACATTCGCTAATTTTTAAAGGGTAGTAAATGAGCTTTAAATCCCTCACTGACCTTTGTAGCTACAGACATTGTGAAGCAGTTTATCCTCAAAGTTTACAGCAGAAGTTCAAGTCATTCTCTCAATAACTCTGCTCACCTCCTGCCAGCTGTACCTGCTCTGTTTTACAATTCAGTACAATACAGCTGAAATGGGGGAGCACTGCGAGTGTTTATTGCTTGTTTAATCTAGAGGGTAACGAAGATGAAATACTTTGTTCCTTGCTCCACAGCAACATTTTGTCCATTTTCTGATGCTCTTGTTATGTGAGCAGGCCTTTGGTGTCCTCATGTACAATGCAAGGTGAACTGAACGAAGTTCTGCTTTAAGAATATGTAAATATTTGAATGTCCATTACATAGCTACAATTACCCTTTATAATAACATCTAATCCCTTGATTCTATTTTTGCTCAATTCTAAGCTGTTAAAAATCATAGCTACATCACAGCTGCCTTGTTACTCTTACTGCATCTATTAAACCTTTAAATAATAATAGACTTTTTACTGCTACATTTTCTTGCACTAAGGTCACAAAACCACCAAGAAAAAATCTACAATTGTAACTGAATGAATTGTTACAACTACAGATATAAGAAAAACTACATATGTCTCCTATGAAATTAGTATAATGCATTTTCACCCATACTGTCATATCTCTTAGGAAAGCCTCTGGTCATAAACCTATTAACTTAATTTTACTCTCTTAGAAACACCCAAACCTGGTCTTTTGTAAAAAAAAGTTTTAATTAAGACTAGTGGATATTATATTCTGCCACTGAAAGGTCATTTGTGGCTGTGGGCACTAAAATATGCTACTGTTACTCCCAACTTAACAGGTAATACACTCGAGAAACATAGATATAATCAATTTGATTAGAATTTTTTAAAAAGTTATTCATCTACTATAGAAGGTAGCATTTATATCACTTCCATTATCACCCATTATAGGGTTTGCTGAGATGAAAATTAATCATGCACAATCTCTGATTATGCTACTGTGTGAATGTTTGTTTTTGCTTCTGCTATGATTGCATATTTTTTCACACTATTATTGAGTAGCTGAAAATTGTAAATCAAGCCCTGCATAGTATCAATACTTTGTTCATTATAGAATATATTGTAGAACCTCTAAATTAACCCCTTACCGACAAGTCTATGCATATATGCATATTCACGAAAGTGGGTCTTCTTCCATCTGGCCATATACAGTATATGCACCTCTGTGTTTGTGCTGAGAGCTCGTGCCACAGTGCACTCCCAGCACAGAGACCGATCTTTAACTGAGGTTCTCCTACTAATGGTTGGAAATTGGGGAGGCCTTGTTCCCAATCACCTGATCGCTATGATAGAATCTTATTATTATTATATCACAGTGATCAGTTATTGTACAGCTTGCACCTGTGCTTTTTTTCTACTCTTGATTGGAGGAAGAGATACACTGTGGGGTTGATTTACTAAGATAGGAGAGTGCAAGATCTGGTGAAGCTGTGCATGGTAGCCAATCTACTTCTAACTTCAGCTTGTTCAATTAAGCTTTGCCAAAAAAAAAAATGGAAGCTGATTGGTTTCTATGCAACGCTGCACCAGATTTTGCACTCTCCAGCTTTAGTAAATCAACACCTGTATCTTTTTCTCCTTGCTAGAGGAAAAAATGTAAACAAGGAACAGTATGTGTAAAAAAAATAAAAAATAAGGTCTCTTTTACACGGACAGACTCCACCTGTGGATCCGCTTGCTCAACCGCTGGGTTGAACGAAAAAAAAAAACTGACAGCTCCAGTTGGAGCCACTGTACTAACGATCTGATGTTAGTAAAGTGATTTTCCTTGCTGCTCTTTAGGCCCCCGCCAGAACACTATGGTAAGCTCTCTCAGCCATTGGCTAAGAGCGCTGATTGGGAGCCGATCGACTGCTAATTTTCCCACTAATTTTCCTGCATGCTTGTCCGAATGGCTGGCTTCTGTCAGACCGGATGCCTTACACATGGGCCGATTGTTGGACGTATTCTATTGAACCGCTCATTGTTGCCCAACATTTGACTCATGTGTACGGGCCTTTAAAGCGGCGTTCCACCCAAAAGTGGAAGCTCCGCTTATCTGCTTTCCCCTCCGTCAGGTGCCACATTTGGTACCTTTCAGGGGGAGGGGGAGCGGGTACCTGTTTTTGACATGTACCTGTCCCCACTTCCGAGATATCTCATTGCGGTAAGATCACTCAGTAGTTCAGCCCCCTCTTCCTTCCCCCGCTGCCACGTCATTCAGAAAACGCAGTGCGCTTCGTGCATGCACAGTAGGGAACCGGCTTTTTGCTGAGGGATGGGAGGAACTCCGCTTTAAGGAGCTTCATCTTCTCTCTTTGACTTTACCATGATCATTGAAAGTGAAAGAAAATCCCATATTTTGGGTTTTCCCCAGAAAAGTAATAGAGGGTAAATCTTCTAATAGGGACACTAGTTCTGGTGACCTAGGGGTCCCCAATGAATTCTCTTAATTTAGAGGGATTTCTTCTCACGTACTCTCTTGGCAATGGGACAGGAAGTGAAGGGAAATTTCTAAAATGGGACACAGATGGGGAAAAAATAATCTGACAGGCATTGTAACCCTCCCTTTCTCTATCCAAAATGAAAAAAAAAAGTTTTGTCTCTAGTTTATTAGTCATTATCAGTTTTGCAGTAATTAAATATTAACTGACAAAATGTATTTCTCATCCCTTTGTTGGTGTTGGAAGATATTCCTTCACTTTCTGTAGGTTTCTTCCAAAACAAAAATGAGCAATAAAGACTCACATGCAGGACCACCATTAGAAAACATGTAGCCCTATATAGCCTACCTGTACAAGATTAGGGTGGTCCTTTCATCACACTGGACAAATGCTGCATAGAGGGTGTGGGAGGAGACAAAAAAGGACAGCAAAACAAAGTACACTACCCCTTCTTGTCTTGTCAGTAGGGTCTGACATATTTAGGAGGAGATGGGGAAAGGTCTATTACCTGCCAATGATGCCTAATTCAGCATTTAGCGATTACTCCAACAGCAACTCTAAAGCACATTAAAACAAATTATAAATGTATTTGCAAACATGCATATTTTATTCTAATATGTAGCAAAAACATTCAAGAAACAGAAAAGCTTAGTTCTGCTTCAAATAAAATGCATGTTATGTTAAACACTTATTTTCCAGTTTGGGATACAGGACAGAAGGATTACACCTCCTTTTTTGTTTTTACTGCTATTCTTTTATTCTCTGTTAGAGATTTATTTACCCTCACTTCCTGTCTTAATCATAGTGGTTTCACTAGGCAGGAAGGAAAGGTCTGCAAAGGGGCACAGAAAGAATTATCTGAAAGGGGATTCTAGCCTTTCACTAAAGAAATTTTTTTTTGTCTGTGTTGTCATTAGAGCATTCTCCTAACGTATTGTCTGGTACGACATTGTCAGCAGGACAGGGAGTGAAGGTGAATCTCTCTAACCGAACCCTAGATGGCAGTAAAAAACAGATACAGGCTTTTACCCTTTCCTAATCTATCCAAAACAAAAAAATGTTTGAATGTACACTTGTAAATGCAAAGGCATGCTCATAACATAGATGTAATGATGTGCACCTATATATTACAAATATAGTACATTTATACCCCAATGCTTGAGGCATAGCTGTATTACTATATATATATATATATATATATATATATATATATATATATATATATATATATATATATATATATCATATAAAATAATACCCTGGGGTGGTAGTGTCCTACTATTAACACATAACCAACATTTATTAAACAGCAAGCAGTAAAAGAAGCAAACTGTACCAACAGAAGCTTAGATGCATCCATCATTATTACAAACATAGGTTAATAATAATAAAGATAAATAAATATAAACCTAATATTAATAATATGAATGTGATACAATATTGTGAAGTTTATTTACTAAAACTGGAGTGCAAAATCTGGAGCAATTCTGCAAAGAAACCAATCCGCTTGCAGGTTTTATTGCCAAAGCTTAACTGAACAAGCCAAAAGTTAGAAGTCGATTGGCTACCATGAAGAAAGGGGGAGAGATGAGGATGCTCTGGTGAGGATGGGTGTCCGGTCCTTTAGTAGCCGTGGAGAGATGGCACTGGGGGCAGCTCTTGTATGGGAAGAAGCAGCTCTGGAGGTTTATAAAGGACAAGAAAGGTGCCTCAAAGTGCAGTATTAAAAGATTTATTACAAGCACAAGGGAATAAAACCCCCCACAAGATTGTAAGGAGAGATAGGCATAAAATGGTATGTCCTCATGCGGATCACTGTGTCATTCAGACTCCCTTGTGACGAGGAGGAGCGAGGGAGCAAAGAATCAATGATGCAGCCCGGGTTCCAGAACCAAGCTGGAGTGCACACAGCCGATGTGACATCAGGTGAGGATAATGGAGGGTAATGCATTTCGGAGCATGCGCGGCTCCTTCGTCAGACCTATGCCCATGTTTGCCCAACGGGCTTATAAGAGGTAAAGGGGAGGAGAAAGGGGAGGGGTATGTATTTTCTGATTGGGTGAGAGAGAGAGGGGAGGAGTGCGGACTAGCTGTTTGGGTGGTTCTGGATCCGGGAGTGTATAGCCAAGGCCTGTTCATAATGCAATCTGAGCTGGGCATATACTCATAGATCGTATCGTAGAAAAACTGGAAATTGATGATAGTCTGGGTGCAGCTCTGGTGCATGCAATGGTAATGGGGAGCATATATGAACTGATGTTCATAGAGTATGAGATTTGAGTACACTTTGCAGGATATATAAGAGTTGTGTATATCGATATGTGTCGGTTTTTTAAAGGGCCAGGACCATAGTATTGTGGCTGAGCAAATAACACATTTAACACATTAGAAAATAACAAAGTTCAGGATATGGGATTTTAAAGGTACGTATCATAAACACACACAATTTATTGATATAAAAATACAAATCATTTATTTGGAAACACAGATAGATAAAAGTAGTGAATACAGTTATATTCAAGGTCATAGGTATATACACAAAATCCCTATTCAAGACAATGATGATGCTGTATTCACACACAAATCCCATATCCTGAACTTTGTTATTTTCTAAACTAAACGGGATGTTGGTACCATTATCTATATAGAATCTTTGGAACTTGATCTCCAATCGCACTTTCAAACATTTAACGCATTAGATTCATTGGATTAATATACATCTGGCCTTGCAGGATGGCTCTCTCTCTCCCCCCCGACAGATGAATGACACAGCGATCTGCATGAGGACATACCATTATATGCCTATCTCTCAACAATCTTGTAAGTGTTTTTATCCCCTTGTGCTTGTAATAAATCTTTTAATACTGCACTTAGAGGTGCCTTTCTTATCCTTTATGATTTCTACCATGCACAGCTGTACTAGATTGTAAGTGTAAATCTCACCCTGTGTTTTACTAACAGATAATGATTGATAAATAATGTAATAGTGTGATCAGAGTTCACAAATAGACAAAGTACCAATATTATCAAAAAAGTGTCAATGTTGCAGAACAAACATCAATAGTCAATTCTTTGTCATGGACTTTGTTTGGTGATCGGCATATGTTGTATAGTCCAATTTAAACATTCTATTATTGTATTATGTATGGAATATGTTTGCTATGTCTCCCTCTGTGGCAGATTAATGAAGTAGACTCAGCACATATCCAGCTTTTTGTATATTTGTATACGACTTTGTTTGTTTGTTTTTATTCCCAGTGACTACTACATACCGTATTTATCGGCGTATAACACGCACCTAATTTTAAGAAGGAATTTTCAGGAAAAAAAACTAATTTTAAATAAAAGAACTTTGAAGCAAAACAAGGGTACCTCAGAACTTTTTTTTATTAATATTTATAACACTTATAAGGGAAATAACTTAACAGGAAAGGCGATGCGATATCAGCCATACAATCAGTTTTGGCTAAAATCGCATCGCACTGACATGGCATGTGATTTACACTGCAGTGCAATGTAAATCACATGCAATATAGCAGAGCGCACAAGTGTGAACCAGCACTGAGATAGATGTTTTACATTCTCACTTCATTAATAACAGATTCTCCTTCATTAATGTCAGATTTATCCATTATTCTAAACTAACAATCCTCTTTTACATTATTTTGGTTTAATTCCTTATTTCTTGGAAGGGCTGTATTCAGGGCTGGGGCAAGGGTGTCAGGCAGTGTGTATACTGTATTTTCTCAACCCCCCCCCCCCCGCAGAGTTTTTCCCTCGCTGTCGTTTAAAAAACATTTTGTACCTGCTTCCTCGTGTTAGATTCCAGTTAGAGCTGAACTCCCGCGAGCCGTGCAGCATGCATGATACCATGGTTACGCTCTGACGGCCGCGAGTGTTAGGAAGAGAGAATACTTCCTGTGTTTGTGCTGCGTGGGGGATGGCTGCTGGAGCTCTGCAATGTGAAGGCTGAGTTGTCCGGGACTCCAAGTTCCCCCAGGCTGTCTCCGATCAGATCATTTTTCGGGTGAAAAAGTGCATGTTATACGCCGATAAATACGGTATAAATCTCTGGTGAAATAAATACTCCTGAAGAAGCGGTTATCCTGCGAAACATGTTGAGTTTGAAGCAGCCCTGATAGTTTTTTCGCCTTTCCTCCTTATGTGGATGAATGAATACACGTCTCATTGTCTAGTAGTGTAATGTAGTATATGTATTGTCTATACCTCGCTTTTGAGGTTTCTTTAACTATCTCTGTGTTATGTTTTTTGTACTTTTTCTAAATAAATTGTTATATTTTCTTATAAAGAGTCTATGTAAGTCTTTACTGTACCATGAAAGTCCACAGTTGCCTCAATTTATCTGCCATTTTAGTCTTTTTAAATTTATAGGACGACGGTACTTTAAAGTTTTTCTATTTTACAGTAGCATTAATTAAAAACAAGAATCAATGACCACAACAATTAAGAACTAAAAAATGTATTGCATACAAATGTGCTAAAAAATCCATAAAAAAAGATGTTCAAAGTGTTCAAAGTCCATAGAAACACAATTAAAATGTGAACCAGTGTTGAAAATACAAAAGTGTCCTGTGAATAAGTGCTGTCAACCCTCTACCAGGTCCTCCAAGGGTGTGCTGTCACCTGGCCATCTGACCCTAAATAAAAAAGGTCAGAATAATATAAAACAGCCCATAAAATCCAATCAATGGGGGAAATGTGCACAATCGGGATGTCAATCCCCAGTAGTTATCCAGATCTTGAGCTCAATAAAACAAAGGGCAATCCATAATGCTCTCTGACAAACTGATTTTATTAAAAAAAAAAACAATGCATATGAACTCACATGAGTTCCAAACCTGCTGCTGTGCTCATTCACATGCTTTCCTTCTGCAGCCACTGAAAGACCAAACACTAGGGTTGAGCGAAACCCGAACTGTAAAGTTCGGGTCCGTACCGGACTTTTGGGTGTTCAGGACCCGGACCCGAACCCGAACTATTGGCTGTAAGTTCGGGTTCGGGTCCGGTGTTCGTTGATGTATTGGCGCCTTTTTAACAGCTGCAGGGCAGCCAATCGACGCTAATTTCACTAGTGTGCCCTTAGAAGCCATCACAGCCATGCCTACTAATGGCATGGCTGTGATTGGGCAGTGCAGCATGTGACCCTGCCTCTATATATAGTCCAGACACAGCGTCATTCTGCTATAGACAGGTTCCTGTGCTGCTGAGAGAGAGGATTTTAGGAGTTAGTGTGATAAAGTCAGTCAGTCAGTCCACATTCCTTTAATTTTCTTCTAATTAGTTAGATCAGTGAGCGATCTAGATAGCTAGAGTAGAGTAGGGAGTTTCTTTATTAAGCAAAAGAAAGAGGCAGAGAGAATTATTGAAGAGATTCCTAAATCAATTGTACCCTGGCTGGGGTGAAGTGCACGGTCTTTTAACCACTTTCAGACTGGACCAATTTGCAGCCAAAGGACCAGGCCCCTTTTTGCGATTCGCCACTGCGTCGCTTTAACTGACAATTGCGCGGTCGTGCGACGTGGCTCCCAAACAAAATTGATGTCCTTTTTTTCCCACAAATAGAGCTTTCTTTTGGTGGTATTTGATCGCCCCTGCGGTTTTTATTTTTTGCGCTATAAACAAAAATAGAGCGACAATTTTGAAAAAAATGCATTATTTTTTACTTTTTGCTATAATAAATATCCCCAAAAATATATAAAAAAACATTTTTTTTCCTCAGTTTAGGCCGATACGTATTCCTTTACATATTTTTGGTAAAAAAAATCGCAATAAGCGATTATTGATTGGTTTGCGCAGAAGTTGTAGCGTTTACAAGATAGGGGATAGTTTTATATCATTTTTATTAATAATTTTTGTTAGTATCTGCGATTTTTTTTGTGACTGCGACATTATGGCGGACACATTTTTGACACATTTTTGGGACCATTGTCATTTATACAGCAATCAATGCTATTTAAATGCATTGATTCCTGTATAAATGACACTGGCAGTGAAGGGGTTAACCACAAGGGGGCAGTGTAAGGGTTAAGTATGCCTAGGGGTGTGTTTCTTACTGTGGGGGCGTGGCTGTCAGATAGTGAATGCTGATCTCTGCTCCAATCACATGGAGCAGAGATCGGCATCACTAGTTGCTAGGCAGAATGGGGAGATGCTGTTTATCTCGGCATCTCCCCATTCAGCCTTCCTGTGAGACGATCGCGGGGGTCCCCGCGGCGATCGAGTCCGCGGGGACCGCGACCGGACTCACTGGGGTCCCGATGGCACGGACAGGCATTAAGGAGGGACTTATATATACGCCCTCCTGCCTGTACGTGCCCTTCTGCCGACGTATATCGTCGTGCGCCGGACGGCAAGTGGTTAACAGTGCCATGAGGCCAGTGCCAGACAAAATATAAAAGTTTTACCTGCAAGCTCAGTGCACCATTACTGCACTGCATATAGTAAGAGATACACCATAGTCTGTGTGTATTCTGCTATTGGAAAAACATTGCAAAAAATAATTATTTTGCTGTGTTTTTTTTTCCCCAAAAGCATTTTCTGCGTGTTCATACATGCTTTAGATACTGTCCGTGTATTCTGATATTGGAAAAAACATTGCAAAAAATTTATTTTGCTGTGTTTTTTTTCCCAATAGCATTTTCTGTGTGTTATGAACACACAGAAAATGCTATTGGGAAAAAAAACACAGCAAAATTAAATTTTTTTGCAATGTTTTTCCAATATCAGAATACACGGATAGTGTCTACAGCGTGTATGTATGACATACACGCTGTAGACACTATCCGTGTATTCTGATATTGGAAAAACATTGCAAAAAAATTTAATTTTGCTGTGTTTTTTTTTCCCAATAGCATTTTCTGCATTTTCATAAACGCTTTAGACACTGTCCGTGTATTCTGATATTGGAAAAACATTGCAAAAAAATTAAATTTTGCAGTGTTTTTTTTTTCCCAATAGCATTTTCTGCATTTTCATAAACGCTTTAGATACTGTCCGTGTATTCTGATATTGGAAAAACATTGCAAAAAAAATTAATTTTGCTGTGTTTTTTTTTCCCAATAGCATTTTCTGCGTGTTCATACATACACGCTGTAGACACTATCCGTGTATTCTGATATTGGAAAAACATTGCAAAACAATTTAATTTTGCTGTGTTTTCTTTTCCCCAATAGCATTTTCTGCGTGTTCATACATACACGCTGTAGACACTATCCGTGTATTCTGATATTGGAAAAACATTGCAAAGAAATTTAATTTTGCAGTGTTTTTTTTTCCCAATAGCATTTTCTGCGTGTTCATACATACACACTGTAGACACTATCCGTGTATTCTGATATTGGAAAAACATTGCAAAAAAATTTAATTTTGCTGTTTTTTTTTTCCCAATAGCATTTTCTGCATGTTCATACATACACGCTGTAGACACTATCCGTGTATTCTGATATTGGAAAAACATTGCAAAAAAATAAAATTTTGCAGTGTTTTTTTTCCCCCCAATAGCATTTTCTGCGTTTTCATAAACACTTTAGATACTGTCCGTGTATTCTGATATTGGAAAAACATTGCAAAAATTTTTAATTTTGCTGTGTTTTTTTTTCCCAATAGCATTTTCTGCGTGTTCATACATACACGCTGTAGACACTATTGGAAGGAAGGGAACAGTGCCACTTGGCGCTGTTCTCTTCCTTCCAATATTGCTATAGTGTGTATCCCACCTTGAACAAGCAGCCTTTGTGTGTTTTTTTATTTGGAAGCGCGGTTTTATTTTTTAATCACACGCTGTAGACACTATCCGTGTATTCTGATATTGGAAAAACATTGCAAAAAAGTTTTTAATTTTGCTGTGTTTTTTTTCCCAATAGCATTTTCTGCGTGTTCATACATACACGCTGTAGACACTATGCGTGTATTCTGATATTGGAAAAAAACATTGCAAAAAAAATTAATTTTGCAGTGTTTTTTTTTCCCAATAGCATTTTCTGCGTGTTCATACATACACACTGTAGACACTATCCGTGTATTCTGATATTGGAAAAACATTGCAAAAAAATTAAATTTTGCTGTTTTTTTTTCCCAATAGCATTTTCTGCATGTTCATACATACACGCTGTAGACACTATCCGTGTATTCTGATATTGGAAAAACATTGCAAAAAAATTTAATTTTGCAGTGTTTTTTTTCCCCCCAATAGCATTTTCTGCGTTTTCATAAACACTTTAGATACTGTCCGTGTATTCTGATATTGGAAAAACATTGCAAAAAATTTTAATTTTGCTGTGTTTTTTTTTCCCAATAGCATTTTCTGCGTGTTCATACATACACGCTGTAGACACTATTGGAAGGAAGGGAACAGCGCCACTTGGCGCTGTTCCCTTCCTTCCAATATTGCTATAGTGTGTATCCCACCTTGAACAAGCAGCCTTTGTGTGTTTTTTTATTTGGAAGCACGGTTTTATTTTTTAATCACACGCTGTAGACACTATCCGTGTATTCTGATATTGGAAAAACATTGCAAAAAAGTTTAATTTTGCTGTGTTTTTTTTCCCAATAGCATTTTCTGCGTGTTCATACATACACGCTGTAGACACTATCCGTGTATTCTGATATTGGAAAAACATTGCAAAAAAATTTAATTTTGCTGTGTTTTTTTTTTCTCAATAGCATTTTCTGCGTTTTCATAAACGCTTTAGATACTGTCCGTGTATTCTGATATTGGAAAAACATTGCAAAAAAATTTAATTTTGCTGTGTTTTTTTTTCCCAATAGCATTTTCTGCGTGTTCATACATACACGCTGTAGACTCTATCCGTGTATTCTGATATTGGAAAAACATTGAAAAAAAATTTAATTTTACTGTGTTTTTTTCCCCCAATAGCATTTTCTGCGTGTTCATACATACACACACGCTGTAGACACTATCCGTGTATTCTGATATTGGAAAAAACATTGCAAAAAAATTAAATTTTGTGGTGTTTTTTTTTTCCCAATAGCATTTTCTGCGTGTTCATACATACACGCTGTAGACACTATCCGTGTATTCTGATATTGGAAAAACATTGCAAAAAAATTAAATTTTGCTGTGTTTTTTTTTCCCAATAGCATTTTCTGCGTGTTCATACATACACGCTGTAGATACTATCCGTGTATTCTGATACTGGAAAAACATTGCAAAAAAATTTAATTTTGCAGTGTTTTTTTTCTTCCCAATAGCATTTTCTGCATTTTCATAAACGCTTTAGACACTATCCGTGTATTCTGATATTGGAAAAACATTGCAAAAAAAAATTTAATTTTGCAGTGTTTTTTTTCTTCCCAATAGCATTTTCTGCGTTTTCATAAACGCTTTAGACACTATCCGTGTATTCTGATATTGGAAAAACATTGCAAAAAATTTTAATTTTGCAGTGTTTTTTTTCTTCCCAATAGCATTTTCTGCGTTTTCATAAACGCTTTAGACACTGTAGGTGTATTCTGCTATTGACAAAAACACCCATTTAGGGCGAGATCATAAATTTTGAAAATATGAGGAGATCATCAAAAAGGGGACATGGCCCGGGTCGTGGTGCTGCTGGTGGCGCTCCTGTTGCAGGGAGAGGACGTGGTCGATCTGTGCCTGCTACACGCACTAGTGAAACACCTTCCTCAGGTGCGAGTAGGCGACAGAGCCTGCAGCGGTATTTTGGCGCGCCTAATGAGGCTGTACGAATGTTGAGGCCAGGACAAGTACAGGCGATAGTAGATTGGGTTGCTGACAGTGCCTCCGGTTCCTTCACATTGTCTCCCACCCAGTCTCCTGATGAAAGTTAATAATTTTTTCCAGAAAGTGCGTATTCTGGGGTATTCCCACCATATGTGCGGCATCGTGCCGTTGAGTTTCTGAGGTTCTTAATGACTTCCTGTACCTCTTCTGCTGAGAAGGGGGGCTCCAGCATTTTATTTTAATTTTTTTATGTTATTTTAAGTTATTTCCCTATCCACATTTGTTTGCAGATCACTTGCCATGCTCTTAACAACATTTTGTTGCCATTTGCAGCCCTCTAGCCCTTTCCATGACTTTTTTACAGGCATTTTAGTGTTCAAAAGTCTGGGTCCCATTGACTTCAATGGGGTTTGGAGTTCGGGTCAAGTTCGGTCCCGAACCCGGACTTTTTTCCGAAGTTCGGCCGAACCCGAACATCCAGGTGTCCGCTCAACTCTACCAAACACCACTCTAGCATTGAACATGCAGTCTATAAGGTCTCTTAAGCACTCTCTTATGATGTAGGCTCCGTTCTACATCAGAATGATGTCATCAAGGGAATGGATAGCATCGAACAGGGAGAGGTTTAAATCGAATGCTTGGTCCCATTCTTATGCAAATGCATATTGGTGAGACAGCTCGCACCACCAGATCCCAGTAATTTACATAGTCGAAATAGGCTCACACAAATCATGTCAAAGCTGTTACTATTAAACACAAGGACTAAAAACATCCCGGGAGGAGGATTGACTGCACTTATTCACAGCATGCTTTTGTATTTTTAACACTGGTTCATGTTTTACCTGTGTTTCTATGGACATCAAACACATCTTTTCTATGTAATTTAAGCATCTTTGTATGCATTCAACTTTTAGGTTCTCAAGTTGTTGTGGTCAGTGCGTATTGATGTTTGTTTTGCAACATTGACACTTTTATTTGATATTATTGATACTTTTTGTATTTGTAAATTCTGACCACACTATTACATTGTTTATTCATCCATTATCTGTAAGTGACACACAGGCAGGCATGTACTGGCCATCGGGACTACAGGGAGTTTCCCGGTGGGTCGATGGCTCAGTGGGCCGGTTTCAGTGACAAAGTAATGGCTGCGCGGCTCACCTTCAACTTCACGCAGTGATGTGTGAAAGATGAGAAAAATACAGAGGAGAATAAGTGAAATAATAAAAGAGGTTAGTGAGGACTCCTTATGTTATGTTACTTTTGTTTTTTTGCACAATTGCTTATAGTTTTACATACTGTTTTTGTGCTTGTTTTCAAAATTAAAGTGGGCTGGTCTGGATGAAGTCTAGGGCCACATTTTTGTCCCAGTCCAGCCCTGCACACAGGGGTTAATTTACTAAAACTGGAGAGTAAGGATGAGCCCGGTGTTCGATTCGAACCCATGTTCGAATCGAGCACCGGGTGTTCGCTCGCTCGGTGAGCCCAGAACTATTGGGGCCGCTCGCATCAAATTCGTGTGATGCGAGCGGCCCCGCAATGCATTGCGGCCCGCGCAGTGCAATGCTGGCTGATGATTGGCCAAGCATGCACTGTGACCCCGCATGCTTGGCCAATCACAGCGCCGGCAGCGAGGAGAGCCATAATTGGCTACAGGCAGGATGCCTGTAGCCAATTATAGCTCAGGGGCTTTAGTACACGCCCCACAGTATAAGAGGCCGCCGCGCCGGCGGCCTCGCATATTATGTTTCAGTCAGTGTCAGCGTGTCAGTGTGCTGCTGACTGCTGACAACAATATGTGCTCTATTTCTGGGGATATGTGTGTGCATGCTGTTAGAACAGCATTGCAGTATCACATCTGGGGGGTGTCTATAGGTGGCCTGTGAAGGGGGCAGGTTTCCTGTGCTTAGAACTTTCCCTGCAAAAAAGTGTAATTTTTGCAGGAAAAAAAAGCTATTTAAAATCACTCGCGGCTAATGAATTGATGGCTCCTGTAACACAGAGAACTGTCATTCATTAATAAAAAAAAAAAAAAGCGTAGGGGTCCCCCCAAATTCAATAACCAGGCCCTTCAGGTCTGGGATGGATATTAAGGGGAACCCCAGCCAAAAAAAAAAAAAAAAATGGCGTAGGGTCCCCCTCAAAATCCATACCAGACCCTTGAGGTCTGGTATGGATTTTAAGGGGAACCCTAGCCAAAAAAATGGCGTGGGGTCCCCCTCAAAATCCATACCAGACCCTTATCCGAGCACGCAACCTGGCAGGCCGCAGGAAAAGAGGGGGGACGAGAGCGGCCCCCCCTCTCGCCTGAACCGTACCAGGCCACATGCCCTCAACATTGGGAGGATGCTTTGGGGGTCTAAGACCCCTAAAGCACCTTGTCCCCATGTTGATGAGGACAAGGGCCTCTTCCCCACAACCGTGCCCGGTGGTTGTGGGGGTCTGCGGGCGGGGGGCTTATCGGAATCTGGAAGCCCCCTTTAACAAGGGGACCCCCAGATCCCGCCCCCCCCCTGTGTGAAATGGTAAGGGGGTACCCCTACCATTTCACCAAAAAAGTGGCAAAAATGGTAAAAATGACAGGAGACAGTCTTTGACAATACCTTTATTAAAATCTTCTTTCTTCTTTCTTCATCCTTCGGTTTCTTCATCTTCTCCTTCCTTCATCTTCTTCCATCTTCTTCTTCCATTTTCTTCTTCCTCCGATCCGCTTCTTCTTGCGCTGGTCTTCTCGTCCTTCTCGTCCGGCATCTTCTTCCGTCGGCGTCGGCGTCGGTGTCTTCTTGGGCCGCTCCGCGCAATGGGAGGCTCCCGCTGTGTGAGGCTCCGCTCCGTCTGACAGGTCTTTTATAATGGAGGGCACCTGGTGACCCCGCCCCCTCTGACACACAGGGACGTCATGGGGAATTCCATGATGGCTTTCCCCATGATGTCAGAGGGGGGCGGGGTCACCAGGTGCCCTCCGTTTTAAAAGACCTGTCAGATGGAGCGGAGCCTCACACAGCGGGAGCCTCCCATTGCGCGGAGCGGCCCAAGAAGACACCGACACCGACGCCGACGCCGACGGAAGAAGATGCCGGACGAGAAGGACGAGAAGACCAGCGCAAGAAGAAGCGGATCGGAGGAAGAAGAAAATGGAAGAAGAAGATGGAAGAAGATGAAGGAAGGAGAAGATGAAGAAACCGAAGGATGAAGAAAGAAGAAAGAAGATTTTAATAAAGGAATTGTCAAAGACTGTCTCCTGTCATTTTTTACAATTTTTGCCACTTTTTTGGTGAAATGGTAGGGGTACTTTTTGTACCCCCTTACCATTTCACACAGGGGGGGGCGGGATCTGGGGGTCCCCTTGTTAAAGGGGGCTTCCAGATTCCGATAAGCCCCCCGCCCGCAGACCCCCACAACCACCGGGCACGGTTGTGGGGAAGAGGCCCTTGTCCTCATCAACATGGGGACAAGGTGCTTTAGGGGTCTTAGACCCCCAAAGCATCCTCCCAATGTTGAGGGCATGTGGCCTGGTACGGTTCAGGCGAGAGGGGGGGCCGCTCTCGTCCCCCCCCTCTTTTCCTGCGGCCTGCCAGGTTGCGTGCTCGGATAAGGGTCTGGTATGGATTTTGAGGGGGACCCCACGCCATTTTTTTTTGGCTAGGGTTCCCCTTAAAATTCATACCAGACCTCAAGGGTCTGGTATGGATTTTGAGGGGGACCCTACGCCATTTTTTTTTTTTTTTTTGTCTGGGATCCCCCTTAATATCCATCCCAGACCTGAAGGGCCTGGTTATTGAATTTGGGGGACCCCTACGCTTTTTTTTTTTCATTTTTTTTATTTTTTATCAATGACTTTTTTTTATGAATGAGTTTCAATGAATCACTGTTCTCTGTGTTACGGGAGCCGTGAATTAACATTAGCCGCGAGTGATTTTAAATAGCTTTTTTACTTTCAAAAATGACACTTTGCGCAGAGACAGTTCTAAACATGGGAAACATGCGCCCCTTCACAGGCATACTATAGACACCCCCCAGGTACGAAATTTAAAGGAATATTACACTTTTATTGTTTCAATTTAAGCATTATTAAAATCACTGCTCCTGAAAAAACGGCCGTTTTTAAAAAAAAAATTTGCATTGATACATGTCCCCTGGGGCAGGACCCAGGTCCCCAAACACTTTTTATGACATTAACATGCATATTAGCCTTTAAAATGAGCACTTTTAATTTCGAACGTTCGCATCCATTATAACTAATAGGGTTCTAAAGCTCGCACAGACTTTAGGTCCGTTCGCGGGTTCTGGTGCGAGCCGAACGGGGGGGGGTGTTCGGCTCATCCCTACTGGAGAGTGTAAAGTCTGGTGCTGCTCTGCATGGAGGCGAATCAGCTTCTAACTTCAGCTTGTTAAATTAGGATTTGACAAAAAAACATGGAAGCTGGTTGTTTTTTTATGCAGAGCTGCACCAGATTTTGCACCCTCCAGTTTTAGTAAATCAACCTCACAAATTTATTCATATATATTTCACATTATTGATATTTTAATCCATATTATTGATATTAACCACTTGCCGCCTGCCCACAGTACATTTACTGTGGCAGGAAGGCAGCTCCCGGTTGAGCATTGTACTGATACATCACTCAGCAAATGTCCACTGATGTCCCCCCTGGGGCACTCAGCAGCATGATCCTGTGATCACTGGGTCTGGTGGACACAACAGATCATGGTGTTCAGTACACGGCTGCTGTGAGTGGCCAGGGTATCATGGGATCACTATGACCAATCACAGCGATCACACAATTAAATATAAGAAAAACTGTCATTAATGGCTTCCATTAATGACAGCTTGCCTACTGTTGTGATGCTGTGATTGACCCACAGCTATCACACAGTACCTGGACCAAACACAGAACCCTATACCATGCAATTAGCTGTAGCCAATCACAGCATTGCAAAAGTAAGCAAGCTGTCATAAATAAAGCCATTCGGGACAGTTAATACTATTGCTTATAACAGTGATCAAGCAATAACAGTGTAAAAAAAATCCCTGATCACCCACACAGAGTAGTACAGTGATTCCATGGTGGCACTAAACTACTCTGATGACAGTATGTAAAAAAAAGAAAATACATTTTTAAAAAAAAAATGTAATACAAAATCATGATTTTTTAATTTTTTTTTACATACTGTCACCAGTCAGTATCCCTGATCACTGCCACACCACTCACATGATGACGCTATACTGCACTGGTGACAGTATGTAAAAAAAATTATGAAAAAAACGTTTTATTTAATTTCTTCCTTATCCAAAACATTGTGGCAAAAAACTTCAATTACTCACCATGTCTCTTACTAAATACTAGGGATGAGCTTCGAGTTCGAGTCGGACTCATGTTCGACTCGAACATTGCCTGTTCACCTGTTCACCGAACAGTGAACAATTTGGCGTGCTCGTGGCAAATTCGAAAAGCCGCGAGCACCCTGTAAAAGTCTATGGGATAAATCTAAAGTGCTAATTTTAAAAGCCTATATGCAAGTTATTGTCATAAAAAGTGTTTGGGGACCTAGGTCCTGCCCCAGGGGACATGTATCAATGCAAAAAAAAGTTTTAAAAACTTTTTTTCAGAAGCAGTGATTTTAATAAAGCTTAAAGAGAAACAATAAAAGTGTAATATTCCTTTAAATTTCGTACCTGGGGGGTGTGTATAGTATGCATGTAAAGGGGCTCATGTTTGCCATGCTTAGAACTGTCCCTGCAAAAGTGTAATTTTTGAAGGAAAAAAGCTATTTAAAATCACTCGCGGCTATAGTGGAATTGTCGGCTCCCGTAATACAGAGAACAGTCATTGAAAGTCATTGATAAAAAAGGGTGGGGTTCCCCCAAATTCTATTACCCCTATTAAGGGGAACCCCGGGTCAAATTTAAAAAAAAATGATGTGGGGTTCCCCCTAAATATCCATACCAGACCCTTATCCGAGCACGCAACCTGGCAGGTCGCAGGAAAAGAGGGGGGGGACAAGAGAGCACCCCCCTCCTGAACCGTACCAGGCCACATGCCCTCAACATTGGGAGGATGCTTTTGTGGTCTGTGACCCCTCAAAGCACCATGGCCCCATGTTGATGAGGAGAAGGGTCTCATCCCCACAACCCTTGCCCGGTGGTTGTGGGGGTCTGCAGGCGGGGGGCTTATCAGAATCTGGAAGCCCCCTTTGACAAGGGGACCCCCAGATCCCGCCCCCCTGTTTTAAATGGTAAGGGGGTACAAAATTATACCTACCATTTCACAAAGGAAGTGTAAAAAATAGTTAAAAAACACACAGACACCGTTGGGAAAAGTCCTTTATTAAAAAAATAAAAAAAAAGATTCCAGTGGTGGTAATCCACTCTTGCTATCCAGCGATGGGTGGTCTCTTCTCCAGGGTCCAGCGATGGCTAATCTCTTCTGACAACATCCAGCGAAGCGCATCCTGTCTCCATGGAGACAATGAGGGAAACTCGTCACCTGACCCTGCCCCCCTCTGACGCAACGCAAGGGTAAATCTAGGCTTCCCCATTGACGTGTGGGTGACCCCACCCGCCTCTGATGTAACAGAAACCTGCGTTACATCAGAGGAGGGCGGGGTCACCGGTACGTTACTGGGGAAACCCAGGCTTCCCCAGTGATGTAAGGGTGACCCTGCCCCCTCTGACGCAGGGGAAAAGCTGGGCTTCCCCAGTGATGTACGGGTGACCCCACCCCTCTCTGATGTAACGCAGGTTTCCATTACATCAGAGGGGGGCAAGGTCACCCGTACGTCACTGGGGAAGCCCAGCTTCCCCCTTGCGTTACATAGTTACATAGTTAGTTAGGTTAAAAAAAAAGACACAAGTCCATCCAGTTCAACCACAAATAAAAAAAAATATATATATATATCATACAATCCCATATACCCCATTCTATACCCACAGTTGATCTAGAGGAAGGCAAGAAAAAAAACAGCAGCGCATGCTCCAATTTGCTAAAGCAGGCGAAAAAATTCCTCCCTGATTCCCAGAGAGGCAATCGGATTTTCCCCGGATCAACTTTACCTATAAATGTTAGTACCCAGTTATATTATGTACATTTAGGAAAGTATCCAGGCCTTTTTTAAAGCAATCTACTGAGCTGGCCAGAACCACCTCTGCAGGGAGTCTATTCCACATTTTCACAGCTCTTATTGTGAAGAAACCTTTCCGTATTTGGAGATGAAATCTCTTTTCCTCTAGACGTAAAGAGTGCCCCCTTGTCCTCTTTGTTGACTGTAAAGTGAATAACTCAACACCAAGTTCACTATATGGACCCCTTATATATTTATACATGTTGATCATATCCCCACTTAATCTCCTCTTATCAAGGGTGAATAAATTCAGTTCCTCTAATCTTTCCTCATAGCTGAGCTCCTCCATGCCTCTTATCAGTTTGGTTGCCCTTCTCTGCACTTTCTCCAGTTCCCCAATATCCTTTTTGAGAACTGGTGCCCAAAAACTGAACTGCATATTCCAGATGAGGTCTTACTAATGATTTGAACAGGGGAAAAATTATATCTCTCTCTCTGGAGTCCATACCTTTCTTAATACAAGAAAGGACTTTGCTCACTTTGGAAACCGCAGCTTGGCATTGCATGCTATTATTGAGCTTATGATCTACCAAAACCCCCCAGATCCTTCTCCACTACGGATCCCCCAGTTGTACTCCCCCTAGCATGTATGATGCATGCATATTCTTAGCGACCAAGTGCATAACTTTACATTTATCAACTTTAAACCTCATCTGCCACATAGTCGCCCAATTAGACAGCTCATTGAGATCGGCTTGTAAATTGGAGACCTCCTGTAAAGACATTATTCCACTGCATAGCTTGGTGTCATCTGCAAAGACAGAAATGTTACTTTTGATTCCAGACCCAATATCATTTATAAAGATATTAAAAAGTAAGGGTCCCAGCACTGAACCTTGGGGTACACCACTGATAACCTTAGACCATTCAGAGTAAGAATCATTAACCACGACTCTCTGAATTCTGTCTTTTAGCCAGTTTTCTATCCATTTACAAACCAATATTTCCAAACCTGTAGACCTTACCTTACACATGAGCCGTGTGTGGGGAACTGTATCGAACGCTTTTGCAAAATCCAAGTATACCACGTCCACCGCCACCCCTCTGTCCAAGGTTTTACTTACCACCTCATAAAAAGAAATCAGGTTTGTCTGACAACTTCTGTCTTTCATGAATCCATGCTGTCTGTTGCTTAAAATATTTTTTTCCTGCAAGAACTCGTCTATGTGGTCTTTTATTAATCTCTCCAGTATCTTCCCAACTATAGAAGTTAAACTAACAGGTCTATAGTTACTTGGTAAATACTTTGTTCCCTTTTTAAATATAGGCACCACATTGGCCCTGCGCCAATCCAGTCATTAATGAGTCCCTAAAAATTAGATACAATGGCTTTGAAATTACAGAGCTTAATTCTTTTAGGATCCGTGGGTGGATGCCAACAGGTCCAGGTGCTTTATCCACCTTTATTCTGTCTAAATATTTCTGGACCATATCTTTTGAGCCATTGTGGATTTGGGGCTGTGTCACTACCACCCCCATTATGGACATGAGCTCCCCCATGCTCCTTTGTATACACAGAGCTGAAGAAAGTATTTAATAAATTAGCCTTCTCTTTGTCCCCAGTCACCCACTCTAGATTATTTTGTAAAGGGCCTACATGCTCAGACTTGACCTTTTTACTATTAATATATTTGAAGAATTTTTGGGGGTTTGTCCTACTATCTTTTGCAATCCGTCTTTCGTTTTGATTTTTTGCATCCTTGATTTCCTTTTTACATATTCTGTTATATTCTTTGTAACATTTAAATGACACTAGTGATCCTTCATTTTTATATTTTTTAAAAGCTCTTTTCTTATAGTTTATAGCTTTTTTTAACTTTGGCCGTGAGCCACATAGGTTTTATTTTTAGCCTTTTAAATTTATTGCCCATGGGAATATACTTTGCAGTGAGTTCACAAACAGTCTTTTTGAAGAATCCCAATTTCTGCTCTGTGCCCATTGTTACCAATATTCTCTCCCAGTCTAAGTTCTGGAGAGCAGCCCTTATCCTTGGAAAATTTGCTCTCTTGAAATTAAGTGTTTTTATCTTTCCCGTATGTGATTTTTGCTTACAGCTAACATCAAATGAAATCATGTTATGGTCACTGCTACCTAGATGTTCCTTTATCTGAACATTAGTAATACGCTCTGCATGGTTTGAGATTACCAGATCCAGCAGAGCATCATTCCTAGTTGGGGCCTCAATAAACTGGACCATAAAATTGTCCTGTAATAGGTTTATAATTTTTTGCCCTTTAACTGTCCCAGCAGTGCCATTATTCCAGTCAATTTCTGGGTAGTTAAAATCCCCCATTATTATCACTGTCCCAGCCCTTGCAGCCCTTTCCATCTGTGTAAGGAGCTGAGTCTCCACCTCCTCATTAACATTTGGTGGTCTATAATAAACTCCAATGATTAACTTTGAACTACGCACATCTGTATGCAGTTTCACCCATAATGCTTCAGACTCATCACACTCTCCATCCACCAGGTCCTCTTTCACACTCGCTTTGAGATCACTTCTCACATACAGACAGACCCCTCCACCTTTCATTTTAACTCTGTCTTTCCGAAAGAGTGCATAGCCAGGAATATTTATAGCCCAGTCATGTGAGGAATGAAGCCAAGTTTCAGCAATACCGATTACATTATAGCTCTCCTGATGCACCAGAGCTTCCAACTCACCTATTTTGCTTGGCAGACTTCTGGCATTGGTGAACAAACACTTTAATGCATTACTATATTTTGACCGGTCACAGACTATCCTCTTGGGTGTTCCGAGATTGCAACTAGGACTTGCTACTATATTTACCTTGGGTTTATGTGCTTTGGTTACCCTACCACTAATGCCCCTAATATTACCCTCTGGAATATGTTCCACGCTGACTATTTCTATCTCTGGACCCTCCCGCCCATCGCCTCGTTTAAAAACCCCTCTAACTTTTTGGCCATCCTTATCCCCAGCTGATCTGCACCCTCCTCATTTAGGTGCAGTCCGTCCCTTCTATAAAATTGTGGGATAGGGGTGTTGGCGCTGTTCAGAGTGTAAAGGTATATAAGGGGTATTAAATTAGTAATGGGAGACTGTGGATTATAATGACTCAATAAATCCTAGGGAGAGGTGGGATAGTATGATCATCAACAATATTAGATCAATGTAAAATAAGGCCACACCAGTGGGAAGGTGTGCAAAAACACAAGTATTTTGCAATGGGCGTGGATAATGATGGGTGAAACCAAGAGCAGTATAAATAAATAAATAGCATTCAGGAGATGGAAGGTATAGTAAATAAGTAAAGTGCACGTGCAAAAATATATATACACCTCAATGTAACATGAATATTGACTGATATGCAGGTTTTATATTACCTTAAATTAATACAAACACATTGATATAAACAAGTGTATAAAATGTATAAAATACAGGATAACTGATACTATATAGATATGTGAGTATGAACACTATATACCATATATAAGTGCCAAAAAAAATTCAGTATATTCAAGTGATATGGTTGGGCTGATAGGTATCAGTGAATGAAAATTAATAACATATGTCCCGATTCTGCAATCACTGTAGTCTGCAATAAAAAATCAATGGTAATAAGTCCATATACTGTGTGCAAAAAAATGTAAGTAAAAAGTCGATAGGTGAATACGTTCTGTGTTCTCTTGATGTGATCACCCGGTGGATATTGGCAGTGTGTTGAAAAATAATATAAATGTGGATAAGCAACTGTGGGGGTCCTTCACTCCCCTTCTTCCGTCCGTACCCCTAATGAAAATGCACTAACCAGAGTGCCCAACCCCTGCAGGGGTAATGGGCATATAAGTGGTGTTCCTCTCGGGTCTTCCTCGTCCAGGTCAGTGATGTCCTTCTCTGGGGGGTCCGTGCCAGCTGGGTCCTCTGAGTTCTGCCGTCCGGTGCGCTGTTGTGCACACCAGTGGTCATCAGCCCTGTCCTCCTATACCCAGTCCAAATTACCTAACAACTAGCTTCCTGACACTAATACTCAACAAGACAATACACAGGTACTAACAATCCACACACACTACTCAGACAACACTCAGGTACTCACACTACACAGGTACTATGACCCCTGTTACAACTTCCTGTTATAAACTCCTGGTTTTAAAAATGCAATCCAGAAATCACCAGCAGTCAAAAGCAAGTCTTGTTCACTCTCCACTCAGGGTCCCCCACAGTTTAGCTTCCAACCAGCAGTTTGGCAATTTCACATGTGCTCTACACCAGGTTATATAGGCTTTAAGCACCTGTGACCAATTAACCACTCCCCTAATTAGAGGCAGCAGTCAAAAGCAAGTCTTGTTCACTCTCCACTCAGGGTCCCCCACAGTTTAGCTTCCAACCAGCAGTTTGGACAGAGGGGGCGTTGCGTCAGAGGGGGGCGGGGTCAGGTGACGAGTGCCCCGGTCCTCCTCTGCTAAGACGGGATTCCCTCAGTGTCTCCATGGAGACAGGATGCGCTGCGCTGGAACCCGGAGAAGAGACCACACATCACTGGATACCAAGAGTGGATTACCACCGCTGGAATCTTTTTTGAATTTTTTTTTAATAAAGGACCTTTCCCAATGGTGTCTGTGTGTTTTTTAACAATTTTTACACTTTCTTTGTGAAATGGTAGGGGTACATTTGTACCCCCTTACCATATCAAACAGGGGGGGCGGGATCTGGGGGTCCCCTTGTTAAAGGGGGCTTGCAGATTCTGATAAGCCCCCCGCCCGCAGACCCCCACCACCACCGGCCAGGGTTGTGGGGATGAGACCCTTCTCCTCATCAACATGGGGACATGGTGCTTTGAGGGGTCACAGACCCCAAAAGCATCCTCCCAATGTTGAGGTCATGTGGCCTGGTACGGTTCAGGTGTGGGGGGGGGGTGCTTTCTCGTCCCCCCTCTTTTCCTACAGCCTGCCAGGTTGCGTGCTCGGATAAGGGTCTGGTACGGATTTTGAGGGGAACCCCACGTCATTTTTTTTTAATTTGATCCTGCAAAAATTACACTTTGTTCAGGGACAGTTATAAGCACGGGAAACATGCGCCCCTATACATGCATACTATACACACCCCCCAGGTACGAAATTTAAAGGAATATTACACTTTTATTGTTTCACTTTAAGCATTATTAAAATCATTGCTCCTGAAAAAACGTCAGTTTTTAAAACTTTTTTTTGCATTGATACATGTCCCCTGGGGCAGGACCCAGGTCCCCAAACACTTTTTATGACAATAACTTGCATATTAGCCTTTAAAATTAGCACTTTTGATTTTGAACGTTCGAGTCCCATAGACTTTAATAGGGTTCTAAAGTTCACACGAACTTTATGTCTGTTCGCAGGTTCTGGTGCGAACCGAACAGTGGGGATGTTCAGCTCATTCCTACTAAATACCTTGGACTGTCTACTTTCCAAAAAGGAATTTTGGGGGTATTTGTACTGGCCTGGCATTTTAGGACCTAAAGAAATGAGTGTCAGGGCTGGGCTCAGCCCTTCCTTTTCAAAGCTGGCTGCACAGCTGTTGGCTAATTGCCAGCTCCTATCTCTCCACAGTGACTCACCTGTTGATGATATCCTGCTAGTCAGTCCTGCCTACTTAAGCCATCCAGTCCAGATGATCTCTGCCTTCGCCTTGGTCACATCTCTAGAGACGCTCTCCTGTGTTCCTGTTAAAGACTTGCTTGGCTGACATTCCTTCTGGCTTCAGATCCTGCTTGCTGTTCTACTACGCTCCTCTCTGGCTCCCAGATGTTTTGGCTTTTCTGACTATCCTTTCCGGTTCCTGAACTCTTGCTATGTTTTGACTATGTTTTAATTATTATTATTATTAAACAAGTGTGATTTAACTGTACTTCTGTCTCGGTCTGATTCATGGTTTCTGACAGTAGGTGAAGGCCATGAATTCAGAAGATGCAATCAATCCACTTTTTCAAGATTGGATGAGCATGATCACCACATGGATCAGTTTGTCATGGCGATACAAGTCACATGGCTCACCTGGAATCTCCCACTGTGGCTGCTCTGGTACAACCTGTGTTGCAGGCCATCCCTGCTGCTGCTTCAGTCTCTGTGCAGGCACCTGCCTTGAATATTACCTCTATAAGAGGTATGTCTGGTTCTGCTCTGCTTCCCCAGCGATTTGGGGCTGATCCAGTCCAATGCAGAGGGTTTCTCAACCAGGTTGAGATATACTTTGAAATGCTGCCCCGGGCGTTTCCCTCGCACATAAGCAAAGTAGATTTTGTAATATCTTTGCTTTCTGAGAGAGCCTGGGCAAACCCTCTATGGGAGACGCAAAAACCTGTTGTCTTGAGTTACCCTGAGTCTGTGGCTTCTTTTAAAAGGGTATTTGACTTTCCCGCATGCTCGCTTCTGCTGCCAAGTGCCTCATGTCCATCAGAGTACGATAACTGTTGCTGATTATGCCATTGAATTCCGTACTCTGGCAGCAGAGATTGCTTGGAAAAATGAGGCCCTCGTGGCTGCTTTATCTCATGGTCTCTCGGATACCATCAAGGATGAGAAGCAGCCCAGGATATACCCACTGAGCTGAAGAAGTTGATCACGTTTGCCATCCTCATTGGCTCCAGACTCAAAAAAAGACTCCTTTTAAGGAGCGCTTGCGGAAGCCTCCTGTACATTTGTCTCTGAACTTTGCAGTCCCACCCTTGCCTCCCTCACCTCCCATGCCTCCTGGTACCAAGTCACTCTGTGAAGATGAACCCATGCACTTGGGCTTCATGCGTCACTTTAGAAGAAGGGAGCGATTGTGCCTTTTTTGTGGCCAGGCAGGTCACTTTTTGAAGTCTTGTCCTACCTATCCAGGGAACGCCCCAACCTTGAGGTTCTGTCATGGACAGATCTTAGGTGGCATTGTTTCATCCCCAGTTATCCAGTCATCGTCAGTGCGATGAGGACTGCGGTGTTTGCTGGTCTCGGCTACATCTGGGATAATTTGCCATTTGTGGAGGAGCTGCATTCCCTTCGCAAGGGTGTCTACGGCGTGATCCTTCCCATCTTTAGTGATGATTAGTTTTGTCGGGAAACCCCACTTATATGCAATTTTATGGTTTCTCAGAGCTTTAGAGATTGTGTTGAGGTTCCTTCTTTTTTGCAGGGTGAATTGGGATAGATCCGCAAAGAATTGCAGGTCTCTGTATTGCGGGGAAAGGTTCTCTTTGTTCCTAGATGCGGCCATCAGGCGCTCCTTTATGTGAAAAAAATGGAGTCTCAGGATTACGTCCCTGGGTATATTGTCCGGCAGGTGAGACGGTTTGGGTAGCCTGTGGATTCTATCCACTGTGATATCAAGCTCAGTTAGTTCCGGGATCATGGCTTGGAATAACTGGGTGACATACATTTTCAGATCGGGTTGTGCGACCGATTCGGGAACCCCTCTAATTTTAAAATTATTTCTTCTTGAGCGGTCCTCGATGTCCGCCATTTTAGCTTTCATGGCGTCCATCTCATCTGTGTGGTCATCGTGTGCGTCCACCAGATCGTTGATGGTGGTCGCAAATTCCCCCATTTTATGCTCAATGTGATCGGTTCTAGCAGCAATTTCTTTCAATTCTATCCCCAGGTTGTGGACACAGGAAAGCATATCGGTATGCAGAGAGCTCCTTAGGGAGACTAACATGTCTCTCAGAGTGGTATCCAGCACAGGCTGGTTAGATGTGGGGAACGTGTCAATAGAGTCCGGGAGTTCCCTCGTGTCCTCCCCTGAGTCTAGGCCCTGGGAGTGGGACAGGACGTGATCCGTGGCATCCAGCCTTAATCTGGCTTTTTCTGGGCTTCCCGAGGTTGGGGTATGTATGGGCGATTGCGGGCAGTGTGGTGGGGCCATCCTTTTGTTTGGATTACCTTTAGATGATGTCGGCATCGGTGTGCTGAATCTTCCTCGTGTTGCCGGCCCGCCGCCGCCATCTTGCCTGGGACCCAGCGGAAAGTATTCGGTTACCCTTTCTTGGGCTGAGTGGTCCGTCAAGATACAGGCTCTAATCGACCTGATGCTGCCTTTGTATTGAAGCACTCGATTCCGCTGCAGCTGCGTGACACTCCACTTGCCATTGAGGCTCTTAATGGGAGACCTCTACAGCCTGCCCATGTGACTCATGAGACTGTTCCATTGTCCATGGCCGTAGGGGCTCTTCACCATGAGATAATCCAATTCCAAGTTATTTCTTCACCTAAGTTTCCGCTGGTTATTGGTTGTCCTTGGTTACAGAGGCATAACCCCTCTTTTGATTGACTCTGTGCTGAGGATCTCTCCTGGTCGTCACAATGCAGTAAGACATGCTTCCAGAAGGTAGCCAAGGTCCTGTGCACCTCTTCACTCTCCTCCCTGCTGGAGGAGTACTGCGATTTTAGCAATGTCTTTGACAAAGATCATTCCGGTAGTTTGCCTCCACACCGGTTGTATGATTGTGCAATTGACCATCAACCTGGTGCCATACCCCCTCGTGGCCGGGTTTACCCTTTGTCGGTCTTGGAGGATAAGGCCACAGAGGAGTATGTTGCAGACGCACTTTCCCGAGGATTCATCCGCAAATCCTCATCTTCTGCTGGTGCTGGTTTCTTCTTTGTGAAGAAGTGTGGTGAACTGTATTGATTATAGGGGTTTCAATAATTTCACGATTAAGAATGCCTATCTGATTCCATTGATTACGGAGTTATTTGACCGCCTCAAGGGAGCAACAGTTTTCAAGAAGCTTGATTTGAGAGGGGCATACAATCTCATGAGGATTAAGGAGGGCGACGAGTGGAAAACTGCATTTAATAACAAGAACAGAACATTATGAGTACCTCGTAATGCCTTTTGGCCTTTGTAACGCCCTGGCAGTTTTCCAGGAATTTATTAATGATGTCCTTCGAGATTTGTTGCAGTTATTCTCATATTTTCCAAGTCCCTGGAGAGCCACCACACAGATGTCTCTCGTGTGCTTCAGAAACTAAGAGAGAATAATCTCTATTGTAAATTGGAGAAGTGTGAATTCCATCGTGAACAGGTTAAATTCTTGGGTTATGTCATTTCCACTGCTGGTTTTTAGATGGACACAGAGAAACTTTCAGCAGTCCTACAGTGGCCCCAACCCCAGCGTTTTCTTAGCCTTGCCAACTATTATCGGAAGATTATTGGTAATTTCTTGTCTCTGGTCAAGCCCCTGACTGATATGACCAGAAAGGCTGGTAACCCACAGATTTGGTCTCCGGAGTCCATTAAGGTCTTTGAGAGTCTCAAGGCTGCCTTTGTTTCTGCTCCTGTGTTGGCACATCCTGATCCTACGTTACCTTTTGTCCTTGAGGTTGATGCTTCTGAGACTGGAGTTGCCACCCTTCTGTCTCTGTGGAGTGCAATTATGAGATTGGTGACAGAGCTGTTAGCGATCATTTTAGCCCTGAAAGAATAGAGACATCTCCTCGAAGGTACCACTGTTCCAGTTCTCATTCTTACTGACCATAAGAATCTCACATTCTTGTCTGAGGCTAAACACATTCCCTCCCAGGAGGGCGCGATGGGCTCTTTTCTTGTCTAGTTTCAATTACATTATCTCATTCTTACCCGGTACTAAGAATGTAAGGGCTGAGGCTTTGTGAAGACAATTTTCCTCCACTTCCAAGATGGAGTCGGTTCCGATCCCTGTGATTCCTCCTGATCGTATTCTGGGTACGGTTCGCACCAGTCTCACTTCTCCTTTGGGTGATAAAATTCTTGCTGCTCAGATCCATGCTCCTCCTGAGAAACCTTGTGACCACTGCTTTTTCCCAGAGAGTCTCCGTACTGCTGTGCTCCAGACTTACCATTCTCTCAAGGCTGCTGGCCACCCTGGGAGGAATCAACTCTTTTGGGCCATTTCCCAACAATTCTGTGGCCCAGTCTACGTGCTGATGTAACCGCCTTCGTAGCTGCCTGTTCCGTGTGTGCTCATACACACGATCGGATTTTCGTCAGGTAATTGTGTGGGAATTTTTTGGTGACAGACTGCCTACAATCCGACCGTTAGTACGCTCCATCAAACAATTGTTGTCCAACTTTCGGCCAACAAATGTTGGATGGCAGGCTAGTAAATTTTCAGGGGACAATGGCCTGTTGTCAGATTTTCGTCTCATCTGTACACAAGTCCATCAGACAAAAGTCCAAAGTACAAACACGCATGCTCGGAAGCAAGGACGAGGCGGAAGCAGTCAGTCTTGTAAACTAGCGTTCGTAATGGAGAACTAACATTAGTGACGCAGCAAATTATGAAATCTCGAAAAGCAGCACACATTCTTTTCTTCTTTAATGGGATAATAATGAAGCTGCTTTGCTGGTGATACTGATGTAGTTCTGCCAAACGTATTTTAACCACTTTACAACCAGCGCACGACGATGTACGTCCCTTTTTTGAAGAGGGATATCTCGGTAATGGCAGCAGCTGCTGCCCCAACCGAGATATCCATCTCTTCAGGCGCCGGTCATAATTCCGATAATGGTGGTCATCACGGCGGATTCGCCGCGAGGTCACTGTTATCGGTGGCGGGAGAGGTGACCCCCTCCCGCGGCTCTCCCGTGCCTTCCGCCGCTTACCGGAGCCGTCGGCAGCGGAGGAGGTGATCGGGTCCTATCCGTGGCTGGGTATAGAGACGAGTGAGGCTAAGATGGCCCCCACCTGTCTCTATACCATAGCAGGGCAGAAGCAACGTCACTTCCGCCCATACGTCTTAAAGGCACATTTTTCAAATGTCATTTTTTTAAATGAAATGTTTTTTTTATTTTTTTTTGCATTTCCAAATATGAGATCTGAGTACTTTTTGACCCCAGATCTCATATTTAAGAGGACCTGTCATGCTTTTTTTCTATTACAAGGGATGTTTACATTCCTTGTAATAGGAATAAAAATGAGCCAATTTTTTTTTAAAAAAAAAACAGTGTAAAAATAAATAAAATCAAGAAAAATAGATAAGAAAACATTTTTTTTAAAGTGCCCCGTCCCGACGAGCTCGCGTGCAGAAGCGAACGCATACGTGAGTAGCGCCCACATATCAAAACGGTGGTCAAACCACACATGTGAGGTATCGCCGCGATCGGTAGAGCGAGAGCAATAATTATAGCCGTAGACCTCTTCTGTAACGCAAAACACGCAACCTGTAGAATTTTTTAAATGTCGCCTATGGAGATTTTTGAGGGTAAAAGTTTGAGGCCATTCCACGAGCGGGCGCAATTCTGAAGTGTGACATGTTGGGTATCAATTTACTCAGCGTAACATTATCTTTCACAATATATAAAAAAATTGGACTAACTTTACTGGTGTCTTATTTTTTTATTCAAAAAAGTGAATCTTTTCCAAAAAAAGTGTGCTTGTAAGACCGCTGCACAAATACGGTGTGAAAAAAAGTATTCTCTAGGGTGTTAGAAAAAAACAATATATAATGTTTGGGGGTTCTAAGTAATTTTCTAGCAAAAAAATCTGTTTTAAACATGTAAACACTTAAAATCCAAAACGAGGCTGGTCTTAACCACTTGCTTACTGGGCACTTAAACACCCTTCCTGCCCAGACCAATTTTCAAATTTTCAGCTTTCGGTGCTCTCACGCTTTGAATTACAATTACTCATGCAGTCATGCAACACTGTACCCAAATGAATTTTTCTGTCCTTTTTTCCCCCACAAATAGAGCTTTCTTTTGGTGGTATTTGATCACCTCTGGGTTTTTAATTTTTTGCGCTATAAATGAAAAAACTAACATTTTGAAAAAAAAATAATTTTTCTTTGTTTTTGTGATAAAATTTAGCACATTATTAATTTTTCTTCATAAATTTTGGCCACAATTTATACTGCTACATATCTTTGGTAAAAATAACCCAAATTAGTGGATATTATTTGGTCTTTGTGAAAGTTAGAGAGTCTACAAGCTGTGGTGCGAATTATACAAAATTGATCACATCTGATGTACTGGTGGCCTATCTAATTTCTTGCGACCCGAACAAGTCAGGAAAGTACAAATACCCCCCAAATGACCCCTTTTTTAAAAGTAGACATTCCAAGGTATTTAGTAAGGGGCATGGTGAGCTTTTTGATGTTGTCATTTTTTCCCACAATTCTTTGCAAAATAAATCAATTTTTTATTTTTTATTTTTTTCCCCACAAAATTGTCATGTAATAGGTTATTTCTCTCACATGGCATATGTATACCACAAATGACACCCCGAAATAAATTCTGCTACTCCTCCTAAGTATTACGATACCACATGTGTGGGACTTTTCCACAGCCTGGCCACTTAGAGAGGCCCAAATTGCAGGGAGCGCCATCACGTGTTCTAAGAGCAAAAATTACACATCTAACTTGTTGACTACCTAGTACACTTTTGAAGGCGCTGGAGCACCAGGACAATGACACGTTCCACTGACGTGGCACTGATGACAGATGGAATTGATACGTGGCACTGATGACACGTGACACTGATGTGGCACTGATGACAGATGCCACTAATACAGGGGAACTGATGACACATGACACTGATGACAGATGGCATTAATATGTGGCACTGATGACAGATGGCACTTATACGTGGCACTGATATCATGTGGCACTAATACGTGGCACTGATGAGAGATGGCACTAATACATGGCACTGATGAGAAATGGCACTAATACGTGGCACTGATGACACGTGACACTGATGACAGATGGCACTGATATGTGGCATTGATGACACGTGACACTGATGACAGATGGCACTGATACGTGGCATTGATGACATGTGACACTGATAACAGAAGACACTGACAGGTGGCACTGATGACAGATGGCACTAATATGTGGCACTGATGACAGATGGCACTAATATGTGGCACTGATGACACGTGACACTGATATGGCACTGATGACAGATGGCACTATGTGGCACTGATGACACGTGGCACTGACGTGGCACTGATGACAGATGGCACTTATACATGGCACTGGGGACAGGTGGCACTGGGGACAAATGGCACTGGAGACAGGTGGCACTGACAGATGGCACTGGGGACAGGTGGCACTGACAGGTGGCAGAGGGTACAGGTGGCAGAGGGTACAGGTGGCAGTGGGGACAGATGGCAGCGGGGACAGATGGCAGCGAGGACAGGTGGAACATGTTTTTTTTCGTTTTTTTTTTTTTTACTCACGGCTGCTGCAGCCGTTCATCTCTCCCTCCTCACATGCTGTCTCTGTGTGAGGAGGGAGAGCGGCGCTGACAGATGATCTCATATGTTTACATATGAGATCATCTCTCATTGGTCACGCCGATCGCACTGTAAACGGCCGCTGTGATTGTCCGTTTACAGCGATCTGTGACTGGCTGTGTCCGAGGGACACGGCCAGCACAAAACTTCCCCGATGCGCGCTCTCAGGAGCGTGCATTGCGGAAGTAAACAGGAGGACGTCCAGGGACGTCCTCCCGGCAGGGAGCGCTCCCGCGGCTGCAGCCGTCTTTCGGCTATAGCCCGGGCGCGAAGAGGTTAAAGTGGTTAAAGGGCTTTTTTGTCTAGTGATATTAAGACTAATATTATTATGCTTTTTTTTTTGGACAAGTTACCAAAACACCATTATGCCATGGTTTTTAAGATCAAAGATACAACTATGTTGGTGTCCCTTGTTAATTTTACCTTGTATTTTTTTAATGTAACTTTCTACTCCCAAACTGTCATTTGAATTAAAACACATACAGTGGGGCAAAAACGTATTTAGTCAGCCACCAATTGTGCAAGTTCTCCCACTTAAAAGGATGAGAGAGGCCTGTAATTGTCATCATAGGTATACCTCAACTATGAGAGACAAAATGTGGAAACAAATCCAGACAATCACATTGTCTGATTTGGAAAGAATTTATTTTCAAATGATGGTGGCAAATAAGTATTTTGTCAATATCAACAGTTCATCTCAATACTTTGTTTATATCCTTTGTTGGCAATGACAGAGGTCAAACGTTTTCTGTAAGTCTTCACAAGGTTGTCACACACTGTTGCTGGTATGTTGACCCATTCCTCCATGCAGATCTCCTATAGAGCAGTGATGTTTTGGGGCTGTCGCTGGGCAACACAGACTTTCAACTCCCTCCAAAGGTTTTCTATGGGGTTGAGATCTGGAGACTGGCTAGGCCACTCCAGGACCTTGAAATGCTTCTTATGAAGCCACTCCTTCATTGCCCGGGTGGTGTGTTTGGGATGATTGTCATGCTGAAAGACCCAGCCACGTTTCATCTTCAATGCCCTTGCTGATGGGAGGAGGTTTGCACTCAAAATCTCACGATACATGGCCCCATTCATTCTTTCATGTACACGGATCAGTCTTCTTGTTCCCTTTGCATAGAAACAGCCCCAAAGCATGATGTTGCCACCCCCATGCTTCAGAGTGGGTATGGTGTTCTATGGTTGCAACTCAGCATTCCCTCTCCTCCAAACACAACGAGTTGTGTTTCTACCAAACAGTTCTACTTTGGTTTCATCTGACCATATGACATTCTCCCAATCCTCTTCTGGATCATCCAAATGCTCTCTAGCAAACCTCAGACGGGCCCGGACATGTACTGGCTTAAACAGGGGGGCACGTCTGGCACTGTAGGATTCCCTGGCAGCATAGTGTGTTACTGATGGTAGCCTTTGTTACGTTGGTCCCAGCTCTCTGCAGGTCATTCACTATCACCCCCCATGTAGTTCTGGGATTTTTGCTCACCGTTCTTGTGATCATTTTGACCCCACGGTGTGAGATCTTGCGTGGAGGTCCAAATCGAGGGAGATTATCAGTGGTCTTGTATGTCTTCCATTTTCTAATTATTGCTCCCACAGTTGATTTCTTCACACCAAGCTGCTTGCCTACTGCAGATTCAGTCTCCCCAACCTGGTACAGGTCTACAATTTTGTTTCTGGTGTCCTTCAACAGCTCTTTGGTCTTCCCCATAGTGGAGTTTGGAGTGTGACTGTTTGAGGTTGTGGACAGGTGTCTTTTATACTGATAAGTTCAAACAGGTGCCATTAATACAGGTAATGAGTGGAGGACAGAGGAGCCTCTTAAAGAAGAAGATACAGGTCTGTGAGAGACAGAAATCTTGCTTGTTTGTAGGTGACCAAATACTTATTTTCCACCATAATTTGCAAATAAATTCTTTCAAAAATCAGACAATGTGATTGTCTGTATTTGTTTCCACATTTTGTCTCTCATAGTTGAGGTATACCTATGATGACAATTACAGGCCTCTCTCATCTTTTTAAGTGGGAGAACTTGCACAATTGGTGGCTGACTAAATACTTTTTTGCCCCACTGTAGCCAAGTATTATTCTACACATTTTTTTTATTGTATATTAAAAAAAGCAAAATAATTAAATTAGAGGTGTTATCTAATAAATTAAATGGGTAACCAGTGCGCACAACCTAATATGTAAATAATGAAATGGAAAGCTGCCAACATAAATGTGGTCTCACACATCAAAGTAGATATTAAACAGTAGTATGTGGCGCTAACCTTCTAAATACTAATCCTGTCAGGAAGACTACGGATTAAAACAAATAAAAAAATATATAATAGTAGATAATATATAATAATAAAAACAATAGAAATGTGCAAATGTGCAGTGAAGTGCAAACACACACGTGTAGATGGAAAAAATCGTTAAAAAAATCTTCAATAAAAAATAAATAAATATAACAATTTTCATCCAATATAGAATTCCATCCGAATGTAATGTAAAATTCCTTCTCAAAATTGATTCTCAAAATTGATGTGTATCCAATGTGACATGAAAAAACAATATAAATAAATATGAAATACACCAGTGAATAGCGTAAAACAATAATTAAATGTTCACAAAGTGTCTCTTATGAATAAAGTGCAATAAGTGTTGGTTTAATAAAGCCGTGACTTAAACTTTTCCTAATAAATCCAATACGCAGCTGAAATAAATAATATGTCCTTTGCAGTTCTGATTATTTATCCAAAACCAACTCTAGGATATTCAAACAGATATTGTGCTGTTTATCAAGTGTTCCTTCATGCAATAATCCATGCTTCCAAGGTGGTTCATGACATTCAGGGTGCTCCCCACTATTTCCCCCAGCCTCTCACCTCTAGGAGTGGCCTCTACAGGCCTAGTTGCGCTTGTGTGTATACTATCACTCAGCCGGTCACTCTGTGGGCACTCCAGATGAGGGTGACGTTTCCCGTTTTCCAAATGAGGTAGTATAGTATTAAAAGGAAGAGATAGAAGGGGCTCCAATGTGTAGTAGGCTTAAATAATCATTTATTTGAAAAAATAGCAAACTTACAGTTTAAAAGTCAAACGTTCAGTGATGAAGTGTAGCGGCTCTTCTGGTCTCGTTCATGACCTGAAGAAAAGTGGTGACACATTGCTCCTTCTCTGACGCGTTGCGTCACAACACACATTACTTTTTCAAAGGGTATACTTTTGGATACCCTTTGAAAAAGTCACGTGTGTTGTGACGCAACGCGTCAGAGAAGGAGCCAGGTGTCACCACTTTACTTCCGGTCACGGCCGAGACCGGAAGAGCCGCTACACTTCATCACTGAACATTTGACTTTTAAACTGTAAGTTTGCTATTTTTTCAAATAAATGATTATTTAAGCCTACTACACATTGGAGCCCCTTCTATCTCTTCCTTTTAATACCATACTACCTCATTTGGAAAATGGGAAGCGTCACCCTCATCTGGAGTGCCCACAGAGAGACCGGCTGAGTGATAGTATACACACAAGCGCAACTAGGCCTGTAGAGGCCGCTCCTAGAGGTGAGAGGCTGGGGGAAATAGTGGGGAGCACCCTGAATGTCATGAACCACCTTGGAAGCATGGATTAGTGCATGAAGGATCACTTGATAAACAGCACAATATCTGTTAGAATATCCTAGAGTTGGTTTTGGATGATTAATCAGAATTGCAAAGGACATATTATTTATTTCAGCTGCGGATTGGATTTATTAGGAAAGGTTTAAGTCACGACTTTATTAAACCAACACTTATTGCACTTTATTCATAAGAGACACTTTGTGAACATTTAATTATTGTTTTATGCTATTCACTGGTGTATTTTTCATATTTATTTATATTGTTTTTTCATGTCACATTGGATACACATCAATTTTGAGAATCAATTTTAAGAAGGAATTTTACATTACATTGGTTTATTCGGATGGAATTCTATATTAGATGAAAATTGTTATATATTTTTTTTTTTTTTTAAAGATTTTTTCAACAATTTTTTCCAGCAATCTACACGTGTGTGTTTGCACTTCACTGCACATTTGCACATTTCTATTGTTTTTATTATTATATATTATCTACTATTATATATTTTTTTATTTGTTTTAATCCGTAGTCTTCCTGACAGGATTAGTATTTAAGAGATGTTATCTACCAATCAAAATATAAATAACTTAACCAAAAAGTGCATTCTATGCATACAAAAATTTTGTAAATATTACAAATAAAATCATTATTCCAAAACAAAAAAAAATAAGGAAATGAGTAATTGGTGAAGGGCTGAAAATCCCCAGTCCACTGGCCTTGTTGGGGGTCTTGTGGCTGGTATTGCCACTGTCCTCCATGCTGCTGTGGTGGGTGGGGTGGCTGTGGTGGGTGGAGTGGCTGTGGTCGGTGGAGTGGCTGTGGTGGGTGGAGTGGCTGTTGAAGTGGTGGAGGTGGGGCCTCAAAATCCAAACTGTGTATTTTTCCAAAATTTGGTCCCTCCCCCCCTTGTTGAGGATCTGCAGGAGGAGTTCCTCACACCTTCTACTTTGCTCAACATCCATCTCCCTTAATTTGTTTGCCATCAAACACCCAAATGCCTCAGCAGCATCTGGGTCTGTCCGGATGGCAGTAGTGGCCTGGCTGAGGAAGGCAGCTGTGGCCTCATCCAGATTTCTGCTCTTCCTGGCCCTTTTAGCAGGAGGGCATAGGGGAGGGATCTGGGACTCCATCTGGCTACTGGCCATGGGTTCCTCCTGACTGACACTTTCCTGTTTTTGAAAATGGGACATCATTTAAATTTTTTGTTAGGGTTTGGTCATCAATCGCACACAATTTTGGTCTCCTCACTGTTGCAAATTGAATGTGGACAAACAGAAAAGACTATCATTCTGACCCCAGCATTTTTTTTTCTTGTTCAAATCATTTTTGGCCACTACTGTCTATTGATATGGAAACTATTTTGTTAAGGCAGAAATATTTTAACAATAACGTTTAGTTATCATCATTGTATTTTTGGATACAAATATGTTCAACAATGCTATACCTGGGTCAAGCTGCGATCCTCCACATCTTCAACCTGTGCAGCAGGACCTGTGTGGACCTCAGGAGCTGTAGTCTCAGCAGATGTCGAAGGGAGCATAGACAGCGATGGCCTGGGTTTTGTCTGGTCGGTCAAAAACCACAGGCTGTGGTAATACCATCTCTGTGAGTCCATGACCTTGTTGAGCTCCCTTTGAAAAGTACTCCTCAGATTTGATATGTTGTTCTTGACATAGCTGATGTCTGGTATATAAAGAAAACAAGTGCAGTGCTAATAAAATAATAATAATAATAATTAATAAAATAATAATAAAAAAAGACAAAGTGACTAATATAAATGTGACAAAGTGATTCACTGTGTACCAAATTATGACATAAATCATATAACACAATGTTATTCCACACAGCAAAAAAAAAACTGAATAAAGTCCAAAATATATAACTGGTCCAATGCATAGAAGTGCAGTCCAAATGATAAGTGGCTAATAGAAATATATTTCCATGTATATCCAATCCAGCATGTGATAAACACAAACCACCACCAGCAGCACAGAATGCTTACCAGAATGCAATGACACACTCAAGCATATACTTGGTGGATCAAAGCAAGCTTGATATTGTAGTTCCAGGGGTCCCAGATTATTAGGTGAAGATCAGACCTTTCCAAAAACTCATTGTCAAATCAGGGGATCAGAGTATGGCTAAGTCAAGGCTCACCATTAATGCCAAAAGTAAAAGAGAAGGTCGAACATAGCATAATTCCGTATAAAAGGTGATTTATTTAAAAGTTATAGGAAATGCACTTACATGCTTCCAAATATTAAGCGCTTTTAAGGACAAAACAGCGGTATTGAGCATGCAATCCCGATGCATTTCGCTTGAATAAGCATCATCTGGGGTGCTGACCTGCCCTCAAAACTGCTTATTTATAACTGTGGAGGACCCCCCTTACCTTGAACAGGTGTTTGACAGAGCTGGAGCGCAATCGCCGTCAACTTTCGGTTTCCAGGCAAGATGGCGCCGCCGCGTTCGTTTCAAGCCTCGATATCGAAACCTGAAGGACCCAGTCTGTATCTCAAGCCTCATTGTGGGGAACTGATGCGCTGAAGCGCATATTAGTGCAATCCAAGCCTCCTTTTGAGCGTCAGAATATACAGTTAACACTGCAATTGTGACAGCAAACTCAGAGGCACAAAGATGGCAAATAGCATAGAAATATAAAAACTAGATCAGAGCGGGACTGATTTAAACAAATATTATTCTAGATATTTAGATCCATAGGAAACAGTGCAGCAAAAAACGACTGTCAAGTAATGGACGGGAGTCCAGAGAAACTTGATAATCTAATTAATATACAAACATATTTAATTAATAAGATTTCATGGTAAAGAGAGGGCCTCCTCAAAAATAACCATGGTTTATAAAAGTGACAGAGAATTGTCAATAATGCAATAATAATAACATTATCACATATGTGAAAATATGTTAAAAGCAGTCAATATAAATCAATATACATCAAGGAGATGACAAAAAATAGAATAAAATGTGAAAAATAAAATGTGAAAAATAAAATGTGAAAAATAAAATGTGAAAAATAAAATGTGAAAAATAAAATGTGAAAAATAAAATAAATAAATAATGCCCATCAGAAACAATGTACATACCAGAATGAATTTGGTATTGCACCCAGGAGAGTATATAGAGTGGTTATTCAACCCTGATTAATAAAGGCGTTGATGTCCCACTCAATATTAAGGCCATACGGGGAGTATGTTTGTAATTGGTAGATCCAATAAGTTTCTAATCGTGACAGCTGATGTCTGCCCTGTGGTACAAAGGCTTCACCAACTCAAGCAGTTTCTCCAACGCTGCCTTCCTCAAGATTTTATTCGAGTAGTCTCGACTCTTGACCTTCCAGAGACAGGTCAGCTCCCGGTACAGGTTAATGAATTGGGGCAAAAAATCAGGCGCAGTAAATGTATCCATCATGATAAATGATATGATGCCTGCAAGACAGAATACAAGACAAAACATAATGTCTGGCTTAACTCATAAGCTGATCCCAATCTAGGCTTAATCTAAGCAGTACAGGCCACTAACCTCCTATGCCCCAATTTCCAATTGTCCCTTAGTTTTCTGGCTCCTTTCATGCGTTGGCGATTGTTCATCCTCCACTCCACCAAGATTGTTCATACGGCCGTTCCATCGACCGTGCTTTATAGCTTTTTACATACTGCGCATACGTGAAACTCCGCTCTCAGTGCATCATGACACTGGGGCGTAACCATCTCTCTTCTGCATGCGACACACATGGCGGAACATTCGGGAGGGACAACATGGCAGATTCGGTGGATTCCAGGCAGCCCCGCGGTGGTGGAGCTCATAGGAGGCACAAAGGAACCCCCATGAGCAAGGATGAGATGGTGCACATCCTAGAGAAGCACGATTACAACTGCAAGCTGCGCAATTACGAGAGGCCCAACAGCCAAAAGACAGCATTTTGGAGAAGGTCATCATTATGTGATTTTTCAGTGGAACGATAAAAGGACCAAATCAGAAAACGATGGTCTGATCTCAAACACTGTGAACAAGTACAGATGGAGTACATACATCAGATCATAAAAAATAGTAAGCAATATTTGTATCTAACCAATATGTGTAAATTAGCTGTCTGTATATGTTCTTTCTCTAAGTAGCTCTAGAGAATTATATATAAGGTTATATAAAATCTTTGTATGACTTGGTATTCGAAAGATGAAGGTAAATATAAAGCAGATATGAACATTCTTATTTGGTCATGTTTTTGGACATTTATTTATTTTTGTAACAAATTTTTTAATCTTTTAACAGGGAGGCACCAAAAAAGGAGGCATGAAGGGAGGCTACCCTCGCTCGGGCCCCAACAGGGGAGGCAACAAGGGTATCTTCCCCCCAAAAATGTAAGTGACAACTTCAAACACACTCATTTATCCATTGACAGGGGTGCTTTTAGGTGGGCCAAAAGCCATGGGCTTAGGTCAGAAGGAGGTAAAGGGGTAAAGCCTCATCAGTGCCCATAAATGCAGCCTTGCCAGTGTAGACATAGGTAGAGGAGAGGCCCCTGGGATCACAGTCACACAAAGTCATGCCTGCTAGGATGATCATCATATATCCCCTTTCCCATAGGAGACAAGAGGGGTAGGAGGCAATTGCTGGACTTTTTAAATGTTGGCACTTGTCCAGTGTTTGCCCTCTGTAAAATGACACCACCATCCCTTTTCTATGTATTTTAACAGGAAAACAACCAGAGTGCAGCATGATGGAGTCAACAAGTCGGAGCAAACATTGACATCAGACCAAGTACAAGCTTGGTCAACTAATATAGCAAAATGGATGCTAGAAACAGATGGGACTTGGGGTGGCTTAATGAATGGTGTATTGTTTCTTTTTAGAGGAAAGAGTGTGGTGAGCTCACCCAGGATGTTGTTTGGGAGGCATGGGATCTGACTCCTGGACCCAGCACAGATGTCAAATACCCTGACAAGAGTCACACTGAGGGCCAAAGCGACCCAGAAGAGGAAAGTATTCGGGAGCCTCCTGTTTGTGCAAGTAAGTATTGTTGAGCTCTTGTTTGGACAACGAAACACTCGACATGTTTACACATTTGAAGCCAAACACCCACTCCACACATTAGCAAAGTATGTAGTGCATTAACATTAGCATGGAGAAGGAAGAGGTGGAAGGAGCTGGCAGTGTTGCTAGGTACCAGAGTTTTGGAGACCCAGGCACCAGGGCCAAAATTAAAGAGTAGTTGCAGTGTGTACATTCCTAGTAGTGTAGGTGTCTGAAGGGCAAGCAGGTTGCAAGCAACAATAGACTGGGTAGGTAAGTATTTACTGAATTTGACCATAACTCAATATGTAGGGCCTCAGCCACTTTTTTTTTTATTCTTTATTTTATTTTATAAAATTTACAACTTACAAAAATAGAAAGTGTACAATATGTCATTCAACATGTTGTACTTACAATTCCCCTTCCCTACCCTCCTCCCCACCTTGCTCAGACCTCTGAAAGGTAAATAATTCACATAAATTTTTCCTCTATTATCCTCCCCTCTCTATTATTTCAAAGATTTATTTGGTAATCTCCGTTACATATCTCCATGATTTTTTGAACTCATTCCACTCTTCCCATTTATCCTTTCGTTCTATTCCTTCTACTCATTCCTCATACTTATCTTCTAAACTCTCCAGTTTTTGTAAAGCATTTACCCGAAATATCCTATCTCGGATTTTGGGACTCTCTATTTCCTGCCATTTTTTCGGGATTAAACTTTTTGCTTCGTTGAGAAAGATGGGAACTATGGATGCTTTATACTGTCTCACGGGGCCCTCGGTCCCGTGGAAAAAACATGTCCACGGGTCCTTCGGGATTTCTTTGTTAGTAATTATCTTTATTCGTTGTAAGACTTCTTTCCAAATTTTTTTAATGATAGGACAATCCCACCATATATGGGCCATTGTACCCAAGACTCCACAACCTCTCCAACACTCAGGGGACTTTTCATGTTGAATCTTACTTATTTTATCAGGTGTTGCATACCATCTTGTCAGGCATTTATAATTTGTTTCAACCGTCTGGATATCTATCGCCGAACTATGTGTTAAGTTCAGAATTTTCTCTAATATGTGCCTACTACACCGTGATCCCAGTTCATTTTCCCATTTCTTGATATATGGTGGTACATCCAATCCCTCTCCGTCCATTAGTATTTTATAAATTAGTGAAATATTATTTTTTGATTTTACTCACATACAGAGTCGCTCCATCTGCGTATAATCTTCTCCAAAATGGATTGGTTGAGGCAAATTCTCCAAAAAATTATTCAGCTGGGTGTACCTCCATATATCAATCGACATTAACTCTGTGTCCAAACGTAATTCTTGAAAAGTGTTTATTTTCCCATTTTTAATTATGTCTCTCAATTGTGCATTTCCTTTTTTTATACAATTACCCCCCACAGCCCTCCTCCCAGGCTCAAAAAACGTGTTTTCTTTTAAATATATCAGAGGTGAATTGTACTCCCATTTATTATGTATGAACAACCTGTCCCATATTTTAAGTGCAATACACATTACTTCGTGTGTATTAAATCCCAGTGTCCTGTGTTGTGGTGGGTTCCATATTACGTGACCTAAATGTATGTTGCTCATTGTATTTTCAATGTTAATCCACCTCTTATCGTTTCTCTCTTTTGCCTATTCTATCACCCGTGAAAGTGCAACTGCGTTGAAATACTTTCTAAAATCCGGTGCGGCTAAGCCCCTTGTTTTTTCTCCCTACTCAATATCGTGGCTGCAATACTTGGTTTTTTATTGCACCATATAAACTTAGAAATAATACCTTTTAAAACTTTAAAGAAAGTTTGTGGGATGGCTAAGGGGAGCATCTAAAATTTATAGATAATTTTTGGAGACAAGCTCCGATGGCTACCCGCGGTACAGTGGAGAGGCTGCAGGCTGCCCCTCCGCAGCTCCTTCCTCCCTCACCGGACCTCCAGACCGTCCTATCCTGCCTGCTCACGTGGGACCATTCCTTGTCGGGGGGAGCGCAAGGCTATCATATACCGAGGCGTGTGTGGACTCTCACTCCCACACTACTCCCGATGGTTCTCCCGGGCGTCCTCGCATGCTCACACGGCCGGCATCCTCAGGCCCCTCCCCTACCTCTGACGTATCACGCCAGCATCGCGCTGGCCTCAGCCACTTGACCATCATTACCTTAATACTTTTTACTTTTCTTAGTAGGTCATGATCTTCCACAATGCACTATTGGCAGAATGAGTCCAGATATGTTGCATTGTTTGAAGGATATGGATCAAATCAAGGAGGCTGCCACTGCTTTACAGTGAAGAATCTGAGATTTTGTGGACACGCTTGCCACATTTAATTCCCTGTTGCCTGTTCTGAAGTTTTTTATTCCACTTGTTGGCTCCTGTTTGCCCTTTTCTTATTTAACATATTTTTCTGACTTGGAAATGTGAAAGTTTAGTGACAGAACTCAATGTTTCTCCACTCCACTCTTCTAGGTGCACCATCAGGTCATATTTTCTGTATTTTCCTCAGTCTAAAAACGACTGTGCGAATTACTAACAGTGAACATGAAAACATCACCTGTGCCAAATTCTACAAGAATAGAAAACATGACCTGGGTTGTATCTTGAGGAGGAGAGTTGGGAAACACTGCCCTAACTAATGAGAATTGTAATTTTTCTGTGTTTTTAATAATAATAAACCCAAAATTTGAAGTTGTTTCCAAATTGTGCCTTAACATTCTTATTTCCCGCATGATTCCATGCCTAAAATGTGTGTATTTCCATACATCTAGTACGCCAAAAGCCACAAAACACACAGTGTGTCAACATGTGCAAACTACTGTAACTGGGTATCAATGGACGCATTTTGGCGGTGTAACCCATTCCTCATAACTAAAGAAGCTCAGAGGAAGGGGTTGCACCCCCGGAAACACGTCCATTGATACCCCGTGATGGGAGCTAGCACATGTTGACACACTGTGTGGTTTGTGGGTTTAGGAAAAAAGATGTTTGTAACTACACACATTTGCGGCATGGGATCATAAGGGTAATTTAACCACTTTCAGACCGGACCAATTTGCAGCCAAAGGACCAGGCCCCTTTTTGCGATTCGGCTTTGCGTCGCTTTAACTGACAATTGCGCGGTCGTGCGACGTGGCTCCCAAACAAAATTGACGTCCTGTATTTCCCACAAATAGAGCTTTCTTTTGGTGGTATTTGATCGCCCCTGCGGTTTTTATTTTTTGCGCTATAAACAAAAATAGAGCGACAATTTTGAAAAAAATGCATTATTTTTTACTTTTTGCTATAATAAATATCCCCAAAAAAAATATATTAAAAAACATTTTTTTTTCCTCAGTTTAGGCCGATACGTATTCTTCTACATATTTTTGGTAAAAAAAATCGCAATAAGCGATTATTGATCAGTTTGCGCAGAAGTTATAGCGTTTACAAGATAGGGGATAGTTTTATAGCATTTTTATTAATAAGTTTTTTTTATTAGTAATGGCGGAGATCTGCGATTTTTTTTGTGACTGCGACATTATGGCGGACACATCGGACATTTTTGACACATTTTTGGGACCATTGTCATTTTTACAGCAATTAATGCTATTTAAATGCATTGATTCCTGTAAAAATGACACTGGCAGTTTAGGGGTTAACCACAAGGGGGCAGTGTAGGGGTTAAGTAGGCCTAGGGGTGTGTTTCTTACTGTGGGGGGGCGTGGCTGTCAGCTAGTGAATGCTGATCTCTGCTCCAATCACAGGGAGCAGAGATCGGCGTCACTAGTTGCTAGGCAGAACGGGGAGATGCTGTTTATCTCTTTTAAAGGGGTGAGATCACCCTATACGAGGAAGGCAACATCCACATAGTCTTGGGATACTGATGTCTCATTTGGCCTTCACTTTACCAAAATCGAACTTTGTAAGTTCCTGAGTTTGGGATGTGTATCTAATGTTTTGGAACATGTTTAGCCCCAAAAAAGGGGAAATAATGCAAAACATACATGTTATACACCAAGATGTTGGTTTGTTTCAAAACCTTAAAACACACATGTGAATGTGCTTTGAGTAAATAGTTTTTTACTAAACAATGTCTCTCTTTATTACTTCAAAGCTCAATACCAGTGTATTTAACTTGTAGTTACAGTGACAATGTGCTCTTAAATGTGGCCAACTCCTGCAATTTTTAGTTATCCAAACAATTAGAAGAGTTGAAAAGGCATGATGTTTTTGAACTTCATGCATTAGATCCATTAAGAACAAAAACATTGTGTGTGTGTGTAGCAGACTATTGGAGCAAGTGGTCAAAATAAAGCCTAATTGTGAACATATTAGACAGATACGAAACACAGACAACAGTAGTTTAAATTAAATATGAGTTTATGATCTCAAAATTATTTTAGCCATAATCATCTACAATCTGCTGCCAAGCCACTGTTCTTCTACCCACAAAATAATCTAGGTATTTCTGCCGTAAATCTCTGGAAATGTGTGAGGGCATTCCAGTAATGGCATTTTCAAGAGCAATCAGCACACTCACAGAAGGCCGAGCTGCAGCCTCTTCAGCTGGGCCTGCCACTGCAGGGTCCACATCACTTGGCAGTGAGGAAAAGTAGCTAGTTGCATTCCTCCTTAAAAAATTATGTAAAATATAACAGCACAGGACCACATGGTTCATTTTGTAGAGTGCCATGTTGATTGGAGTCAAAAACAGCCTGATATTACTCGATCGGATGCCAAAAGCGTTTTTGACCACCCTTCTGGCATGAGAGAGCCTGTAATTTAATATTTTCTGCTCTGGGGGCGAGGTACCACATAGGAAATGGCTTCATCAGATGTTCCTCCAGAGCAAAGGCCTCATCTGCAACAAAAACAAAATCGAGGCCCTCAACATTCTCCTCAGCAGGTGGCAAGTTTAAGGTGCCATTCTGGAGCTGCTTGTAGAACTCTGTCTACATAATCACTCCTCCATTAGAGTTGCAGCCGTTCTTCCCAACATCCAGATACAAAAACTCATAGTTGGCAGACAGTACAGCTAGAATGACTATGCTGCAAAAGCCTTTATAATTAAAATAATATGACCCAGAGTTGGGTGGTGGGACAATCCGCACATGCTTGCCATCAATAGCACCACCACAGTTGAGAAAATCCCACTGATGGTGAAACTGGGCTGCAACATCCTGCCATTAACAGAAGGGGTAACTACTGCACACAACCACACTGGGACTGGTAGGAAGCTGCCAACATAGATAGTGATCTCACCCAATATCAGTCAAAAAAATATTAAATAATATGTGGCGCTACCCAACCCAACTGTAATACCAATCCTATTACTAAATAATTAAATAAATGAATTAAATAATAAATTCCACCAATAAACTTCAAAAATATTATAAAAAATATTTCATAAAGAACAAACTTTAAAGTGCATGCATATGTTGCAATGGATACTGTATTAACAATATCCTATCTTCCAGTGTAAATTCCTCTTAAACGTGCATATTCCTTTAAAGTGCAAAACAATGTAAACAATGATTGCAAAAAATGCAAAAAATGCACAAAATGCAAAAATTACACATGCAAAAACCGCAACCCCGCAAAAATCGCAAAGTGAAAAAAAAGTAAGTAAGTAAGTAAGAAAGTAAGAGTAAGTGCAAAAAGTGCAATAAATGAATGAATAGTCCAAACTTATATTGAATGAATAGTCTCTGTATTTTGTTTGGGATAATAACTTTCTAGCCTGGAGATCGGAGGGCTGGATTGGACCCTGCTGAACGGTGTAACCCATACAGATTGATTGTTTGAGGGGGTTGATTGCTGATTTAACTTCTTGAGATCCGCGCTATAGCCGAATGACGGCTACAGCGCGGACCTGCTTTGCCGGGACTATGTCCTATGACGTCATCCCATGCACGAGCGGCCTGCGTGCCCCCCAAAGGGCACGTGTGGCGCGCTCTGTGATCAGCGAGTCTATGAGACTCGCTGGATCACCGATACGAGTAAGGGGTCGAATAACCGGCGCCGCCCATCAGTGCCCACAGTGCCACCTGTCAGTGCCCACAGTGCCATCTGTCAGTGCCCACAGTGCCACCTATCAGTGCCCACAATCAGTGCCTAAGGAACAGTGTTGCAGATCAGTGCCATCTATCAGTGCCCATTAGTGTCACCTACCAGTGCCCATCAGTGCCACCTATCAATGCCCATTAGTGCCATCTATCAGTGCCCATCCGTGCCACCCATCAGTGCCACAAATCCGTGCCACCCATCTGTGCCACCCATCAGGGCCCATCAGTGCCATCTTATCAGTGGCCCTCAGTGCTGCCTTATCTGTGCCCATCAGTACCGACTTATCTGTCCCCATCAGTGCCACCTTATCAGTGCCGCCTTAACTGTGACTATCAGTGCCCACCAGTGCAGCCTATCAGTGCCCATCAGTACCGCCTCATCACGCATATCAATGAAGCAGAAAAATTACTTTTTTGCAAAATTTTATAACAAACTATTAAACATGATTTTTTTTTCAAAATTTTCCATCTTTTATTGTTTGTTTAGCAAAAAATAAAAAGCACAGCTGTGATTAAATACCACCATAAGAAAGCTCTATTTGTGGGAAAAAAATTATAAAACTTTCATTTGGGTACAGTGTTGTATGACCGCACAATTGTCATTCAAAATGCGTCAGTGCCGAAAGCTGAAAATTGGTCTGGGCAGGAGGGGGGTTTAAGTGCCGAGTAAGCAAGTGGTTAAAGTTCCATCAGGCCTGTGGGGGCCGCTACTAGAGATGAGAGGCTGGGGGAAGCAGTCGGCGCACCACAGATTGGACGGATCAGACATTGCCTGTTGGTCTGCATACACCAATCGATTGCTGCACTTGCACTTGGTTATTGCACTTTATTTCACGGATGAACTATTGCAAGGATTTTTGGATCATATATACATAGACTATTCATTCAATATAAGTTTGGCTATTCATTAATTTATTGCACCAGCTTTGCACTATTTGCACTTTTTGCACTTACTCTTACTATTACTCTTACTATTATTTGCACATTGCGCCATCTGCATCTCTTGCACATTTTGCATATTTTGCACATTTTGCATTTTTTGCACTTTGCGATTTTTGTGGGTTGCGATTTTTGCATGTGCGATTTTTGCATTTTGTGCATTTTTTGCATTTTTTGCAATCGTTGTTTACATTGTTTTGCACTTTAAAGAAATATGCGCATTTAAGAAGAATTTACACTGGAAGATAGGATATTGTTAATACAGTATCCATTACAACATATGCATGCACTTTAAAGTTTGTTCTTTATGAAATATTTTTTAAAATATTTTTGAAGTTTATTGGTGGAATTTATTATTTAATTTATTATTTAATTTATGTATTTAATTATTTAGTAATAGGATTGGTGTTACAGTTGGGTTGGGTAGCGCCACATATTATTTAATATTTTTTTGAACATCCTGCCATTGCTGTGGGCTGTTGATTAAAAAAATAAAAAATAAATTACTACTTCTGCACATAACATTGCAAGCAGATTTGATATAAACATGTTTAGCCAACATAAGGAGAAAACTTAAATAAGTATTTAAGTATTTAAAGACAAATGGGTAAGGTCAACTTATCTGATTCATCTCCCCTTCTGGTGGCCTATTAGCAAAATGTTAGGGTGGGGGAGAGGAAATGGGTAGATGTTTTGGACAGGTAACCCTCTCCACTTCCATGAGAGCGGTTTGCATAAATAATCTGGGATACTTTAGCCAGCCCCTCCTTACTTACACTATTGGCAGCCCAGTGAACAGGTAAGAAGTGTCATAATATAAAAATATGGATCCACACTATCCAAATTTCAGCACATTTTGACATTCTGAAAATACCTATCAATATAATAGGTGACAAAAACTTTCTACGTTACAATTTGTAGGTAATAAGGCAGGCAGAAATTTAAACACAAAAGAGGGATAGTGTGTATGGCTGTGACAAAGTCAGCAGATAGAGTATTTGTATCTGTTGACTTTGCATTTTTGGGAGGGAGGCTTCCAAATGAGTTTGTGCCCCAAAAAATTGTCTTTTTCCTGAATTTGAGGACAACAATAACATTTGTACACATTTTAGGGGTTGTTTAGGGTAACTGCAAGATGTAGCTAACAAAAAACATTGTGAAGTTACTAGGCTAGGTGTATATGGGCCCAGGATAGCATGCTGGGGAGGTTAGTTATGGAAAATATGCATGTAGGCCAACAAAAGAGCAGGAAAAGCTTACAGCATGCACGAAGACAAAGAGGACATTCACAGCATATTACAATATTGATAATTATGTAATAAACAAATTAATACAATACATTAGCAAACATTAATACATAGAATGTAATCTTAAAAGGAAAAACTTACCCGAATATAGTCCTTCGGCAGTACTTGAATAATGGCTGAGCAGGTGTCTGGAATAATGAGTCCCAGAGCCTGGGGGGAGATCCCAGTGGTAAACTTAAGGTCCTGGAGAATTCTCCCCATCGCCAAGTAACGCAAAGTGGCTATGAGCCTTTGCTCTGGAGTGATGTCAAGCCTCATGCATGTGTCCTGCTTCTTAATATAGGGGGTCACCAATGCAAAAAGTTGGTGAAAGCAGGGGTCCATCATCCAGAGATAATTCCGAAAATCATCCGGATAAGTCTCCTGGAGCTCCCGCAGCAAGGGCATATGACATAATTGGTCACCATTAAGCAACCAATTTTTGTTCCAAGAACTCCTCCTCCTCCTGTTCCTGGACTGTACTTGGGTCAAAGCAATAACTCCAAGCCTAATAATACGTTCTCTCCTCTGATTCTGCAACATGGCTGGTTGACGAACGGCCGTTCAGAAACTAACTGAAAAGCTTAAACTGAAAAGCACAAACTGAAAAGCGCGAATCAATACTCACCAAACTTCTACTAACACACAATTAGCAGAAGTTAAGAAACTTAACTTAGGAAATTAACCTACTCTTTGTAGTCTCGTAGTACATCTAGTACGTCAATACGTTTGTGTTTGTTGGCCGACAATTGTGTATCGTTTGTTTGCAAGACAAGTTCCTGGCACACGCCCTTCGGACAAAAGTCTGACACTCTGTTGGCCAACAATCGGATTGTGTGTACGAGGCTTAAGACTCCACGACCCCTTCCAGTGGACCTCCTACAACCCTGTCTATGGATTTCATCATGGAGTTACCCAACTCCCAGGGAAACACAGTTATCCTTATGGTGGTTGAACGGTTCTCGAAAATGTCCAATTGTATTCCAGTTAAAAAGTTGCCCACTTCTAAGGAAATGGCTTCCATTTTTGCTTGGGAGATCTTTTGCTTACATGGGCTACCCAAGGTGATTGTCTCGGACAGGGGTAGTCAGTTTGTGTACCGATTCTGGCGAGCCTTTTGTGCAAAGTTGGGAATTCAGCTTGCTTTGTCCTCTGCATATCACTTGCAGTCTAATGGGGCTGCAGAACGAGCCAATCAGTTCTTGGAGCAATTCCTACGTTGCTATATTTCTGACCATCATAACAACTGACCTCTTACCATGGGCAGAGTTTGCTCATAATAGTGCCTTGAATTCTGTTTCCCCTATTGTCCCCATTTATAGCGAACTATGGTTTCCAACCTTCCATGTCATCTGACTCATTTGTTCCGCAGAGTATTCCTGCGTTAGAGGAGCATCTCTGTGGTCTTCGTTCCACTTGGGCACAAGTCCAGGAGGCTTCGCGACATGCTAATGATAGGTACAGACTCCATGCTGACTGCAGACGCCTGCCTGCACCTTCCTACCAGGTTGGGGACAGGGTCTGGCTGTCAACTCGCAACCTCTGATTGCGTGTTCCCTCTCTGAAGTTCGCACCTCGGTTTATTGGGCCTTTCTATATTCTTCACAGGATTAACCCAGTGGCTTACGCATTAGACCTTCCTTCTAATATGCGTATCTCAAATATATTTCATGTCTCCTTATTAAAACCTTTGGTCTGTAACCGATTTACCACCTCGGTGCCTCATCCTTGCCCTGTACAGATTGAGAACCATGAGGAGTATGAAGTACAGTCCATTGTTGACTCCCATAGGTTCCTTGGGCGCATACAGTACCTGGTGCATCGAAAAGGGTACGGTCCGGAGGAACGCTTTTGGGTCTTTTCCTCGGACGTTCATGCCCCTGTCCTCCTCCGTGATTTACATAGACATTTCCCCTCAAGCCTGGTGGTCCTCCTAGGGGGAGAGGTCATTGAGGAGTCAGGGTTTGGCTCAGCCCTTCGTTCTCAAACAGTGACTTCCTGAGGGTCAGTAGGGATGAGCCGAACACCCCCCAGTTCGGTTCGCATCCGAACATGCAAACAGGCAATAAATTTGTTCGAACATCCGAACACCGTTAAAGTCTATGGGACTCGAACATGAAAACTCTAAAGTGCTAATTTTAAAGGCTTAAATGCAAGTTATTGTCAAAAAAGTGTTTGGGGACCTGCCCCAAACTACAGTTTTTTCGGGAGCAGTGATTTTAATAATGCTTAAAGTGAAACAATAAAAGTGAAATATTCCTTTAAGGTTTGTACCTAGGGGGTGTGTATAGTATGCCTGTAAAGTAGCGCTTGTTTCCCGTGCTTAGAACTGTCCCTGCACAAAGTGTCATTTTTGAAGGAAAAAAAGTAATTTAAAAGCACTCGTGGCTATAATGAATTGTCAGCTCCTAGCAATACAGAGAATAGTCATTGATAAAAAAAAAATGTGTGGGGTTCCCCCCCCCAAAATTTAAAAAAAAAATGACGTGGGGTTCCCCCCAAATATCCATGCCAGACCCTTTATTCGAGCACACAACCTGGCAGGATGCAGGAAAAGAGGGGGGATGAGAAAGCGCACCCCCTCCTGAACCGTACCAGGCCACATGCCCTCAACATGGGGAGGATGCTTTGGGGGTCTGTGACCCCTCCAAGCACCATGTCCCCATGTTGATGGGGACAAGGGCCTCATCCCCACAAACCTTGCCCCGTGGTTGTGGGGGTCTGCCGGGACAGTTCTAAGCACAGGAAACAATCGCTACTTTACAGGCATACTATACACACCCCCAAGGTATGAAATTTAAAGGAATATCTCACTTTTATTGTTTCACTTTAAGCATTATTAAAATCACTGCTCCCGAAAAAACGTCAGTTTAAAAAAAAAAAATTGCATTGATACATGTCCCCTGGGGCAGGACCCAGGTCCCCAAACACTTTTTATGACAATAACTTGCATATAAGCCTTTAAAATTTGCACTTTAGATTTCCCCAATAGACTAGAATTTGCCGCGAACACCCCAAATTGTTTGCTGTTCGGCGAACGGGCGAACAGGCAATGTTCGAGTCGAGCATGAGTTCGACACGAACTCGAAGCTCATCCCTAAGGGTCAGCTTGATCGAATGCTAAAAATAATGATAGCCACAAGAGGCATAATAAGTAGAGCATAGAATTAATTTATTTAAAAAATATTTTTTTCATTTATATAGGTAAGTGAGTTGCGCCACAGCAACAATACAATTAGCTGCTAGCACAAAATGATGCAAACTCAAAATTAAATATAATGCCCCGTACACACGGTCGGATTTTCCGATGGAAAATGTCCTATCAGACCATGTTGTCGGAAATTCCGACAGTGTGTGGACTCCATCGGACTTTTTCCATCGGAATTTCCGACGGAAGAAGTTTGAAATCCTGCTCTCAAATTTTCCAACAACAAAGTCCTATCGGACTTTTTCCGAGTGTGTGTATCGAATTCCGACGGACAAAGTGCCACGCATGCTCAGATCACATTACAAGACCAAAGCTATTGGCTACTAGCCTCTACGTAGTCCCGTCGTACGCAATGAACGTTACCACGTTCAGGATGAACGGATTTTCCGACAATTTTATCTGACCGTGTGTATGCAACACCAGTGTCGGACAAAATCCGACCGTGTGTACGCGGCATAATGCTGTGCTTATTATAACAAGCTTAACCACTTTTTCCTCCACAAGGATTTTCCTCCTTCATGACCAGGGCATTTTTTGCTATTCAGCACTGTGCTACCTAACTGGCAAGTGCTCTGTCGTGCAACACTGTACACAATTTTTTTATTTTTCAAAAAATAAAGCTTTCTTTTGGTGTTATTTACCCCGTTTTTCTTAGTTACCGTTATAAAATTTAGCAAACAAATAATCTTTCTTCATAAAACTTAGGCCAAAATGTAGTCTGCTACATTTCTTTGGTAAAAATAACCCAAATATCACCAGTGATGTAAGTATATGTGAGTTAAAATAAACGGAGTTACTTAACGCAGTTACTTTAGAGGGTAACAAGTAATCTAACTGATTACTTTTCCCCTCATGGTAACTCAGTTCCCATTACTTGGGCGGTGTTACCCCAATTACATCTACTGTCACTAGATGGCAGTAGTGTAATTCCGGTGTCCTAAAAAGTTCCCCCTCTGGATAAGGACCCCCTGTACTGCGCAGGCGCAGCGCTTGCGCAGTGCGAAGGACTATGGAGCTTACGAAAATTGCCGAACCTACACAGCTTTGAGTGAACTCTACACCGCGCAGGCGCAGTTAACATGTAATTGTATGAGGCGATGTCGCACGCTCCCGATGCTTGTGCTACTCTGCAAGGGGCGTCTATCGTGTAACTAAGGGGCTGGTCTAGTATTACTGTAACCAAGGGGTGCATTTATTATTATTGTTATATATCAATCTCTGCCTATTAATTTAACATTCGCCCTCTTCTGTAGCCATCCGCCCCTTACACGATATAATAATAATAGACCCGCCTCTTGCTTCCACGCTATAACAGATCTGCCCCTTGGTTACAGTAATAATAGAGCAAGCAGCCCCTTGGTTACACGATATATATAACAATAATAATAAATGTGCCCCTTGCATACAGTAATACTAGACCCGCCCCTTAGTTACACGTATAGAATATTTAAAAAAAAGTCACAGTTACTTTGCTGCGTAACTAATTACTTTTCTAATGTAGAAACTGAGTTACTAACAGAATTACTTTTTGGGAAAAGTAATTTGTAACTTAACTAATTACTTTTTTAAAGTAAGATGACCAATACTGAATATCACAGAATACAAATGCTAGTATCCTGTGAAACAGGCATGTCAAAATATATGTGGACTTACACAAAGAGCACCATGTCCAAATATATGTATATATAATATATGCTTTATTAAGCAATTCTTATATAACTGAGGGCGGGGCCACCTTCCCCGTGGCGTCAAAGGCGGGTGGGGCCACCCGGTTATGTAAATCAGCGAACAAGCGTCACACTGCAGGAGCCTCCCATAGAGGAGGATCGTGGCAGATTTTTTTTTTACTTTTTCGGTCCGTCGGCGGAGCTTTATAAGAAGATGAATGGACATCGTGGGACATTTAGATTTTTTAATAAAGGACTTGTCTCCATGCTGTGTCTTGTCATTTTTAACATTTTGACACATTTGTACCCCATTACCATTTCACACGGGGGGGGGGGCGGTATCTGGGGGACCCCTACGCCATTTTTTTTAAATTTGGCGCTGGGTTCACCTTAATTTTCATATCAGACCTGAAGGGCCTGGTATGAATTTACCCCCCACGCAATTTAGTTTGGGGTTCCCCTTAATATTTATACCAGACCCAAAGGGCCTGGTAATGGACTGGTAATGGACTTTTTTCAATGAGTTTCACCTATATTGCCGAGACCTGAAAATTCATTACAGCTGCGATCAGTTTTAAATGACAATTTTTCCTTTAGAAATTTAATTTTGTTCTGGTACTGTTCTAAACACGGGAAAAATGTGGCACTTTACAGGAATACTATAGACATACTATAGACACCTCCAAGGCATAATATTTAAAGGAATATTTCATTGCATTGATACATGTCCCCTGGGGCAGGACCCAGGTCCCCAAACCCTTTTTTATAACAATAGCTTGCATATAAGCCTTTAAAACAAGCACTTTTGATTATGCATGTTCATGTCCCATAGACTTTAACAGTGTTCGCAAATTTTTTGCCTGTTCGGTATGTTCTGGTGTGAACCAAACCGTGGGGGTGTTCAGCTCATCTCTACTCACCATCCCTCCTGGCTGCACTCTGGTGGATCCCTCCTGGAGACTTGCCCATCAACACTAGCTCCCATTGTCTTTCTCGGTTCCTCTCTGTGCCTCCTGTCCATAACCTTCTTTGTTTCTCAGCAAGGCTCCGACTTGCATCTGAACCCCACAGGCCCAAGGTCACCCCCCCCAGACTGGGGGGTACCTAAAAGGCCCCGACAACCTAGTGCTCCATCTCCAGCTTCTTCCCGACAACTCCTCCCCAGCTGGGCTGACTGTAGGTATTTAAAGAGGTCTCCCCCCTGCCAATCCAGGTTGGGGATTGGTCAGGGCTCCTTAGAACACCCCAGACAGCTCCACCTCTCTTCCCCCTTCCTTCTAGAATCCTCTAGAAGCAGAAGGAATGTAACCAAAAGATGATGCTATCTGTGAGTCACCCGCCTACTCTGAGCCACTTTCAGCCCACACAGATCAAAACAAACAGGTATAGCTTACTGCTAGGCCTGAGTAAATTTACCTGCACTTACAAAAACCTACTTCTAGCACCTACCTAAAGTAGAGGGAGCTACAATCATAATAAAATGAAGCTAAATAGTTAAAAGAACGCATAGCTTATATTTCATTTTTTGTTGGGTTTAAAGTATAACTTCACCATTGAAACATGTTACCTGTTCCACCTGTATTTAGGGTGAAACATGTAACATGTTCCAATTACTGTCTCCTTTCCTCCCCACACCCGCTGTCAGAATTTAAAAACAGCGCGGTTGTGCGGTGCTTCACCTACACGGCCACGTCATTCATTCACAAGTACTGTTGGCCGCCACAGCAGACAGCTTGTAGTTCTCAACATACTGCGAGGGCATTGATGAACACTCTAGTAGTTGATTCTTTCTGCCATTCAGTAACTGCCTGCTCATATCAGACAGTGCACTGAGAGTCTGCAGGATCCTGGCATTGCAACCACAATCTGCTGATCATGGGTGTCTTACAGGCCACAGAATATAAAAAATAATAAATGCAGCAATCATTATGTGAAAATCCTGTAACTTTGTGAAAACCTCTGACTATATAGACCCAGAGGGGAGGTTTATTCTGGTGAAAGGCATATTGAGAGGTCACCTCTACTCCCTAGTGTCATACTACACACCCAATAAAGGACAGACACAATTTTTCAACACCCTGTTGAGCACCCTTTATTCGAGACTAGAAGGTACAATCATATTCAGGGGAGACTCGAATGTTGCATTCAACCAAGGCCTCAACAAATCCAAACCCCCTAAGTCCCAACTGACTCGCCCAACAAAAGAAAGTCTAAAAATAGCCAAAGTACTAAATGCTTACAGACTGGCAGATACCTGGAGAGAACTAAACCCCTCCAAAAGGGACTTTACCCACTACTGACACCCACATAACACGTATGCAAGGATAGACCATATCCTCACCCTCTCCACCTTTCTCCCAGTAGTCCTCGACGCCCACATCAGGGACACAGCACTGTCGGACCACTCAATAGTAGTCATATCTATCCAATCTGGGGCCCTACAATGTAGATTAAATAAGTCGATACTTTCCGATCCCGTAAGAGCCGTGGAAATCAAAAAAGCCCTACAAGAATACTTTACAATTAATGACACAGAGGGCACCACAGCTGATGTGCTTTGGACTGCTCACAAAGCCTTCAGCAGAGGCAAACTTATTCAAATCTCCACCCAAGTTTCCGCCCCATTAAAGGGGTGACCTGTGGAGACCAGACCCATAAATGCGGATTGTTTGCGGACGACATCCTTTTATTTCTCACTTCCCCACCTAATCTTTGTCAAGTCCTAGATGACTTTTCCAAAATCTCAGGTCTATACGAATCAACTACTCTAAATCACAAGCCCTTAACATTTCCCTGCCCTCCCAGACAGTCTCCTTGCTGAAACAGTCGTTCAAATTTGACTGGAATGACACCCATTTGCTCACCTGTTCCACAACCCGGATTTTCCACCTGGCTTGGACATTAAAGCATTTAAATAGTTGGACAAGAGACTGTACCATATAGGACACTACTTCACCTCTAGTGACCCCATCACCCTTAGCTACTGTGTCAATAATTTAGAGCTCCCTGATTCAAAAAGGTTCCGATATCGACAAATTTCCCATTTTCTACACAAAGCATGGGCAGACAAACCACTTCCTCCCAAATTCACAGCTTATGAGATATGGTGCGGACAAGCCATGGAGCAGAGGGGTGGCATTTTGGTGATATACTCAGCCCTCACTCACCGGACCAAAAAAGCTACATGACAACCTGGGAAACTGATTTTCAATGTAGCTGGGGACTGGAAACCTGCCATGCAGCATTCTCCAAATCCTTCAAAGGAATCCAGAATGTCTCCCAGATGAAGGCAAGCATTAAGATTTTGACCAGATGGTACCTTACCCCTACCAGACTAGCGGCCATTTACCCTTCAGCAGACCCACTCTGTTTCAGAGGATGCCAGTTACTAGGCTTCATGGCTCATATTTGGTGTGAGTGCCCCAAGATTCACACTTTTTGGAGACAAGTCTTCAATATGATCTACAAGGTGACTAAATGCCAGGTCCCAAGATCCCCAGAGGTGGCCCTCCTCAATGCACACGTCCCCCAACTCCCTAAGGCTACTCAAGCACTAAGCCACTTTATCTTTCTAGGAGCTCAAATCACAATCGCTGAAGCCTGGAAACAGACAAAACCATCCATTCTGGCAGTCAAAAGGAAGATATCTTGGATTATGACCCAAGAAAAGCTGACCAATATCTTGAACGACATTTCCAAGAAATTTCAAAAGATTTGGGAGCCTTGGGCCCACTTTGTGTGAGTCTCCCCCATACCGGGTGTCCCTGTGGTTACACACCCTCCCACAGTCCCAAAATAGGCACGCACCTCCCCCCTTCTTTTTTGATTTTTCCTCTACCCCCCCCCCCTTTTCTCTCTCTTCTTTACTCACCTAGGCTACTATTTTGTCACCACTCAGTTTGATGATGTTCCTGGGCTGTCTTTATGGACATCGGGAAAACCCAGATTGTCCAGCCTTCAATTAGGATGGCCCGGGGTTGCCGGGTTAGGGCTACAGGGGCGGGGTGGGAAGACTCCTCCTCTGGCACAGTAAGATCCCGTTAGAGGTTCCGGCGAGGGGGGGAATCCCACTCCTCCGGGGGCCAGGCCTCGGGTTTGACCCTACAGCAGCACTACCCTGCCTGCTAGAATGACTATCCACCCACCTGATCTTCACTCAGTGTAGAAACAGGTCATAAACAAGTTTCCAGACTGTGCGTTAAATAAGGTTACACTGGGGGCCTTCCCCCCAGTGCCATGTTAACTGGACTGTATGTTATTGTTGTAATTGCATATTGAAAATAAAAAAAATTGAAAGTAAAAAAATAATAAATGCACATTTTTTTTACCTGCAAAAATATGTTTATTTATTCATTTATTTTTTAATATAAAAGGTGAACTTAACCTTTAAAGGATACATAGAGCTTATGTTCAGTGTAGGTTGAAAGGGAAGCCATTATATACTCTGGAAGTTGTGATATTATGCACAGTATTAAAAAGGATAATGGCTGTGCCACTGGTTGCCATGGACACCAAAATGCTACCCAGCTGGGATGTATTTTTTTTTTGTTAAGAACATTAATTGTTATCAAACTATTATGGGTAAAGCAGTAAATAAAGCCGCGCTAATTAAACAAATAGGTGATAGGTGACCTATACCTTGGTGTAAAATAAATCCTCAAGCAACAATGTGATAAATGCAAAGGAAAAACAACAAATTGTATATCAAACAATATGTGTGCACATTTCCCAATACACCCAAACAATAAAGTCCAGTGACATAAAAGATGAATATAAAATGAAAAAAGTGAAACAAATTTGTGATAAATAAAAAAAAAAAAAAATTTGTGATAAATAAAAAAATAGTTCATAAATGTGATGATGTGAACTTGGACTTCTGGTGACAATAAAAATCGAAAACACCGTGATCCACCACCAATATAAGATTGCGCTTACCAGAAGGCAAGCTTAAAAAAGCCTGTAGTGTGATGTAAACGGGACAGATATGGACCTTCGGACATCAGCAGCAATCTGGATCTCCTCAGACAAGTTAGACCAGGGATAGAGATTCCAATGATGTTTTACCGCTTGGATCAATCAGAAATGGACACACTCTCCAAACAAAGGCATCGACCCCAGAGTCATTCAGCAGCCAATATGGAATACAGGAAGAAAAGGGGATGCTCCCATAGTGTGATACCAAATATTACGTTTATTAAAAGAAAAAGGAATCCTACTTACACAAAACGAAAAGCATATAGGCAGGACAAGTAAAATACGCCGGCCGGCTTGCAATACACCCGCTCACAACGCGGAACACGATGACGTCAGTGCGTCAGCCTCCCTACGTCCGTTTCGACCAATAGTCGTCTTCTGGGGAAAAGCCTATATGCTTTTCGTTTTGTGTAAGTAGGATTCCTTTTTCTTTTAATAAACGTAATATTTGGTATCACACTATGGGAGCATCCCCTTTTCTTCCTGTATTCCATATTGGCTGCTGAATGACTCTGGGGTCGATGCCTTTGTTTGGAGAGTGTGTCCATCTCTGATTGATCCAAGCGGTAAAACATCATTGGAATCTCTATCCCTGGTCTAACTTGTCTGAGGAGATCCAGATTGCTGCTGATGTCCGAAGGTCCATATCTGTCCCGTTTACATCACACTACAGGCTTTTTTAAGCTTGCCTTCTGGTAAGCGCAATCTTATATTGGTGGTGGATCACGGTGTTTTCGATTTTTATTGTCACCAGAAGTCCAAGTTCACATCATCACATTTATGAACTATTTTTTTATTTATCACAAATTTTTTTTTTTATTTATCACAAATTTGTTTCACTTTTTTCATTTTATATTCATCTTTTATGTCACTGGACTTTATTGTTTGGGTGTATTGGGAAATGTGCACACATATTGTTTGATATACAATTTGTTGTTTTTCCTTTGCATTTATCACATTGTTGCTTGAGGATTTATTTTACACCAAGGTATAGGTCACCTATCACCTATTTGTTTAATTAGCGCGGCTTTATTTACTGTTTTATCTTGTTTATGTGTGTATCCACATTTTTTTGCTGCTGCTACCTATGTACACTTCATTTTATGTCACTTTTTAGCCCTAATATTTGCTGTATTGGGGCATTTCAATATTTTTGCATTTACTAGCGCGGTGTTTTGCTACATTTTTTACTATTATGGGTAAAGTTCTGCTTTAAAGTCATGGTAAAACATTTTATTCAATGCAAAACATAATAATATCTGTGAGCATTATATTCGTTTAGACTATAATTCCAAATGTAGATAAATATTTTACTGCAATCACATGTACTTTGTACTGATTGGTATTTCCAGGTAGATTTTTAAACTGTCAAATTTGTTATAAAATATCTGATTGTAATGCACAAGTAAAAGTTATGATTATCCTAAGAAGTCTACTTTTATTTTTTTAGAATTTATATTGTTCACATTGCACTTCAAAACAGTACAAAACAATACTAGCTACACATCAGACTTTTTTTCTCCATCTTGGGCTCTAAAAGTTTGGCAGGAGAAACATGCTATTAATGGTCAATAACCCTTGACAAGTACAGCATAACCTTTCTAAAGGATTCGGCTTTCCATTCCAAATGTCACTTTGTACAAGAAAGAAGAAACCAAAGGTGAGATGTGAAATGTTCATTATAAAATCATTGAGCTGAAAATATAATTATTACAAATGAGAATGACAGCTTTATTTCATATCCCCATGGTGCATTCTATGTAAGTCATCTTTGAGTCTCAGAATATTTATATTCGGCACATTCATTTGAATTGTCAGACAAAGATAAAAAAAGTTAGAGAATAAAGTATAGCAAGATAAAAGAAAAAAAAAGTTTAATAGTTCTCTGGACAAACTATTCTTAAAAACAGAGATAAGTGAATTCATGGGTATAGATATTAAAACACTACAAAAGTAAAATGTATTGAACACATATTACAAATTTAAATGTGTAGTTGTACTATTGGTTTTATACAAAGGGTCAATTCACCCAAAACCTGAATTTTGCTTCTGGTTGGATATTAAAAGTTTAATCAAAACTCGCAGCGCTTTCAGGAATTATCCCGGGATAACCCTAGAAAGGTGCCTTAAGGGTCGCTATACCTCTCACAACACTGGGGGTCTATTGTGGAGGGTAGCTGGTGGTGTTCCCACTAGGGATGAGCTTCGAGTTCGAGTCAAACTCATGTTCGAATCGAACATTGCCTGTTCGCCTGTTCACCGAACAGCAAACAATTTGGGGTGTTTGCGGCAAATTCGAAAAGCTGCAAACACCCTGTAAGAGTCTATGGGAGAAATCTAAAGTGCTAATTTTAAAGGCTTATATGCAAGTTATTGTCATAAAAAGTGTTTGGGGACCTGGGTCCTGCCCCAGGAGACATGTATCAATGCAAAAAAAAGTTTTAAAAACGCCCGGTGACCCCGCCCCCCTCTGACGCAAGGGAAAAGCCGGGCTTCCCCAGTGATGTACGGGTGACCCCGCCCCCCTCTGATGTAACGCAGGTTTCCATTACATCAGAGGGGGACGGGCCTGGGATTTCCGCAGTGTCTCCGTGGAGACAGGATGCGCTGCGCTGGACCATCGGAAGAAATCAGCCATCGCTGGACCCCGGAGAAAAGATCACCCATCGCTGGATATCAAGAGTGGATTACCACCGCTGGAATCTTTTTTTTATTTTTTTTTTATTTTTAATAAAGGACTTTTCGCAACGGTTTCAGTGTGTTTTTTAACAATTTTTTACACTTTCTTTGTGAAATGGTAGGGGTACTTTTGTACCCCCTTACCATTTCAAACGGGGGGGGGGGCACGGGATCTGGGGGTATCCTTGTTAAAGGGGGTTTCCAGATTCTGATAAGCCCCCCACCCGCAGACCACCACAACCACCGGCCAGGGTTTTAGGGTTGTGGGGATGAGGCCCTTGTCCCCATCAACATGGGGACATGGTGCTTTGAGGGGTCACAGACCCCCAAAGCACCCTCCCAATGTTGAGGGCATGTGGCCTGGTAAGGTTCAGGAGGGGGGGCGCTCTCTCATCCCCCCCTCTTTTCCTGCGGCCTGCCAGGTTGCGTGCTCGGATAAAGGGTCTGGTATGGATTTTTGGGTGGAACTCCACGCCATTTTTTTTTTTATTAGGCGTGGAGTTCCCCTTAAAATCCATACCAGACCTGAAGGGTCTGGTATGGATATTTAGGGGGAACCCCACGTCATTTTTTTTTAATTTGACCCAGGGGTTCCCCTTAATATCCATACCTGAAGGGCCTGGTAATTGAATTTGGGGGGAACCCCACACATATTTTTTTTTTTTATCAATGACTTTCAATGACTGTTCTCTGTATTACGGGAGCCAACAATTCATTATAGCCGCGAGTGCTTTTAAATTACTTTTTTTCCTGCAAAAATTACACTTTGTGCAGGGACAGTTCTAAGCACGGGAAACATGTGCCCCTTTACAGGCATACTATACACACCTCCAGGTACGAAATTTAAAGGAATATTACACTTTTATTGTTTCACTTTAAGCATTATTAAAATCACTGCTCCCGAAAAAACGGTAGTTTTTAAAAGATTTTTTTGCATTGATGCACGTCCCCTGGGGCAGGACCCAGGTCCCCAAACACTTTTTATGACAATAACTTGCATATAAGCCTTTAAAATTAGCACTTTTGATTTTGAACATTCGAGTCCCATAGACTTTATATAGTTTTTATAGGGTTCTAAAGTTCACACGAACTTTAGGTCTGTTCGCAGGTTCTGGTGCGAACCAAACAGGGGGGTGTTTGGCTCATCCCTAGTTCCCACCCCCTCCTCACATATTCCCCCTACAGTGCCTTCCTCACTCCCCCTTCCCCCTCTCCTTAATTCTGTTCTTTTTCTTTCCCTTATTTCTTTCTCTCCGCTCTTCTCTTTTCTTTTTTGTTTCATGTTGCAGAAAGGATGCAGAGTGGAGTTATGACATGGGAGTCGGACGCTACTCTTAATCCGTGTTGGTGCTTTAGTACCTTCAGTAGCCACAATGGTTACCTTGATCTAAAGTCTCCCATTTCAAAGTGAGTCAAACAGGCCTGTAGTACGCTGCAATGCATCTTCTTTAATAGAGTACTTCCTACTAATATAAGTGTCCTTATGTGGCTTTCTTACTGACGATGCTTAGAGGCAGTAGCATTTGGCTCCTACTTTCATGAACGATGAACCCTACGCCTCCCTTTTTTTTTTTTAACAGAAAGGTCTACGCCTCCCTTTAGTTGGTACCATGTACTTGTACCTTGCTTATGTTTTATGGTACTATTTGTATTATCTGTGAAAAACTTTCAATAAATATTTTTGTGGAAAAAAATAAATCAATCACGGTTTACCTTGAATCTTTTGTTAGCCTCAAACAGTGATTTCACCAAGTTTTAATCCTGCTGAGCCCACTACTATAAGGTAGGAAAATTCCATGGTAGGGCCCGAGGCTGAAATTAAATTAGTGAATACTTTTTGCTTAATTATGCTATCAAAATTAGTGTATGCTGTAAATTACCTCCAGCATTGTTTCTCTTTCTGCTTGCTGGAGGCCACCATTTTGTTGAAGCCCAGAGCAGTCACTTCCTTTTTGCAAACTCTCCTTGGTTTCCAAAACTATATGTACATTTCTGTAATAAAATTTTGTACATTTGCAGCCTTGATTGTATGGCTTAAGGGGAAGGCTGACTGAAGCTTTAAAGTCGGTATACAGTACATGGATTGAAAATTAAGCAGTTAAGGGACTGGTTGAGTTTTTCATCCATGTATGGGCTGGATGGTTGTACACTAGGGTTGAGCGAACCCGAACTGTAAAGTTTGGGTCCGTACCGGACTTTAGGGTGTTCGGGTCCCAGACCCGAACCCGAACAATTGACTGTATGTTCGGGTTCGGGTCCGGTGTTCGGGGATTTAATGTTGCTTTTTAAAATGTCTTTTAAAAGCACTCGCGGCTATATGAATTGATATTCATATAGCCGCGAGTGCTTTTAATACAGAGAACATTCATTGAAGTCATTTATTTTTAAAAAGTTAGTCATAAAAAGTGTTTGGGGACCTGGGTCCTGCCCCAGGGGACATGTATCAATGCAAAAAAAAAACGTTTAAAAACGGCCGTTTTTTCGGGAGCAGTGATTTTAATAATGATTAAATTGAAACAATAAATGTGTAATATTCCTTTAAATTTCGTATCTGGGGGGTGTCTATAGTATGCATGTAAAGGGGCGCATGTTTCCAGTGTTTAGAACTGTCTCTGCAAAAAGTGTCATTTTTGCAGAAAAGAAAGCTATTTAAAATCACTCGCGGCTATATGAATTGTCGGCTCCCGTAATACAGAGAACAGTCATTCATTGAAAGTCATTCATAAAAAAAAAGTCATTGACAAAAAATAAAAAAAACAAAAAATTAAAGGCGTAGGGGTCCCCCCAAATTCAATAACCAGGCCCTTCAGGTCTGGGATGGATTTTAAGGGGGACCCGAGCCAAAAAAAAAAATAAAAAATGGCGTAGGGTCCCCCTCGAAATCCATATCAGACCCTTGAGGTCTGGGATGGATTTTAAGGGGAAACCCAGCCCAAAAAAATGGCGTGAGGTCCCCCTCAAAATCCATACCAGACCCTTATCCGAGCACGCAACCTGGCAGGCCGCAGGAAAAGAGGGGGGGACGAGAGCGGCCCCCCCTCCGGCCTGAACCGTACCAGGCCACATGCCCTCAACATTGGGAGGATGCTTTGGGGTCCCCCCCAAAGCACCTTGTCCCCATGTTGATGAGGACAAGGGCCTCATCCCCACAACCGTGCCCGGTGGTTGTGGGGGTCTGCGGGCGGGGGGCTTATCGGAATCTGGAAGCCCCCTTTAACAAGGGGACCCCCAGATCCCGCCCCCCCCCTGTGTGAAATGGTAAGGGGGGTACCCCTACCATTTCACCAAAAAAGTGTCAAAAATTGTAAAAATTACAGGAGACGGTCTTTGACAATTCCTTTATTAAAATCTTCTTTCTTCTTTCTTCTGGTCTTCCTTTCTTCATCTTCTCCTTCCGGCATCTTCTTCTTCCTTTTTTTTTTTTTTTTCACAATCAAAAGGTTTATTGAAACAAAGTACATAACAGGGTATATAACATGCGCTGTTACATAGGCGCGTAACATTAAAGGAGTCATGTTAACAGTGTATTTAAACATATGGTAATATGCGTAGTTCAGTATAGGAAAAAGGTTAGGGTTTAGTATTTATTGGGGGTAACATTGTTAGGGAGGGGGGGGGGGGGGCGATGGGAGGAGGAGCGGGTCGGGAGGTGAGTCAGGGTATCAGAGGGGGGGGGGGTAGGGGGGGGGGGTTGCGGTTTGGTCGTTCTCCTAGGGGGAGATCTCATTAAGTTAGTCCAATAGTATGATTTCAATGTCTTGGGGTCTGGGAGTGTGTCTGGGTGTTATTACTGTTCATGGTAGTATCGTGTTAGGGGTCTGTGGTTCCGTCTGCGTTACAGGGGACCTAGGTTTTGGTTGGAGTCGGGTTACTAGCGTTAACTGGTGTAGTGAGTGTTAGATATTCAGGCGAGTATTTGAATAGTATCCATGGCTGCCATGTGTCATTGAAACGAGAATCGTTCTCCCGTTTCATCGTGGCTAGTTCTTCCATCTTGTGGATGTAATTTACTCTGTCTATCCAGTCAGTAATGGTGGGTACATGCTTGGTTTTCCAGTGGAGGGGTATGAGTGTTTTGGCTGCCAGTAGAAGATGTCTGGTCAAGGATTTTTTGTATTTGCTTATCGTGAAGTTGTTTATGTTAATTAGGCAGGCAGCTGGTGTAAATTCTAATCTGGTTTCTGTTATTGATTTAATCCACGACGTCACTATGTTCCAGAAAGGTTGTATATGGGGGCATGTCCACCAGATGTGGAGGAAGGAGCCTACATTGCTGTCGCACCTCCAGCAAGCGTCCGAGCTCGTGAGGGTCCATTTCCTGGTTTTGTGAGGTGTGATGTACCATTGGGTGAGTATTTTATATGATATTTCTTGGTATTTGGTACTCAGGGAGCTCTTGTGAGCCATAATACATGCCTTCTCCCATTGAGCAGTAGTGAATGTAGTGTTTAGTTCTTTTTCCCACTTCCTTTTGTGTTTATCATTCTCTGCGAACTCTGTCTGGTTTAACCAGGAATAGGCTAGGGAAGTGGTATTCTTAATTGGGGCTCTTTTGAAGCATGCATCTTCAAATGGGAGAAGTGGAAGGCAGTATGATGCTCTGTGTTTACTATTAAGCAGATAATCTTTTAGTTGTAGGTAGAACCATAAACCAGGAAATGGACCTTCCCACTCAGTTTGTAAGGCTTCTAAAGTTTTAATTCTAGAGTCCGTCAGGCATTGATTCGCAGTCCAGGTCCGTATATGTTTGAGGTGTAGGCCTGGGATAAAGTCTGGGTTGTTTGTGATCGGTGTAAGTGGTCCTGGTATTGATGCCAGTCGGTGTTTTCCAGCTATTTTGTGCCAGACATTCAATGTAGTGGATACCAATGGGTGTTTTAAGTTCTTGTCTGTTTTAGAGAATCTCGTCCATGGGTGGAAAGTCAGGTTGTATGGGGTAAGTAGCTGTTCTAATTGGACCCAGTCTTTGTTTGCGTTGTGACAGTGCCAGTCTATTATTCTTGTGATGTGGGAAGCATGGTGGTATTTTCTAAAATTTGTGAGACCCATGCCGCCTCTGTGCTTGGGGAGTGTTAGGATTCTCATTTGTATTCTGGGTTTCTTGCCTGTCCATAGGAAGTGCCTCTGTGCTCTAGTCAGTGTAGTGAAGAAGGTTTCTGGGATTTTGATGGGTAGGGCATTGAAAAAGTAAAGGAGTCTGGGTAGTATGGTCATTTTGAGTATTGAGGCTCTGCCGAACCATGAGAATGTTTTCATGTGCCATTTTTGAAGGTCCCTAATCAGTGTTTTTAATAGTGGTTCGTAGTTATAATGGTATAGGGATTCTATGTTATCAGTTAGGTTTATCCCCAGGTATTTTAATTTGTGCGTCACCCATGTATAGTTATGGTTATCTTTTAATAGTTTTAGTTGGTCGGGTGGGAGATTTATGTTCAGGGCTTCAGATTTGGTATTGTTAATTTTGAAGTTAGAGATGTAGCCGAATATTTTGAATACTTTTTCAAGGTTGGGGATAGAGATATGCGGTTCAGTGAGAAAAAATAGGAGGTCGTCTGCATAAGCAGCAGTCTTGTATTCTCTATCCCCAATCTTGAATCCTTTTATGTCTCTATTGGCGTTGATTGTTCTGATTAGGGGTTCTAGCGAGATAATGAAGAGAAGGGGGGATAGAGGACACCCCTGTCTCGTGCCATTTCTTATTTTTATCGGGTCTGAGAGTGTATTATTAACTTTGATTCTAGCCTGGGGGTTCTGATAGAGGGCCGTTATCCATGACATCATGTGTCTGTCAAGTCCAATATGGGAGCAGGTACTCATCATGTAATCCCAAGAGACTCTATCAAAAGCCTTTTCGGCGTCGGTGGAGAGTAAAAGTTTGTTAGTCTTGGAGTATTTGGAGGAATGTATCAAATTGAGTGCTTTGGCGATGTTATCTCTTGCCTCTCTGCCAGGCATGAAGCCTACTTGTTCGGGCCCAATGATGCTTGTCAGTAGGGGTTTTAGTCTGTTGGCTAGTATTTTGGCTAGGAGCTTTAAGTCGGTGTTCAGAAGGGAAATAGGTTGGTAGTTTGCACAGTCTGTGTGGTCTTTGTCTGGTTTGGGGATCACTGCTATGTGTGCCATGAGGAATGGGTCTTGGGAGTGTCTGTTTTGGGCTAGGTAGTTGAATGCGTTCAGTAGGGGCTTGACTAGTTGGTGCATGTAGATTTTATAATATTGTGAGGTGAATCCGTCGGGTCCTGGGCTCTTGCCCGATTTCAATTCTTTGATCGCATTGAGTATTTCAATTGTAGATATGGGTTCCTCCAGTTGTTGTATGTCTTCCTGGGTTAGGTGGGGTAGCTTACTGTCCTTTAGAAATTGGTCTATTACTTCTTGTTTCGTGTGTGTCAGGTGTGTGGGTTTGTGTTGGTTTGGAAGGTTGTAAAGTTTCGTGTAAAATTGGTGGAAGAGATCCGCGATCTCTATGGGGTTGTGTTTGGGTACACCGTTTTTGTCTTTTATAGCGTGTACTGTGTTCGTCCTCTGTGCGTCTTTAAGGGCTTTGGCTAGCAGTTTCCCGCTTTTGTCCCCATGTTCATAGTATATGCCCTTTTTAAAGAAAAGTGCCTTTCTAGTCTTTAGATCAAGTATTTGTTTTAGGGTATTCCTGCATCTCGTGAGATCTTCTTCCATTCTAATGGACAGTGATTTTTTGTGTTGGGACTCTAAGTTAATGATTTGCGTGGTCAGGTCAGTTATCTCCTTGTCTCTATCTTTTTTTTTCCTCGCACCCCATGTCATTAAGTTGCCTCTTATTACGCTTTTATGTGCTTCCCAATTGGTCAGTGGGTTGGTGTCTGAGTCTATGTTATTTCTGAAATATTCGTTAATTGCGTCATGGATTTCGTCTTTTATCGTTTGGTCTGTCAGGAGAGAGGCATTTAGTCTCCAGTTAAAAAATGACCGTTTAGGTGGATCAAGTTGTATGGATAATGCTGTGGGTGCATGGTCTGAAATCGATATTATGCCTATTTCTGCAGATTTCACATTACCCAGATCCCGCTGTGTGACAAAGATAAGGTCAATTCGCGAATACCTCTTGTGAGGGTGTGAGAAGAATGTGTAGTCTTTGTCTGTGGTGTGGATAGATCTCCATGTGTCAGTGGCGGAACTACCAGGGTCGCAGCAGTCGCACTTGCGACTGGGCCCTGGAGCTCGCCGCTGTGTGTGGGGGCCCCCGCCTGCCCGTTCTCCACTGTTAGGTGCCGCCCGCCCGCCGCCCACCCGCTCTTCACTCTTAGGTGCCGCCCACCCGCTTTCAGGGGCCGCCCGCCCGCTCTTAGGTGCCGCCCGCCCGCTCTCAGGGGCCCCCCGCCCGCTCTCAGGGGCCCCCCGCCCGCTCTCAGGTGCCGCCCGCCCGCTCTTAGGGGCCGCCCGCCCGCTCTTAGGGGCCGCCTGCCGCCCGCTCTCAGGGGCCGCCCACCCGCTCTTAGGTGCCGCCTGCTGCCCGCTCTTAGGGGCCGCCCGCCCGCTCTTAGGGGCCGCCCGATCGCTCTCAGGGGCCGCCCGCCCGCTCTTAGGTGCCGCCCGCCCGCTCTCAGGGGCAGCCCACCCGCTCTTAGGTGCCGCCCGCCACCCGCTCTCAGGGGCCGCCCACCCGCTCTTAGGTGCCGCCTGCCGCCCGCTCTTAGGGGCCGCCCGCTCGCTCTTAGGTGCCGCCCGCCCACTCTCAGGGGCCGCCCACACGCTCTTAGGTGCCGCCCGCCGCCCGCTCTTAGGGGCCGCCCGCCCGCTCTCAGGGGTCGCCCGCCGCCCGCTCTTAGGGGCCGCCCGCCCGCTCTCAGGGGCCGCCCGCCCGCTCTCAGGGGCCGCCCGCCCGCTCTTAGGTGCCGCCCACCGCGGGACACCATGTAGGGAGGCAGACGCTGGAGTGAAGGGGGAGGAGCTCTCCCCTCTGCACAAGACCCCATGACATAGGAGCATCCCAGGACGAAGGAAGTAATGATGAAGGGGAAGGAATCGACTGACCAACTAAAAAAGTAAGTGACACATTTTCAGTGCAACTGATCCCACCCCCCTCACCACTGATCCCACCCCCCTCACCACTGATCCCACCCTTCCTCACCAATGATACCACCACTGATCCCACCCCCTTACCACTGATCCCACCCTTCCTCACCAATGCCACCGCCACTGATCCCACCCCCCTCTACCACTGCCACTGATCCCACCGCCCTCACCACTGATCCCACCCTTCCTCACCAATGCCACTGATCCCACCCCCCTCACCTCTACCACCGCCACCGATCCCACCCCCCTCACTACCGCCACTGATCCCACCCCCCTCACTACCGCCACTGATCCCACCCCCCTCCCACTGATCCCACCCTTCCTCACCAATGCCACCGCCACTGGTCCCACCCCCCTCTCCACCCCTACTGCCGCAACTGATCCCACCACGGCCACTGATCCCACCCCCCCTCACCGCCACCTCTGATCCTACCCCCCCTCACCACTGCCACTGCTATAACCCCCTCAACAGCACCACTGTTCACATCCCTCCACCACTGCTGCCGCTTATCCCATCCCATCCACCCCACCACCACCACCGCTGCTACTCATCCCATCCCATCCCATTCCCCATCACTGCCACCACCGCTAGCTGCCACTCATCCGAGCCCCATGCTCCAGGGGGCCCATGCCCCACCCCTGTACACCTGGATAGGAGGGGCGGAAGGGGCGGCATATAGAAGATCCAAGACCCTCTATTTTCCTCCTGCAGTTACTGAAAGCCTACTTCTCCTCTCCCTCCCACCGATATTCAGAGGCTGCAGAAAGAAAATGGAGGGGATTGGTTCCTCTATATGCCGCCCCCGCTGCTCCTCCTATCCAGGTGAACAAGGGAGACACATGGGCCCCTGAAGCATGGGGCTCGTCGCCCCGGGGGTCAGGGGGGCCCTTCATGGTTTCTTGCACCGGGGCCCTGAAGGTTCTAGTTACGCCTCTGCCATGTGTCTACAAGGGAAAGGGAGCTGATTAGTAGTTTGATGCGTCTGAGTACCCCGTAGGTTACTGTCGTGTGACCTGTGGATGTGTCTTTAAGGGGTGAAAGTGGTATGTTGAAGTCTCCGCCTAGGATAATGCAGCCTTCCGCAAACCACTTCAGTTCCTCAACAAATTTTCGGCAGAAGGGGATATGTGCTTTATTGGGGAAGTAAACATTGGCGAGCGTAATGGGTCTTCCAGCCCAGTCCCCTTTCAGGAATATATAGCGGCCTTCTGGGTCAATAAGCTTCTGATGAAGTTTGAATGGGGCATCTTTGTTAATGAGTGTAGAGACACCCTTTGTTTTAGCCAGGGGATTAGTAGCGTGGTACATGTCTGTGTAGATGTGGTCTGTGAATTTAGGTACATGTTCACTTTTGAAGCGTGTCTCTTGTAGATATACTATCATTGGGCGGGTTTTCTTGAGTTCCTTAAGTAGTTTGGACCTCTTCTCTGGTATGTTTAGGCCATTGATGTTGTGCGAGATAAGGGTCGGCGATTTCCCTAAGTTGGAGTATGCCATGGCGTGATGTGTTTACTAGTCCCGTTTATCGGGTTAGGGGTTATTGAAGGGGTAGTTGGGGGAGACTCCCGCTATGAGAACTTTCGTATGTATCGTGTCCTGGTGGTTGGGGGGGGGTTGGTAAAGTCTAGCGGTTGTATCGCGTTCGTGTCAGGTAGGTGGAGGTGGGATACAGTGGGAGGGAGAGGGTATTATTTAATGGGTCGGGGTACCGGGCAAAGGGTACTGTTGAGCGGATGCTCAAATCCCGCCTAATAGGTGGGGAGCTGTATAGCGCCTGGGAAGTCAGGCACTATGTTGTACTCTTGGGGGATAGTGGGAGGAGTGGTGGCGGATAGTCGTCACCAGTGAAGTATTTCTTACCAGTAGGTAAGAGTGTGTTTTTCGGGAATAACGTCTGTCTCTTGTGGTACCGGGAGGCCTGGGGGTTGTGAGTGCTGAAACTTCATTTACAATGTCATACCGTCAGTATTGTATGGGTACAATGAGGGGGGGGGGGAGGGGGTTAGACATGCAGGTTGTTTCTAACAGTGAGTGGTGGTCAACGGAGTGCCACATATTTTAGGTTATAGAAAAGAAACACAATAAACAATAAGTACATAGATTTTGTTAATAATAACATGGCTAAAGCGGATCAATGGTCACTTGGGGTATAAACAATGTTTAGGGGTGGTCTGTCGCCCTGAACCACCAATTTGCTTATATAGGGTTTAGTCTTTTCCTTCAGGTTTTGGCCTAAACTTGAGTTCTAGAACCTCGAAGGGGGGAGGGAAGATGTGCCTGGGGTAGCAGAGGTGTGCTGCATAGGAAGTGGGGGGGATTGGGGGGTGGTGAGCAGAGGGTGTGGTGGTTGTAAGGTGTTGGTAGTTGTGTCATCTTTTTAGAGGAGTGTGGACCTATATGCTATGGTACACTTATGACAGCAAGATTTGTTCGTGCCTGCAACCTGGATAGTGGAGGGGTCCGGCAAATAAAAGGGTAGGGTGGTGGGGGGCGTGGCTTGGCGCGCGGCGGAGATGGCAGCGTAAGTGAGGAGCTCCGTCAGACCCAAGGCCCTAAGCACCTTTCCTGCCAGCACACGGATGATAATGAGCAAGCAGACCCGCTCAACCCAACAAACCCGGTCCCGCAGATCAACCGCAGCGTCCGCGGGGAGAAACATTACCGAACTTTTTAAGAACCAGGCGGCCATACAGAGGATCTCTGCAGGAGGCAAGATGGCGCCGGTACACCATGAGGACGCTCTGTCCGAGGACTCCCAGTCAGCGATGGAGGACAACGGTAGGAGGAACACAAGATCTGATCACCCCCTAACCTATGCAGACATGTCGGGCTTTGCAGCCGACATAAAAGCATCATTCTCAGCCGCCATTACAGACCTTAAGACTAACATACTAGTCCTTACTGAGAAGATGGCGACCGTTGAAGCAGCGGGGAAAGGCAGAGACAGAGACATACGCAGATTGGACGAGGTGGCAGATTCACACGCTTTGCATTTTATTGAAATGAATAGACACCTCGAAGACTTGGACAATAGGGGAAGGAGGAACAACATCAGGGTGCGTGGCATCCCGGAGTCGGTGGCAGCAGAACAGATTACCCCTGTCCTCCAAAGAGTCTTCAATAGCCTGCTGGAGAGGCCTGAAGACTCAGAGATTGAATTCGTCCGGGCGCATAGAGCCCTTAGAGCAAGGGGACCTGACTCGTTACCACCTCGTGACATTATCTGTTGCCTACAAAAATTTGCCCTGAAGGAAGAAATAATGTTTAAAGCGCGAAGAAATGACCACATTGTCTTTAATGGCGAAAACATTAAACTCTTCCAGGACTTGTCGCAGATAACACTTAGGAACCGCAGGGCCCTGCGCCCCCTACTGGATGTTCTCCGAGAGAAGGAACTACGCTATACGTGGCGCTTCCCCTTTGCCCTTCTGGTGACGCACAACGGCAAACAACACACGTTGCGCACGCCGAACGACCTGCCGGAATTCTGCGACACCCTGCATCTAGGCCGCATCGACCTGCCCGAGTGGTATCAGGAATTTGCCGTCCCCCAGAGAGAGAGAAGTCCTCCACACTCACCGCTGGCCTCGCCCGAGAAGCACCAGGCCAAAAAGCTACGGCAGAACAGACAAGACACCCCGGGCCCCGGAACTCCCCGCAACAGGCCCCATTCATCAAGGGCAGCCTACGAGGATTAGGACCGACATGCACTGACTCCCACCGTGGGCACACACCATCATCCAACTACAGGTGACTCTACAGCACCCGGCAACGTCTTGACCCCTGGAGCACCGCACCTTACCCCGGTCGTCTACCCGGATGAGACGCCTACCAACAGGTATCATTCCATCTTTACTTTACTTCCATTCACAGCCCCCCTTATCCCACCCGCTTGAGCTGGCTTATACCCACTCAAATACCTATGCCCCCACTTGGGAATATTGCACCACTGAAAATAGACTATGGCGGAGCACAAGTTGATCAGCCTTAGCCCTGCATGACCCGCCTGATGACACCGGGCACACTGGATCCGAAAAAGACACCTTGTAGCCCAGGGACATGACTCACTGCTTTTCTAACTAAGGCAATTTCATGAGGGGAGACCTCCCGCCACGGCCCAACATTCCAACCACGACGAAAGTCCCTGTCTGCCCTGGGCAAACAAATACCAGACAAGATGGAAAGAACTGAGGGACCACCTGAAATAACATTGTTACCCTTTCTACCTAACTATCCTCACCACCCCAAGTTTTCTTTTTTATTTTTTCTTCCCCTTTCTCCCCCTTCCACCTGCCGGCCTTATTGTGCACCAGCCTACTCAGCAGCGTAGGCTCACCCACGGTGTTGGTACAGAACTAAATATGATCTACATCCCAGTTCTTAAGTCATCTGGGTCTGTTTTCGTTTGTTTTTTTTGTTTTGCTGTTTCTCTTTTCAATACTGCATGCATTTTCATAGCAGGAAAGTTAAAGGTAAACCTCCTTAAGCACTGTTAATGGGCTGATGATGGGCCTGGGTCTGACCCTTCCACTTTTATTGTGTACCTTTGTTCAAATTTAACTAATACACTTGGTTACACCTCTGACCGCGGGCCTCCCAGGTTCCCCCACAAGTACCTGCGTTCCCAATCGAGGAGCTTCGCCCTCATTGGGGCGTAATTACAGGACCCACCTGGACAGCTTGGCTGTCTAAGTGCGTCGTTCATCTCGACTCTCCTTTTCACTATATCCTCTTGTCTCTTCTCCCTATTTCCTACTGCGCCTTATCTGTCTGTCCCCTTAACCAGCCTTAGTGGTATTCCTGAACTTAAGCATACATTACATAAGAATCTCTGATCTGTTTTGAGCTTTGTTTGCAGGTGTGGTGCACCGTCTCTCTCTGGACCTGTCCAATGGCGTACTCGGCACTAGGCAGAACACCGAAATTGGTGTCACACAACGTACGGGGACTGAATATCCCGGAGAAGCGCGCCACTTTGCTCCGCGAACTCAAAAAGGGTAAGCCTAAGATTGTCTTCCTACAGGAGACTCATTTTAAGACACACCATGTCCCGAGGCTCACCGAATCCTACTTCACAGAGGCATTTCACTCCACAAACAACACTGGCAAGTCCAAGGGGGTGTCCATCCTACTCAGTAGGGATGCCTCCTTTGAAATTACAGACAGAATGATTGACACAGGAGGGAGGTATATTTTCCTCAGGGGCTCCATTTCAGGGGTCCCCACAACATTGGCAAATGTCTACTTCCCCAATACCGGCCACTTAGCCTTCTGCGCAAAATTAGTGACAGATTTGTTGAGCTTCAGCGTTGGGCGCCTAATCCTAGGGGGAGACTTTAACATCCCCCTAGACCCACTAGTGGACACATCCTCAGGGACCACCTCTATACGGTACCGAATCTTAAAACAGATCAAAAAACACCTGCACTCACTAAACCTAGTAGATACCTGGCGATACTTGCACCCTGAGGAGAGGGATTTTTCCTTCTTCTCAATCCCTCACAACCGTCATTCAAGGATTGACTACCTATTCATTTCACAAAAAGACCTCCACTCAGTCTTAGAGGCCAACATAGGGATTCAGTCGATATCAGACCATTCCCCCATCTCGATAGACTTTGAACTACCTACTGGTGGTAAAGGCACCCCACAATGGAGACTGAACTCCTCCCTTCTGACGGACCCCGCACTACTCCCGCGTATACAGACCGCCTTGAAAGAATTCTTTGATATAAACACGACCCCGGACATGTCCCCTTTAACTATATGGGAAGCCCACAAATGCAACATCAGAGGACTATTAATGAACATGGGATCCCAGAAGAAAAAAGCTAGGGACAAAGAAGTCCAAACCCTGTCAAACAGAATCAAAATCCTAGAGACCTTACACAAACAATCCCTGTCCATACATTCAGCCACAGAACTCCTTGAGTTAAGGAAAGAGCTCAAACAAATACTAGAAGTCAAGACCAAACGCATCCTCTTCTTTAAGAAGAAGGTTTATTACGAACAGGGAGACAAAGCTGGCCACTTACTAGCGAGGGCATTAAAAGATTTGACAACCAAAAACACTATTTCAGGCATCAGAAACCCAGACGGCAACCTGGACAGAACGACAGACAAGATAGCCCAACATTTCCAAGATTACTATAACAAACTATACAACCTACCCCCATCACACAGACCTTCAGAACTCAAAGGACCAAGAAACCAAATAATCCAGGAGTTCCTCAGAGACTCAGACCTGCCCTCTCTACAGGAGGAGGACTCGTCTGAAATAGACAGACCCCTAGAACAGACAGAAATCAAATTGGCCATTAAAGAATTAAAGACTAACAAAAGCCCAGGCCCCGATGGCTATACGGCCATCTACTACAAAACATTCACTGACATATTGACTCCACACTTACAGACAGCCTTCAACTCGTTAGCAGACGGTCATCCAGTATCCCCTGACTTCCTATCAGCTAATATTGCGGTGCTACCAAAACCCGATAAAGACCCGACCCAATGCCCCAGTTACAGACCAATCTCACTACTGAATATTGACGTTAAAATTATGGCGAAAATCATCTCCACAAGAATGAAACCCTTATTCCATGGCGTTACAAAGGCCAAAAGGCATTACGAGGTACTCATAATGTTCTGTTCTTGTTATTAAATGCAGTTTTCCACTCGTCGCCCTCCTTAATCCTCATGAGATTGTATGCCCCTCTCAAATCAAGCTTCTTGAAAACTGTTGCTCCCTTGATGCGGTCAAATAACTCCGTAATCAATGGAATCAGATAGGCATTCTTAATCGTGAAATTATTGAAACCCCTATAATCAATACAGTTCACCACACTTCTTCACAAAGAAGAAACCAGCACCAGCAGAAGATGAGGATTTGCGGATGAATCCTCGGGAAAGTGCGTCTGCAACATACTCCTCTGTGGCCTTATCCTCCAAGACCGACAAAGAGTAAACCCGGCCACGAGGGGGTATGGCACCAGGTTGATGGTCAATTGCACAATCATACAACCGGTGTGGAGGCAAACTACCGGAATGACCTTTGTCAAAGACATTGCTAAAATCGCAGTACTCCTCCAGCAGGGAGGAGAGTGAAGAGGTGCACAGGACCTTGGCTACCTTCTGGAAGCATGTCTTACTGCATTGTGACGACCAGGAGAGATCCTCAGCACAGAGTCAATCAAAAGAGGGGTTATGCCTCTGTAACCAAGGACAACCAATAACCAGCGGAAACTTAGGTGAAGAAATAACTTGGAATTGGATTATCTCATGGTGAAGAGCCCCTACGGCCATGGACAATGGAACAGTCTCATGAGTCACATGGGCAGGCTGTAGAGGTCTCCCATTAAGAGTCTCAATATCAAGTGGAGTGTCACGCAGCTGCAGCGGAATCGAGTGCTTCAATACAAAGGCAGCATCAGGTCGATTAGAGCCTGTATCTTGACGGACCACTCAGCCCAAGAAAGGGTAATCAAAACCAGGGGCTTAGGGGCGGAGCTTGCCGCGGAAGGAGATGGACGCTCTGTGAGAGAGCTCCGCAGCACACAGGGACAAACCGGCACAGACCAGGCTGCAATCACAGCAATCGCTGCGGAATTCACCCACCGGAGCTGGGATAGGAACCGAGGCACCGATCGGTAATGTCCAGGAGGAACAAAAATATGAAAAAGCCGCAAAAGATGACCGAATACTTTCCGCTGGGTCCCAGGCAAGATGGCGGCGGCGGGCCGGCAACACGAGGAAGATTCAGCACACCGATGCCGACATCATCTAAAGGTAATCCAAACAAAAGGATGGCCCCACCACACTGCCCGCAATCGCCCATACATACCCCAACCTCGGGAAGCCCAGAAAAAGCCAGATTAAGGCTGGATGCCACGGATCACGTCCTGTCCCACTCCCAGGGCCTAGACTCAGGGGAGGACACGAGGGAACTCCCGGACTCTATTGACACGTTCCCCACATCTAACCAGCCTGTGCTGGATACCACTCTGAGAGACATGTTAGTCTCCCTAAGGAGCTCTCTGCATACCGATATGCTTTCCTGTGTCCACAACCTGGGGATAGAATTGAAAGAAATTGCTGCTAGAACCGATCACATTGAGCATAAAATGGGGGAATTTGCGACCACCATCAACGATCTGGTGGACGCACACGATGACCACACAGATGAGATGGACGCCATGAAAGCTAAAATGGCGGACATCGAGGACCGCTCAAGAAGAAATAATTTTAAAATTAGAGGGGTTCCCGAATCGGTCGCACAACCTGATCTGAAAATGTATGTCACCCAGTTATTCCAAGCCATGATCCCGGAACTAACTGAGCTTGATATCACAGTGGATAGAATCCACAGGCTACCCAAACCGTCTCACCTGCCGGACAATATACCCAGGGACGTAATCCTGAGACTCCATTTTTTTCACATAAAGGAGCGCCTGATGGCCGCATCTAGGAACAAAGAGAACCTTTCCCCGCAATACAGAGACCTGCAATTCTTTGCGGATCTATCCCAATTCACCCTGCAAAAAAGAAGGAACCTCAACACAATCTCTAAAGCTCTGAGAAACCATAAAATTGCATATAAGTGGGGTTTCCCGACAAAACTAATCATCACTAAAGATGGGAAGGATCACGCCGTAGACACCCTTGCGAAGGGAATGCAGCTCCTCCACAAATGGCAAATTATCCCAGATGTAGCCGAGACCAGCAAACACCGCAGTCCTCATCGCACTGACGATGACTGAAACCTGGTTGCTCCCAGACATGCACATAAGGAAACCTAATTCACTTGCAGCCACCACATATTTTTACCTACCGTTCCCTGTTTAGGAGAAATATTTGCTGCTAAGCTGAACTTTTTTTTACTTGTTTTTTTTTGTTTTCTGCAACTGCACTTTTTTTTCATATACCCCCCAAGAACATCTTGAGTGACTATCAGTCACACACGGGTCATGATGACCCTCCTCCTCCCTTACAGGAGACTCTCGTTCTTTGCCCAATGTTTATTTCTTTGTTTCACCTGACTACTGTTTATGCCCGCAGTACTATCCTTCAGCAAACAGACGCAAGTCTACATCTAATATGGATCTCTAGCCCCACGGGCCACTTTCTCGCAGAATCCAGGATCAGCCGTGAACACTCCAAGACCAAATGTAAGTGTTTTCAACACATGCTACACTACACACACTGGTTCGACATTACAAATGGTCGTTAACTTTCTGACAATCAACGCTAGGGGACTCAACCACCCCGCCAAGCGCAGATCTATGTGGAGGGAGGCTACTAGACACAATGGAGATATCCTTTGCGTCCAGGAGACTCATTTCAAAAAAGACGCACAACCTGGGTGCTCCCACCCCAAATTTCCGCATGTTTTCTATGCTAGCTCCGGAGAAAAGAAAAGAGGAGTATTGACGGCAATCAGAGACTCAGTAGCCTTCAAACTTCATAGAGAATTCCAAGACCCGCAAGGCAGATTCCACATCCTAGTGTGTGACATTAACTCAGCTACATACACAATTGTGAACGTCTATGCACCAAATCGCAACCAGATCGGCTTTTTTCATAAGCTCATGAAGAAGGTCTCTCATGTAAAAAAAGGCCACTTGTTACTATGTGGGGACTTTAATCTCCCTCCAGACCCTAAGGTGGACTCCAGCTCTTCCTCCAATAGAAAACTACCGTCTCTTCTACCCATCCTACAATCCTACGAACTGTACGACGCATGGCGATGCATCAATGCTAGCGAAAAAGACTACACCTTTTTTTCCTCCAGCCATCAAATCTACACTAGACTAGATCTTTTCATTTTAGATAAATGGTTACTACCGAAGGTTAAAACATCTGTTATTAATGATATAACCTGGTCTGATCATGCCTCGGTGTCACTGCGGGTGGACGACTCATCCAACAACAACCCGACTTACATTTGGAGATCCAACCCGCAGCTGATCCAGGAAGATCGGTCCAGGCTAGCAACTGAATTATGTAATTTTTTTGAATGTAATGAGGGCTCTGTAGCGGACCCCTTTGTGACGTGGAATACGCACAAGGCGTTCATGCGGAGCCTTCTCATCCAACTGGGAGCTAGGAAAAAGAGAATGAGGGGGCAGCGCATACTAAATATAACAACCCAAATCCACACTCTAGAAACCCAAAATAAAGCACAACCCTCCACTGCACTAACTGAAAAATTGGCGGAATTGCGTCAAGAACTCCGTCTCATACTGCTGGAGGATTTTGAAAAGTCTTCCAGGAGGTTGAAGATGACATACTATGCCAACGGCAATAAAGCAGGGAAACTCCTAGCATCCCGCCTCAGAGGGATTAGATATAAATCGAAAATAGCACATATCCTACACCCCCATACACAGTCCAAACTATACCATCCCCAGGCCATAGCAGATGCATTCAGTGCATACTACGGCTCTTTATATAACTTAAAAGACGACACTAACACAATACAACCCATGCCTCACAAAATAGCAGAATTTTTGGACAAAGTAAACATCCCCCACCTCTCTGAAGAGCAAATTACGGTGCTTAATTCACCATTTACAATTCAGGAGGTCTCCCAAGCAATAAAAACCCTTCCCAATAACAAATCACCTGGACCTGATGGTTTCACAGGAGAATACTTTAAGACATTTATAGACACTTTAGCTCCTAAGATGGTCGGTATATTTAATTGTGCTGCTGCCTCCTCACACTTTCCATCTGAAATGCTGAAAGCTATGATCGTTGCACTACCGAAGCCAGGGAAAGTACCGGATACCCCACAAAATTTCCGCCCAATTTCGTTACTCAACAACGATCTAAAGATCTACGCCAAGCTAATAGCCACCAGATTGGTAGACCTACTGCCCTCACTAATCCACCCTGATCAATCAGGATTCACTAAGGGCCGTCAGACGGCAGACGCCACTAGACGTTTGATAAATGTAATCCACCTCACAAACAAAACCAAAACGCCTTCTCTGCTCCTAGCGCTGGATGCAGAGAAGGCGTTTGACCGCATACATTGGGACTACCTTAAGCAGGTCCTCTGTAAATTTGGCTTCACAGGACATATTCTACAGGCCATTATGGCCTTATATACAAACCCATCAGCCCAAGTCTATGTGTCAGGAATGTTATCTACTCCATTCGACATCACTAACGGCACTCGCCAGGGGTGCCCCCTGTCACCTCTTATATTTAACTTGCTAATGGAACCCATGGCGGCATACATTCGCCAGCACCCTGAAATTTCTGGGGTGTCGGTGGATGGTAAAATGCATACCATCAGCCTCTTCGCGGATGATATCATCCTAATGCTCACTAAACCTTCTACTTCCTTGGCTTCGGTACATCAATCCCTCCAGATGTTTAACGAACTGTCATACTATAAAGTCAATGAGTCAAAGTCTTATCTAATGGGTCTAGGATTATCACAGACAACAAGGCAATACATCTCAAGTAACTTCCCTTATACATGGAAAGACAAAGGTTTGGCCTACTTGGGAATCACCCTTACCCCTCAGGTCTCAGACTTGGTCAAAATGAATTACACCCCCTTTTTGTCTGCATTAACCAACAAACTATCATCCCTTCGGAAATTTGAACTCTCTTGGACAGGGAGATTAGCGGCATTTAAAATGCAAATTCTACCACAGTTCCTCTATCTATTCAGAACATTGCCAATCCCGGTCCCCAAACTCTTTTTCCAGCAAGCACAAAGGGAACTAAATAGCTATTTATGGGCAGGGAAAAAGGCACGTTGTGCTTTTCACAAACTTATCAAACTAAAATCAGCAGGAGGAATAGGCTATACCTCAATAAAGGACTACTACACGGCCACAGTTCTGACCCAAGTCAAAGCGTGGTTCCCTGACATTAGCAAAAACCTATGGGTAGACCTAGAACACCACCAAATTAAAGGGAAGAACCTTTACAACTACTTAATAACAAGCCCCTTCCACCATAAAAATGCTCGACCCACCAATCTATCCCCTACCATCCAGGCATCTACTGACGCCTGGCGGGAACTTATTGAAACAGCCACAACAGAGGGACCCACCATCCCACTCAAACTTCCTATAACGGCCATGTCCCTTGTGATTCCAAATATCTCTCTGCAACATTGGAAAACCAATACTGCACAAGAGATTCAACTCAATGACCTGTTTGTAGGCCCCGCACTTAAAACATTTAGATCACTGCAGATTGAATTCTCCATTCCAGCATCAGACGAGTACCAATACACCCAACTAGCGCACTTCTTCAGAACTAAAAAGGAAAGGATTGTAGCCAATCTCCCCTGGCGGGTGGCGGGGTTCTTCACCAATAGCAACACAAAAGTAAAAGGGACATCAGTGATATATACACACCTACAAGACAAACAGACATTCTCCAAACAAGCCCACATACTGTCCTGGGAGAAAGACTTAGAGAAAAGCTATACTATACCACAATGGGAATCAGCCTTAAAAACAACATATGCCTCTACAAGGAGCGCCAACCTCTGGGAGCTATCTCATAAACTACTTCTCAGATGGTATCTTACCCCGTACCGCATAGCCAAATTCGCCCCGAATGCATCCTCAAAGTGTTGGAGGAACTGCGGTTCAACGGGAACCCTAATACACATAATGTGGTCGTGCACACAAATAAAAAGATACTGGTCTCTAATATTCCAAACTATATCAAATCTCACAAACACTACTGTAGCGGGATCCCCAGGATTGGCGCTCCTATCATTGGGCATAGACGAATTCCCTAACCCAGTTAGGAAACTAATATCTAACATCCTTATAGCAGCCAGGCTTACTATAGTGAGACACTGGAGGGACACAAACCCGCCTACCGTGGCGGAAACTTTAAGAACAACTAATACACATTGTATATACGAAACCCTATTTGCTCACAGCATAGGAAATTTCCCTTCTATCCACCCCATTTGGGATCCCTGGAACAAATGGTATCCTCAAAACACTGGTCTGAAATTTTTCAAAGCAAGAAAGTAAATGGTCATCCTAGATCCCATTATCCTGCCAAAATTAGGGCTAGTCACGGTGAAACATGTTCACGTTCTCTATCCTTCTACTCTGTATACTGATTTTCCACCCTCTCCTATCTCTCCTAATTTCCTACTAAAATTTTCTAAGAAGCTGTTCTCAAAACCACGAAGACAGGAAATACAATTTAAAAAATTATCTAGAACTTATATGTTTTTGTAAACACCGGGAGGGGGGGTGGGGGCCTCGCCTCTTCTGGCACAGCTTGTGCCCAGATGGGGTGCCTGGGGGGGGGGGCCCTCTCCTCTGGCTCCCTGACCTTGGCATGTTTGACTACTTTTATATTTAGGTATGCACAAATGTGATACAAGACTCGTACATGTCTGACAAACGATATGACACCTAATGTATCTACTAACATGCTAAATTTTTTAATATGATGTTGAATAAGTTTGATGACAGACTCTTACTTTGTTAATGTTACTATTGTTGTTATGCACAAAATTTTTTTCAATAAAAACGATTGAAATTAAAACCAGGGGCTTATCCTTCTGGATAACTGGGGATGAAACAATGCCACCTAAGATCTGTCCATGACAGAACCTCAAGGTTGGGGCGTTCCCTGGATGGGTAGGACAAGACTTCAAAAAGTGACCTGCCTGGCCACAAAAAAGGCACAATCGCTCCCTTCTTCTAAAGTGACGCATGAAGCCCAAGTGCATGGGTTCATCTTCACAGACTGACTTGGTACCAGGAGGCATGGGAGGTGAGGGAGGCAAGGTGGGACTGCAAAGTTCGGAGACAAATGTACAGGAGGCTTCCGCAAGCGCTCCTTAAAAGGAGTCTTTTTTTGAGTCTGGAGCCAATGAGGATGGCAAACGTGATCAACTTCTTCAGCTCAGTGGGTATATCCTGGGCTGCTTCTCATCCTTGATGGTATCCGAGAGACCATGAGATAAAGCAGCCACGAGGGCCTCATTTTTCCAAGCAATCTCTGCTGCCAGAGTACGGAATTCAATGGCATAATCAGCAACAGTTATCGTACTCTGATGGACATGAGGCACTTGGCAGCAGAAGCGAGCATGCGGGAAAGTCAAATACCCTTTTAAAAGAAGCCACAGACTCAGGGTAACTCAAGACAACAGGTTTTTGCGTCTCCCATAGAGGGTTTGCCCAGGCTCTCTCAGAAAGCAAAGATATTACAAAATCTACTTTGCTTATGTGCGTGGGAAACGCCCGGGGCAGCATCTCAAAGTATATCTCAACCTGGTTGAGAAACCCTCTGCATTGGACTGGATCAGCCCCAAATCGCTGGGGAAGCAGAGCAGAACCAGACATACCTCTTATAGAGGTAATATTCAAGGCGGGTGCCTGCACAGAGACTGAAGCAGCAGCAGGGATGGCCTGCAACACAGGTTGTACCAGAGCAGCCACAGTGGGAGATTCCAGGTGAGCCGTGTGACTTGTATCGCCATGACAAACTGATCCATGTGGTGATCATGCTCATCCAATCTTGAAAAAGTGGATTGATTGCATCTTCTGAATTCATGGCCTTCACCTACTGTCAGAAACCATGAATCAGACCGAGACAGAAGTACAGTTAAATCACACTTGTTTAATAATAATAATAATTAAAACATAGTCAAAACATAGCAAGAGTTCAGGAACCGGAAAGGATAGTCAGAAAAGCCAAAACATCTGGGAGCCAGAGAGGAGCGTAGTAGAACAGCAAGCAGGATCTGAAGCCAGAAGGAATGTCAGCCAAGCAAGTCTTTAACAGGAACACAGGAGAGCGTCTCTAGAGATGTGACCAAGGCGAAGGCAGAGATCATCTGGACTGGATGGCTTAAGTAGGCAGGACTGACTAGCAGGATATCATCAACAGGTGAGTCACTGTGGAGAGATAGGAGCTGGCAATTAGCCGACAGCTGTGCAGCCAGCTTTGAAAAGGAAGGGCTGAGCCCAGCCCTGACACTCATTTCTTTAGGTCCTAAAATGCCAGGCCAGTACAAATACCCCCAAAATTCCTTTTTGGAAAGTAGACAGTCCAAGGTATTTAGTAGGAATGAGCTGAACATCCCCACTGTTCGGTTCGCACCAGAACCTGCGAACAGACATAAAGTTTGTGTGAACTTTAGAACCCTATTAAAGTCTATGGGACTCGAACGTTCAAAATCAAAAGTGCTAATTTTAAAGGCTAATATGCAAGTTATTGTCATAAAAAGTGTTTGGGGACCTGGGTCCTGCCCCAGGGGACATGTATCAATGCAAAAAAAAGTTTTAAAAACTGACATTTTTTCAGGAGCAATGATTTTAATAATGCTTAAAGTGAAACAATAAAAGTGTAATATTCCTTTAAATTTCGTACCTGGGGTGTGTGTATAGTATGCATGTATAGGGGCGCATGTTTCCCGTGCTTATAACTGTCCCTGAACAAAGTGTAATTTTTGCAGGAAAAAAAGCTATTTAAAATCACTCGCAGCTATAATGACTTGTCGGCTCCCGTAATACAGAGAACAGTCATTGAAAGTCAATGATAAAAAAAGGCGTGGGGTTCCCCCCAAATTCAATTACCAGGCCCTTCAGGTCTGGTATGGATATTAAGGGGAACCCCGGGTCAAATTTAAAAAAAATGACGTGGGGTTCCCCCTCAAAATCCATACCAGACCCTTATCCGAGCACGCAACCTGGCAGGCTGTAGGAAAAGAGGGGGGACGAGAAAGCACCCCCCCCACCTGAACCGTACCAGGCCACATGCCCTCAACATTGGGAGGATGCTTTTGGGGTCTGTGACCCCTCAAAGCACCATGTCCCCATGTTGATGAGGAGAAGGGTCTCATCCCCACAACCCTGGCCGGTGGTGGTGGGGGTCTGCGGGCGGGGGCTTATCAGAATCTGCAAGCCCCCTTTAACAAGGGGACCCCCAGATCCCGCCCCCCTGTTTGATATGGTAAGGGGGTACAAATGTACCCCTACCATTTCACAAAGAAAGTGTAAAAATAGTTAAAAAACACACAGACACCGTTGGGAAAGGTCCTTTATTAAAAAAAATTAAAAAAAGATTCCAGCGGTGGTAATCCACTCTTGGTATCCAGTGATGTGTGGTCTCTTCTCCGGGTTCCAGCGCAGCGCATCCTGTCTCCATGGAGACACTGAGGGAATCCCGTCTTAGCAGAGGAGGACCGGGGCACTCGTCACCTGACCCCGCCCCCCTCTGACGCAACGCCCCCTCTGGCCAAACTGCTGGTTGGAAGCTAAACTGTGGGGGACCCTGAGTGGAGAGTGAACAAGACTTGCTTTTGACTGCTGCCTCTAATTAGGGGAGTGGTTAATTGGTCACAGGTGCTTAAAGCCTATATAACCTGGTGTAGAGCACATGTGAAATTGCCAAACTGCTGGTTGGAAGCTAAACTGTGGGGGACCCTGAGTGGAGAGTGGACAAGACTTGCTTTTGACTGCTGGTGATTTCTGGATTGCATTTTTAAAACCAGGAGTTTATAACAGGAGGTTGTAACAGGGGTCATAGTACCTGTGTAGTGTGAGTACCTGAGTGTTGTCTGAGTAGTGTGTGTGGATTGTTAGTACCTGTGTATTGTCTTGTTGAGTATTAGTGTCAGGAAGCTAGTTGTTAGGTAATTTGGACTGGGTATAAACTCTAATTCTCATTAAATTTATAGGTACGATGCCCGGCGGGTGTGGAGAGGCAACTTGGTGAACATCTTGCGGCATGTATGCGTTCCTTGATCATCTGATCGAGGGCGAATACTGCTGTGCAAAATGTAAGCACATTGTTTCCCTGAAAGCCTAGGTTCTGAATCTAGGGAAGCAACTGTCAGCACTGAGAAGTCCCTCCATACTAAAGGAGAGCCAGGAACGTACATGGCAGGTGCCGGCAGGGGCCAGCACAGAGGTGGGTGGAGACAAAGAGATGCAGGCACTAGAAAATAGTAGATGGGTGACAGTCAGGAAGGGTAGAGGGGGAAGTGCCAGGGAGGCCGATCCAGGGCTGGAGCATCCCAATAAGTATGCTCCATTGAGTGACATTGGTGATACCAGTCAGGGACCAGCACTTCTGGAGCTGAGGGACTCTCCTAGCTGCCAGGGGAAGAACTCCTCCAGTGAGATTGGGGGGGAGCAAAGGGAAAGGAAAGACAGATTCTGGTGATAGGGGACTCAATTCTTAGAAGGACAGAGAGGGCAATCTGTAACAAAGACCTGAAGCGCCGAACTGTATGTTGTCTACCAGCCGCTCGGGTTCGGCACATCATGGATCTGGTGGACAGATTACTGGGAGGGGCTGGGGAAGACCCAGCGGTCATGGTGCACGTTGGCACCAATGACAAAGTCAGAGGCAGATGGAGTGTCCTAAAAAACGATTTTAGGGAATTGGGAGCTAAATTGAGGAAAAGGACCTCCAAGGTAGTATTCTCAGGAATACTACCGGTACATCGAGCCACACCAGAAAGGCAGAGGGAGATTAGGAAAGTAAACAAGTTGCTGAAGAGCTGGTGTAGTAAGGAGGGGTTTGGGTTCCTGGAGGACTGGGATGACTTCTGAGTCGATAACCGGTACTATAGAAGGGACGGACTGCACCTAAATGAGGAGGGTGCAGATCAGCTGGGGATAAGGATGGCCAAAAAGTTAGAGGGGTTTTTAAACGAGGCGATGGGCGGGAGGGTCCAGAGATAGAAATAGTCAGCGTGGAACATATTCCAGAGGGTAATATTAGGGGCATTAGTGGTAGGGTAACCAAAGCACATAAACCCAAGGTAAGTATAGTAGCAAGTCCTAGTTGCAATCTCAGAACACCCAAGAGGATAGTATGTGACCGGTCAAAATATAGTAATGCATTAAAGTGTTTGTTCACCAATGCCAGAAGTCTGCCAAGCAAAATAGGTGAGTTGGAAGCTCTGGTGCATCAGGAGAGCTATAATGTAATCGGTATTGCTGAAACTTGGCTTCATTCCTCACATGACTGGGCTATAAATATTCCTGGCTATGCACTCTTTCGGAAAGACTGAGTTAAAATGAAAGGTGGAGGGGTCTGTCTGTATGTGAGAAGTGATCTCAAAGCGAGTGTGAAAGAGGACCTGGTGGATGGAGAGTGTGATGAGTCTGAAGCATTATGGGTGAAACTGCATACAGATGTGCGTAGTTCAAAGTTAATCATTGGAGTTTATTATAGACCACCAAATGTTAATGAGGAGGTGGAGACTCAGCTCCTTGCACAGATGGAAAGGGCTGCAAGGGCTGGGACAGTGATAATAATGGGGGATTTTAACTACCCAGAAATTGACTGGAATGGCACTGCTGGGACAGTTAAAGGGCAAAAAATTATAAACCTATTACAGGACAATTTTATGGTCCAGTTTATTGAGGCCCCAACTAGGAATGATGCTCTGCTGGATCTGGTAATCTCAAACCATGCAGAGCGTATTACTAATGTTCAGATAGAGGAACATCTAGGTAGCAGTGACCATAACATGATTTCATTTGATGTTAGCTGTAAGCAAAAATCACATACGGGAAAGATAAAAACACTTAATTTCAAGAGAGCAAATTTTCCAAGGATGAGGGCTGCTCTCCAGAACTTAGACTGGGAGAGAATATTGGAAACAATGGGCACAGAGCAGAAATTGGGATTCTTCAAAAAGACTGTTTGTGAACTCACTGCAAAGTATATTCCCATGGGCAATAAATTTAAAAGGCTAAAAATAAAACCTATGTGGCTCACGGCCAAAGTTAAAAAAGCTATAAACTATAAGAAAAGAGCTTTTAAAAAATATAAAACTGAAGGATCACTAGTGTCATTTAAATGTTACAAAGAATATAACAGAATATGTAAAAAGGAAATCAAGGATGCAAAAAATCAAAACGAAAGACAGATTGCAAAAGATAGTAGGACAAACCCCCAAAAATTCTTCAAATATATTAATAGTAAAAAGGTCAAGTCTTAGCATGTAGGCCCTTTACAAAATAATCTAGAGTGGGTGACTGGGACAAAGAGAAGGCTAATTTATTAAATACTTTCTTCAGCTCTGTGTATACAAAGGAGCATGGGGGAGCTCATGTCCATAATGGGGGTGGTAGTGACACAGCCCCAAATCCACAATGGCTCAAAAGATATGGTCCAGAAATATTTAGACAGAATAAAGGTGGATAAAGCACCTGGACCTGTTGGCATCCACCCACGGATCCTAAAAGAATTAAGCTCTGTAATTTCAAAGCCATTGTATCTAATTTTTTAGGGACTCATTAATGACTGGATTGGCGCAGGGCCAATGTGGTGCCTATATTTAAAAAGGGAACAAAGTATTTACCAAGTAACTATAGACCTGTTAGTTTAACTTCTATAGTTGGGAAGATACTGGAGAGATTAATAAAAAGACCACATAGACGAGTTCTTGCAGGAAAAAAATATTTTAAGCAACAGACAGCATGGATTCATGAAAGACAGAAGTTGTCAGACAAACCTGATTTCTTTTTATGAGGTGGTAAGTAAAACCTTGGACAGAGGGGTGGCGGTGGACGTGGTATACTTGGATTTTGCAAAAGCGTTCGATACAGTTCCCCACACACGGCTCATGTGTAAGGTAAGGTCTACAGGTTTGGAAATATTGGTTTGTAAATGGATAGAAAAACTGGCTAAAAGACAGAATTCAGAGAGTCGTGGTTAATGATTCTTACTCTGAATGGTCTAAGGTTATCAGTGGTGTACCCCAAGGTTCAGTGCTGGGACCCTTACTTTTTAATATCTTTATAAATGATATTGGGTCTGGAATCAAAAGTAACATTTCTGTCTTTGCAGATGACACCAAGCTATGCAGTGGAATAATGTCTTTTCAGGAGGTCTCCAATTTACAAGCCGATCTCAATGAGCTGTCTAATTGGGCGACTATGTGGCAGATGAGGTTTAAAGTTGATAAATGTAAAGTTATGCACTTGGTCGCTAAGAATATGCATGCATCATACATGCTAGGGGGAGTACAACTGGGGGGATCCGTAGTTCTCAAAAAGGATATTGGGGAACTGGAGAAAGTGCAGAGAAGGGCAACCAAACTGATAAGAGGCATGGAGGAGCTCAGCTATGAGGAAAGATTAGAGGAACTGAATTTATTCACCCTTGATAAGAGGAGATTAAGTGGGGATATGATCAACATGTATAAATATATAAGGGGTCCATATAGTGAACTTGGTGTTGAGTTATTCACTTTACAGTCAACAAAGAGGACAAGGGGGCACTCTTTACGCCTAGAGGAAAAGAGATTTCATCTCCAAATACGGAAAGGTTTCTTCACAGTAAGAGCTGTGAAAATGTGGAATAGACTCCCTGCAGAGGTGGTTCTGGCCAGATCAGTAGATTGCTTTAAGAAAGGCCTGGATACTTTCCTAAATGTACATAATATAACTGGGTACTAACATTTATAGGTAAAGTTGATCCGGGGAAAATCCGATTGCCTCTCGGGGAATCAGGAAGGAATTTTTTCGCCTGCTTTAGCAAATTGGAGCATGCGCTGCTGGTTTTTTTCTTGCCTTCCTCTAGATCAACTGTGGGTATAGAATGGGGTATATGGGATTGTATGATATATATATATATATTTTTTTTTTATTTGTGGTTGAACTGGATGGACTTGTGTCTTTTTTTTAACCTAACTAACTATGTAACTATGCAACGCAAGGGGGAAGCTGGGCTTCCCCAGTGACGTACGGGTGACCTTGCCCCCCTCTGATGTAATGGAAACCTGCGTTACATCAGAGGGGGGTGGGGTCACCCGTACATCATTGGGGAAGCCCAGCTTTTCCCCTGCGTCAGAGGGGGCAGGGTCACCCTTACATCACTGGGGAAGCCTGGGTTTCCCCAGTAACGTACGAGTGACCCCGCCCTCCTCTGATGTAACGCAGGTTTCTGTTACATCAGAGGCGGGTAGGGTCACCCACACGTCAATGGGGAAGCCTAGATTTACCCTTGCGTTGCGTCAGAGGGGGGCGGGGTCAGGTGACGATTGCCCGGTCCTTCTCTGCTAAGACGGCTTTCCCTCATTGTCTCCATGGAGACAGGATGCGCTTCGGTGGATGTTGTCAGAAGAGATTAGCCATCGCTGGACCCTGGAGAAGAGACCACCCATCGCTGGATAGCAAGAGTGGATTACCACCACTGGAATCTTTTTTTTTTTTTTTTTTAATAAAGGACTTTTCCCAACGGTGTCTGTGTGTTTTTTAACTATTTTTTACACTTCCTTTGTGAAATGGTAGGGGTACTTTTGTACCCCCTTACCATTTAAAACAGGGGGGCAGGATCTGGGGGTCCCCTTGTCAAAGGGCTCTTCCAGATTCTGATAAGCCCCCCGCCTGCAGACCCCCACAACCACCGGGCAAGGGTTGTGGGGATGAGACCCTTCTCCTCATCAACATGGGGCCATGGTGCTTTGAGGGGTCACAGAACACAAAAGCATCCTCCCAATGTTGAGGGCATGTGGCCTGGTACGGTTCAGGAGGGGGGGGTGCTCTCTTGTCCCCCCCCCTCTTTTTTCTGCGACCTGCCAGGTTGCGTGCTCGGATAAGGGTCTGGTATGGATATTTAGGGGGAACACCACGTCATTTTTTTTTTTTTTGACACGGGGTTCCCCTTAATAGGGGTAATTGAATTTGGGGGAACCCCACCCTTTTTTTATCAATGACTTTCAATGACTGTTCTCTGTATTACGGGAGCCGACAATTCCACTATAGCCGCGAGTGATTTTAAATAGCTTTTTTCCTTCAAAAATTACACTTTTGCAGGGACAGTTCTAAGCATGGCAAACATGAGCCCCTTTACATGCATACTATACACACCCCCCAGGTACGAAATTTAAAGGAATATTACACTTTTATTGTTTCACTTTAAGCTTTATTAAAATCACTGCTTCTGAAAAAAAGTTTTTAAAACTTTTTTTTGCATTGATACATGTCCCCTGGGGCAGGACCTAGGTCCCCAAACACTTTTTATGACAATAACTTGCATATAGGCTTTTAAAATTAGCACTTTAGATTTATCCCATAGACTTTTACAGGGTGCTCGCGGCTTTTCGAATTTGCCACAAGCACGCCAAATTGTTCACTGTTCGGTGAACAGGTGAACAGGCAATGTTCGAGTCGAACACGAGTCCGACTCGAACTCGAAGCTCATCCCTAGTATTTAGTAAGAGACATGGTGAGTAATTGAAGTTTTTTGCCACAATGTTTTGGATAAGGAAGAAATTAAATAAAACGTTTTTTCATAATTTTTTTTACATACTGTCACCAGTGCAGTATAGCGTCATCATGTGAGTGGTGTGGCAGTGATCAGGGATACTGACTGGTGACAGTATGTAAAAAAAAATTAAAAAATCATGATTTTGTATTACATTTTTTTTTTTAATTTATTTTCTTTTTTTTACATACTGTCATCAGAGTAGTTTAGTGCCACCATGGAATCACTGTACTACTCTGTGTGGGTGATCAGGGATTTTTTTTACACTGTTATTGCTTGATCACTGTTATAAGCAATAGTATTAACTGCCCCGAATGGCTTTATTTATGACAGCTTGCTTACTTTTGCAATGCTGTGATTGGCTACAGCTAATTGCATGGTATAGGGTTCTGTGTTTGGTCCAGGTACTGTGTGATAGCTGTGGGTCAATCACAGCATCACAACAGTAGGCAAGCTGTCATTAATGGAAGCCATATATATTTAATTGTGTGATCGCTGTGATTGGTCATAGTGATCCCATGATACCCTGGCCACTCACAGCAGCCGTGTACTGAGCACCATGATCTGTTGTGTCCACCAGACCCAGTGATCACAGGATCATGCTGCTGCGTGCCCCAGGGGGGACATCAGTGGACATTTGCTGAGTGATGTATCAGTACAATGCTCAACCGGGAGCTGCCTTCCTGCCACAGTAAATGTACTGTGGGCAGGCGGCAAGTGGTTAATATCAATAATATGGATTAAAATATCAATAATGTGAAATATATATGAATAAATTTGTGAGGTTGATTTACTAAAACTGGAGGGTGCAAAATCTGGTGCAGCTCTGCATAAAAAACAACCAGCTTCCATGTTTTTTTTTTGTCAAATCCTAATTTAACAAGCTGAAGTTAGAAGCTGATTCGCCTCCATGCAGAGCAGCACCAGACTTTACACTCTCCAGTTTTAGTAAATTAACCCCTGTGTGCAGGGCTGGACTGGGACAAAAATGTGGCCCTAGACTTCATCCAGACCAGCCCACTTTAATTTTGAAAACAAGCACAAAAACAGTATGTAAAACTATAAGCAATTGTGCAAAAAAACATAAGTAACATAACATAAGGAGTCCTCACTAACCTCTTTTATTATTTCACTTATTCTCCTCTGTATTTTTCTCATCTTTCACACATCACTGCGTGAAGTTGAAGGTGAGCCGCGCAGCCATTACTTTGTCACTGAAACCGGCCCACTGAGCCATCGACCCACCGGGAAACTCCCTGTAGTCCCGATGGCCAGTACATGCCTGCCTGTGTGTCACTTACAGATAATGGATGAATAAACAATGTAATAGTGTGGTCAGAATTTACAAATACAAAAAGTATCAATAATATCAAATAAAAGTGTCAATGTTGCAAAACAAACATCAATACGCACTGACCACAACAACTTGAGAACCTAAAAGTTGAATGCATACAAAGATGCTTAAATTACATAGAAAAGATGTGTTTGATGTCCATAGAAACACAGGTAAAACATGAACCAGTGTTAAAAATACAAAAGCATGCTGTGAATAAGTGCAGTCAATCCTCCTCCCGGGATGTTTTTAGTCCTTGTGTTTAATAGTAACAGCTTTGACATGATTTGTGTGAGCCTATTTCGACTATGTAAATTACTGGGATCTGGTGGTGCGAGCTGTCTCACCAATATGCATTTGCATAAGAATGGGACCAAGCATTCGATTTAAACCTCTCCCTGTTCGATGCTATCCATTCCCTTGATGACATCATTCTGATGTAGAACGGAGCCTACATCATAAGAGAGTGCTTAAGAGACCTTATAGACTGCATGTTCAATGCTAGAGTGGTGTTTGATAGAGTTGAGCGGACACCTGGATGTTCGGGTTCGGCTGAACTTCGGAAAAAAGTCCGGGTTCGGGACCGAACTTGACCCGAACTTGACCCCGAACTCCGAACCCCATTGAAGTCAATGGGACCCGGACTTTTGAACACTAAAATGCCTGTAAAAAAGTCATGGAAAGGGCTAGAGGGCTGCAAATGGCAACAACATGTTGTTAAGAGCATGGCAAGTGATCTGCAAACAAATGTGGATAGGGAAATAACTTAAAATAACATAAAAAAATAAAAATAAAATGCTGGAGCCCCCCTTCTCAGCAGAAGAGGTACAGGAAGTCATTAAGAACCTCAGAAACTCAACGGCACGATGCCGCACATATGGTGGGAATACCCCAGAATACGCACTTTCTGGAAAAAATTATTAACTTTCATCAGGAGACTGGGTGGGAGACAATGTGAAGGAACCGGAGGCACTGTCAGCAACCCAATCTACTATCGCCTGTACTTGACCTGGCCTCAACATTCGTACAGCCTCATTAGGCGCGCCAAAATACCGCTGCAGGCTCTGTCGCCTACTCGCACCTGAGGAAGGTGTTTCACTAGTGCGTGTAGCAGGCACAGATCGACCACGTCCTCTCCCTGCAACAGGAGCGCCACCAGCAGCACCACGACCCGGGCCACGTCCCCTTTTTGATGATCTCCTCATATTTTCAAAATTTATGATCTCGCCCTAAATGGGTGTTTTTGTCAATAGCAGAATACACCTACAGTGTCTAAAGCGTTTATGAAAACGCAGAAAATGCTATTGGGAAGAAAAAAAACACTGCAAAATTTTATTTTTTTGCAATGTTTTTCCAATATCAGAATACACGGATAGTGTCTAAAGCGTTTATGAAAACGCAGAAAATGCTATTGGGAAGAAAAAAAACACCGCAAAATTAAATTTTTTTTGCAATGTTTTTCCAATATCAGAATACACGGATAGTGTCTAAAGCGTTTATGAAAACGCAGAAAATGCTATTGGGAAGAAAAAAAACACTGCAAAATTAAATTTTTTTGCAATGTTTTTCCAATATCAGAATACACGGATAGTATCTACAGCGTGTATGTATGAACACGCAGAAAATGCTATTGGGAAAAAAAAAACACAGCAAAATTACATTTTTTTGCAATGTTTTTCCAATATCAGAATACACGATAGTGTCTACAGCGTGTATGTATGAACACGCAGAAAATGCTATTGGGAAAAAAAAAAACACCACAAAAATAAATTTTTTTGCAATGTTTTTACAATATCAGAATACACGGATAGTGTCTACAGCGTGTATGTATGAACACGCAGAAAATGCTATTGGGGAAAAAAAACACAGCAAAATTAATTTTTTTTGCAATGTTTTTTCCAATATCAGAATACACGGACAGTATCTAAAGCATTTATGAAAACGCAGAAAATGCTATTGAGAAAAAAAAAACACTGCAAAATTTAATTTTTTTGCAATGTTTTTCCAATATCAGAATACACGGATAGTGTCTACAGCGTGTATGTATGAACACGCAGAAAATGCTATTGGGGGAAAGAAAACACAGCAAAATTAAATGTTTTGCAATGTTTTTCCAATATCAGAATACACGGATAGTGTCTACAGCGTGTATGTATGAACACGCAGAAAATGCTATTGGGAAAAAAAAACACAGCAAAATTAAACTTTTTTGCAATGTTTTTCCAATATCAGAATACACGGATAGTGTCTACAGCGTGTGATTAAAAAATAAAACCGCGCTTCCAAATAAAAAAACACACAAAGGCTGCTTGTTCAAGGTGGGATACACACTATAGCAATATTGGAAGGAAGGGAACAGCGCCAAGTGGTGCTGTTCCCTTCCTTCCAATAGTGTCTACAGCGTGTATGTATGAACACGCAGAAAATGCTATTGGGAAAAAAAAACACAGCAAAATTAAAATTTTTTGCAATGTTTTTCCAATATCAGAATACACGGACAGTATCTAAAGTGTTTATGAAAACGCAGAAAATGCTATTGGGGGGAAAAAAACACTGCAAAATTTAATTTTTTTGCAATGTTTTTCCAATATCAGAATACACGGATAGTGTCTACAGCGTGTATGTATGAACATGCAGAAAATGCTATTGGGAAAAAAAAAAACAGCAAAATTAAATTTTTTTGCAATGTTTTTCCAATATCAGAATACACGGATAGTGTCTACAGTGTGTATGTATGAACACGCAGAAAATGCTATTGGGAAAAAAAAAACACTGCAAAATTAAATTTTTTTGCAATGTTTTTCCAATATCAGAATACACGGATAGTGTCTACAGCGTGTATGTATGAACACGCAGAAAATGCTATTGGGAAAAGAAAACACAGCAAAATTAAATTGTTTTGCAATGTTTTTCCAATATCAGAATACACGGATAGTGTCTACAGCGTGTATGTATGAACACGCAGAAAATGCTATTGGAAAAAAAAAAACACTGCAAAATTTTATTTTTTTGCAATGTTTTTCCAATATCAGAATACACGGACAGTGTCTAAAGCGTTTATGAAAACGCAGAAAAATGCTATTGGGAAAAAAAAACACAGCAAAATTAAATTTTTTTTGCAATGTTTTTTTCCAATATCAGAATACACGGATAGTGTCTAAAGCGTTTATGAAAACGCAGAAAAAATGCTATTGGGAAGAAAAAAAACACTGCAAAATTAAATTTTTTTGCAATGTTTTTCCAATATCAGAATACACGGATAGTATCTACAGCGTGTATGTATGAACACGCAGAAAATGCTATTGGGAAAAAAAAAACACAGCAAAATTACATTTTTTTGAAATGTTTTTCCAATATCAGAATACACGGATAGTGTCTACAGCGTGTATGTATGAACACGCAGAAAATGCTATTGGGAAAAAAAAAACACCACAAAATTAAATTTTTTTGCAATGTTTTTCCAATATCAGAATACACGGATAGTGTCTACAGCGTGTATGTATGAACACGCAGAAAATGCTATTGGGGAAAAAAAACACAGCAAAATTAAAAAAATTTTCAATGTTTTTCCAATATCAGAATACACGGATAGAGTCTACAGCGTGTATGTATGAACACGCAGTAAATGCTATTGGGAAAAAAAACACAGCAAAATTAATTTTTTTTGCAATGTTTTTCCAATATCAGAATACACGAACAGTATCTAAAGCGTTTATGAAAAACGCAGAAAATGCTATTGAGAAAAAAAAAAAACACTGCAAAATTTAATTTTTTTGCAATGTTTTTCCAATATCAGAATACACGGATAGTGTCTACAGCGTGTATGTATGAACACGCAGAAAATGCTATTGGGGAAAAGAAAACACAGCAAAATTAAATTGTTTTGCAATGTTTTTCCAATATCAGAATACACGGATAGTGTCTACAGCGTGTATGTATGAACACGCAGAAAATGCTATTGGGAAAAAAAAACACAGCAAAATTAAACTTTTTTGCAATGTTTTTCCAATATCAGAATACACGGATAGTGTCTACAGCGTGTGATTAAAAAATAAAACCGCGCTTCCAAATAAAAAAACACACAAAGGCTGCTTGTTCAAGGTGGGATACACACTATAGCAATATTGGAAGGAAGGGAACAGCGCCAAGTGGTGCTGTTCCCTTCCTTCCAATAGTGTCTACAGCGTGTATGTATGAACACGCAGAAAATGCTATTGGGAAAAAAAAACACAGCAAAATTAAAAATTTTTGCAATGTTTTTCCAATATCAGAATACACGGACAGTATCTAAAGTGTTTATGAAAACGCAGAAAATGCTATTGGGGGGAAAAAAAACACTGCAAAATTTAATTTTTTTGCAATGTTTTTCCAATATCAGAATACACGGATAGTGTCTACAGCGTGTATGTATGAACATGCAGAAAATGCTATTGGGAAAAAAAACACAGCAAAATTAATTTTTTTTGCAATGTTTTTCCAATATCAGAATACACGAACAGTATCTAAAGCGTTTATGAAAACGCAGAAAATGCTATTGAGAAAAAAAAAAACACTGCAAAATTTAATTTTTTTGCAATGTTTTTCCAATATCAGAATACACGGATAGTGTCTACAGCGTGTATGTATGAACACGCAGAAAATGCTATTGGGGAAAAGAAAACACAGCAAAATTAAATTGTTTTGCAATGTTTTTCCAATATCAGAATACACGGATAGTGTCTACAGCGTGTATGTATGAACACGCAGAAAATGCTATTGGGAAAAAAAAACACAGCAAAATTAAACTTTTTTGCAATGTTTTTCCAATATCAGAATACACGGATAGTGTCTACAGCGTGTGATTAAAAAATAAAACCGCGCTTCCAAATAAAAAAACACACAAAGGCTGCTTGTTCAAGGTGGGATACACACTATAGCAATATTGGAAGGAAGGGAACAGCGCCAAGTGGTGCTGTTCCCTTCCTTCCAATAGTGTCTACAGCGTGTATGTATGAACACGCAGAAAATGCTATTGGGAAAAAAAAACACAGCAAAATTAAAATTTTTTGCAATGTTTTTCCAATATCAGAATACACGGACAGTATCTAAAGTGTTTATGAAAACGCAGAAAATGCTATTGGGGGGAAAAAAAACACTGCAAAATTTAATTTTTTTGCAATGTTTTTCCAATATCAGAATACACGGATAGTGTCTACAGCGTGTATGTATGAACATGCAGAAAATGCTATTGGGAAAAAAAAAAACAGCAAAATTAAATTTTTTTGCAATGTTTTTCCAATATCAGAATACACGGATAGTGTCTACAGTGTGTATGTATGAACACGCAGAAAATGCTATTGGGGAAAAAAAACACTGCAAAATTAAATTTTTTTGCAATGTTTTTTCCAATATCAGAATACACGGATAGTGTCTACAGCGTGTATGTATGAACACGCAGAAAATGCTATTGGGGAAAAGAAAACACAGCAAAATTAAATTGTTTTGCAATGTTTTTCCAATATCAGAATACACGGATAGTGTCTACAGCGTGTATGTATGAACACGCAGAAAATGCTATTGGGAAAAAAAAAACACTGCAAAATTTAATTTTTTTGCAATGTTTTTCCAATATCAGAATACACGGACAGTGTCTAAAGCGTTTATGAAAACGCAGAAAATGCTATTGGGAAAAAAAAAAAAAACACAGCAAAATTAAATTTTTTTGCAATGTTTTTTCCAATATCAGAATACACGGATAGTGTCTACAGCGTGTATGTATGAACACACAGAAAATGCTATTGGGAAAAAAAACACAGCAAAATAAATTTTTTGCAATGTTTTTCCAATATCAGAATACACGGACAGTATCTAATGCGTTTATGAAAACGCAGAAAATGCTATTGGGAAAAAAAAACACAGCAAAATTAAATTTTTTTGCAATGTTTTTTCCAATATCAGAATACACGGACAGTATCTAAAGCGTTTATGAAAACGCAGAAAATGCTATTGGGAAAAAAAAAACACCGCAAATTTTTTTGCAATGTTTTTCCAATATCAGAATACACGGATAGTGTCTACAGCGTATATGTATGAACACGCAGAAAATGCTATTGGGAAAAAAAAAACACAGCAAAATTAAATTTTTTTGCAATGTTTTTCCAATATCAGAATACACGGACAGTATCTAAAGCATGTATGAACACGCAGAAAATGCTTTTGGGGAAAAAAAAAACCACAGCAAAATAATTTTTTTTTGCAATGTTTTTCCAATAGCAGAATACACACAGACTATGGTGTATCTCTTACTATTTGCAGTGCAGTAATGGTGCACTGAGCTTGCAGGTAAAACTTTTATATTTTGTCTGGCACTGGCCTCATGGCACTGTTAACCACTTGCCGTCCGGTGCACGACGATATACGTCGGCAGAAGGGCACGTACAGGCAGGAGGGCGTATATATAAGTCCCTCCTTAATGCCTGTCCGTGCCATCGGGACCCCAGTGAGTCCGGTCGCGGTCCCCGCGGACTCGATCGCCGCGGGGACCCCCGCGATCGTCTCACGGGAAGGCTGAACGGGGAGATGCCGAGATAAACAGCATCTCCCCATTCTGCCTAGCAACTAGTGATGCCGATCTCTGCTCCATGTGATTGGAGCAGAGATCAGCATTCACTATCTGACAGCCACGCCCCCCACAGTAAGAAACACACCCCTAGCATACTTAACCCTTACACTGCCCCCTTGTGGTTAACCCCTTCACTGCCAGTGTCATTTATACAGGAATCAATGCATTTAAATAGCATTGATTGCTGTATAAAATGACAATGGTCCCAAAAATGTGTCAAAAATGTGTCCGCCATAATGTCGCAGTCACAAAAAAAATCGCAGATCGCCGCCATTACTAATAAAAAAAAATTATTAATAAAAATGATATAAAACTATCCCCTATCTTGTAAACGCTACAACTTCTGCGCAAACCAATCAATAATCGCTTATTGCGATTTTTTTTACCAAAAATATGTAAAGGAATACGTATCGGCCTAAACTGAGGAAAAAAAAATATTTTTTTATATATTTTTTGGGGATATTTATTATAGCAAAAAGTAAAAAATAATGCATTTTTTTCAAAATTGTCGCTCTATTTTTGTTTATAGCGCAAAAAATAAAAACCGCAGGGGCGATCAAATACCACCAAAAGAAAGCTCTATTTGTGGGAAAAAAAGGACGTCAATTTTGTTTGGGAGCCACGTCGCACGACCGCGCAATTGTCAGTTAAAGCGACGCAGTGGCGAATCGCAAAAAGGGGCCTGGTCCTTTGGCTGCAAATTGGTCCAGTCTGAAAGTGGTTAAAAGACCATGCACTTCACCCCAGCCAGGGTACAATTGATTTAGGAATCTCTTCAATAATTCTCTCTGCCTCTTTCTTTTGCTTAATAAAGAAACTCCCTACTCTACTCTAGCTATCTAGCTCGCTCACTGATCTAACTAATTAGAAGAAAATTAAAGGAATGTGGACTGACTGACTTTATCACACTAACTCCTAAAATCCTCTCTCTCAGCAGCACAGGAACCTGTCTATAGCAAAATGACGCTGTGTCTGGACTATATATAGAGGCAGGGTCACATGCTGCACTGCCCAATCACAGCCATGCCATTAGTAGGCATGGCTGTGATGGCTTCTAAGGGCACACTAGTGAAATTAGCGTCGATTGACTGCCCTGCAGCTGTTAAAAAGGCGCCAATACATCAACGAACACCGGACCCGAACCCGAACTTACAGCCAATAGTTCGGGTTCGGGTCCGGGTCCTGAACACCCAAAAGTCCGGTACGGACCCGAACTTTACAGTTCGGGTTTCGCTCAACCCTAGTGTTTGGTCTTTCAGTGGCTGCAGAAGGAAAGCATGTGAATGAGCACAGCAGCAGGTTTGGAAGCGCTTGTTTTTAAATATTCATGTGAGTTCATATGCATTGTTTTTTTTTTTTTTAATAAAATCAGTTTGTCAGAGAGCATTATGGATTGCCCTTTGTTTTATTGAGCTCAAGATCTGGATAACTACTGGGGATTGACATCCCGATTGTGCACATTTCCCCCATTGTTTGGATTTTATGGGCTGTTTTATATTATTCTGACCTTTTCTATTTAGGGTCAGATGGCCAGGTGACAGCACACCCGTGGAGGACCTGGTAGAGGGTTGACAGCACTTATTCACAGGACACTTTTGTATTTTCAACACTGGTTCACATTTTAATTGTGTTTCTATGGACTTTGAACACTTTGAACATCTTTTTTTATGGATTTTTTAGCACATTTGTATGCAATACATTTTTTAGTTCTTAATTGTTGTGGTCATTGATTCTTGTTTTTAATTAATGCTACTGTAAAATAGAAAAACTTTAAAGTACCGTCGTCCTATAAATTTAAAAAGACTAAAATGGCAGATAAATTGAGGCAACTGTGGACTTTCATGGTACAGTAAGGACTTACATAGACTCTTTATAAGAAAATATAACAATTTATTTAGAAAAAGTACAAAAAACATAACACAGAGATAGTTAAAGAAACCTCAAAAGCGAGGTATAGACAATACATATACTACATTACACTACTAGACAATGAGACGTGTATTCATTCATCCACATAAGGAGGAAAGGCGAAAAAACTATCAGGGCTGCTTCAAACTCAACATGTTTCGCAGGATAACCGCTTCTTCAGGAGTATTTATTTCACCAGAGATTTATACCGTATTTATCGGCGTATAACATGCACTTTTTCACCCGAAAAATGATGTGATCGGAGACAGCCTGGGGGAACTTGGAGTCCCGGACAACTCAGCCTTCACATTGCAGAGCTCCAGCAGCCATCCCCCACGCAGCACAAACACAGGAAGTATTCTCTCTTCCTAACTCTCGCGGCCGTCAGAGCGTAACCATGGTATCATGCATGCTGCACGGCTCGCGGGAGTTCAGCTCTGACTGGAATCTAACACGAGGAAGCAGGTACAAAATGTTTTTTAAACGACAGCGAGGGAAAAACTCTGCGGGGGGAGGGGGGTTGAGAAAATACAGTATACACACTGCCTGACACCCTTGCCCCAGCCCTGAATACAGCCCTTCCAAGAAATAAGGAATTAAACCAAAATAATGTAAAAGAGGATTGTTAGTTTAGAATAATGGATAAATCTGACATTAATGAAGGAGAATCTGTTATTAATGAAGTGAGAATGTAAAACATCTATCTCAGTGCTGGTTCACACTTGTGCGCTCTGCTATATGGCATGTGATTTACACTGCACTGCAGTGTAAATCACATGCCATGTCAGTGCGATGCGATTTTAGCCAAAACTGATTGTATGGCTGATATCGCATCGCCTTTCATGTTAAGTTATTTCCCTTATAAGTGTTATAAATATTAATAAAAAAAAGTTCTGAGGTACCCTTGTTTTGCTTCAAAGTTCTTTTATTTAAAATTAGTTTTTTTCCTGAAAATTCCCTCTTAAAATTAGGTGTGTGTTATACGCCGGTGCGTGTTATACGCCGATAAATACGGTATGTAGTAGTCACTGGGAATAAAAACAAACAAACAAAGTCGTATACAAATATACAAAAAGCTGGATATGTGCTGAGTCTACTTCATTAATCTGCCACAGAGGGAGACATAGCAAACATATTCCATACATAATACAATAATAGAATGTTTAAATTGGACTATACAACATATGCCGATCACCAAAGTCCATGACAAAGAATTGACTATTGATGTTTGTTCTGCAACATTGACACTTTTTTGATAATATTGGTACTTTGTCTATTTGTGAACTCTGATCACACTATTACATTATTTATCAATCATTATCTGTTAGTAAAACACAGGGTGAGATTTACACTTACAATCTAGTACAGCTGTGCATGGTAGAAATCATAAAGGATAAGAAAGGCACCTCTAAGTGCAGTATTAAAAGATTTATTACAAGCACAAGGGGATAAAAACACTTACAAGATTGTTGAGAGATAGGCATATAATGGTATGTCCTCATGCAGATCGCTGTGTCATTCATCTGTCGGGGGGGGGGAGAGAGAGAGCCATCCTGCAAGGCCAGATGTATATTAATCCAATGAATCTAATGCGTTAAATGTTTGAAAGTGCGATTGGAGATCAAGTTCCAAAGATTCTATATAGATAATGGTACCAACATCCCGTTTAGTTTAGAAAATAACAAAGTTCAGGATATGGGATTTGTGTGTGAATACAGCATCATCATTGTCTTGAATAGGGATTTTGTGTATATACCTATGACCTTGAATATAACTGTATTCACTACTTTTATCTATCTGTGTTTCCAAATAAATGATTTGTATTTTTATATCAATAAATTGTGTGTGTTTATGATACGTACCTTTAAAATCCCATATCCTGAACTTTGTTATTTTCTAATGTGTTAAATGTGTTATTTGCTCAGCCACAATACTATGGTCCTGGCCCTTTAAAAAACCGACACATATCGATATACACAACTCTTATATATCCTGCAAAGTGTACTCAAATCTCATACTCTATGAACATCAGTTCATATATGCTCCCCATTACCATTGCATGCACCAGAGCTGCACCCAGACTATCATCAATTTCCAGTTTTTCTACGATACGATCTATGAGTATATGCCCAGCACAGATTGCATTATGAACAGGCCTTGGCTATACACTCCCGGATCCAGAACCACCCAAACAGCTAGTCCGCACTCCTCCCCTCTCTCTCTCACCCAATCAGAAAATACATACCCCTCCCCTTTCTCCTCCCCTTTACCTCTTATAAGCCCGTTGGGCAAACATGGGCATAGGTCTGACGAAGGAGCCGCGCATGCTCCGAAATGCATTACCCTCCATTATCCTCACCTGATGTCACATCAGCTGTGTGCACTCCAGCTTGGTTCTGGAACCCGGGCTGCATCATTGATTCTTTGCTCCCTCGCTCCTCCTCGTCACAAGGGAGTCTGAATGACACAGTGATCCGCATGAGGACATACCATTTTATGCCTATCTCTCCTTACAATCTTGTGGGGGGGTTTTATTCCCTTGTGCTTGTAATAAATCTTTTAATACTGCACTTTGAGGCACCTTTCTTGTCCTTTATAAACCTCCAGAGCTGCTTCTTCCCATACAAGAGCTGCCCTCAGTGCCATCTCTCCACGGCTACTAAAGGACCGGACACCCATCCTCACCAGAGCATCCTCATCTCTCCCCCTTTCTTCATGGTAGCCAATCGACTTCTAACTTTTGGCTTGTTCAGTTAAGCTTTGGCAATAAAACCTGCAAGCGGATTGGTTTCTTTGCAGAATTGCTCCAGATTTTGCACTCCAGTTTTAGTAAATAAACTTCACAATATTGTATCACATTCATATTATTAATATTAGGTTTATATTTATTTATCTTTATTATTATTAACCTATGTTTGTAATAATGATGGATGCATCTAAGCTTCTGTTGGTACAGTTTGCTTCTTTTACTGCTTGCTGTTTAATAAATGTTGGTTATGTGTTAATAGTAGGACACTACCACCCCAGGGTAATATTTTATATGATATATATATATAATATATATATATATATATATATATATATATATATATAGTAATACAGCTATGCCTCAAGCATTGGGGTATAAATGTACTATATTTATAATATATAGGTGCACATCATTACATCTATGTTATGAGCATGCCTTTGCATTTACAAGTGTACATTCAAACATTTTTTTTGTTTTGGATAGATTAGGGAAGGGTAAAAGCCTGTATCTGTTTGTTACTGCCATCTAGGGTTCGGTTAGAGAGATTTACCTTCACTCCCTGTCCTGCTGACAATGTCGTACCAGACAATACGTTAGGAGAATGCTCTAATGACAACACAGACAAAAAAAAAATTCTTTAGTGAAAGGCTAGAATCCCCTTTCAGATAATTCTTTCTGTGCCCCTTTGCAGACCTTCCCTTCCTGCCTTGTGAAACCACTATGATTAAGACAGGAAGTGAGGGTAAATAAATCTCTAACAGAGAATAAAAGAATAGCAGTAAAAACAAAAAAGGAGGTGTAATCCTTCTGCCCTGTATCCCAAACTGGAAAATAAGTGTTTAACATAACATGCATTATATTTGAAGCAGAACTAAGCTTTTCTGTTTCTTGAATGTTTTTGCTACATATTAGAAAAAAATATGCATGTTTGCAAATACATTTATAATTTGTTTTAATGTGCTTTAGAGTTGCTGTTGGAGTAATCGCTAAATGCTGAATTAGGCATCATTGGCAGGTAATAGACCTTTCCCCATCTCCTCCTAAATATGTCAGACCCTACTGACAAGACAAGAAGGGGTAGTGTACTTTGTTTTGCTGTCCTTTTTTGTCTCCTCCCACACCCTCTATGCAGCATTTGTCCAGTGTGATGAAAGGACCACCCTAATCTTGTACAGGTAGGCTATATAGGGCTACATGTTTTCTAATGGTGGTCCTGCATGTGAGTCTTTATTGCTCATTTTTGTTTTGGAAGAAACCTACAGAAAGTGAAGGAATATCTTCCAACACCAACAAAGGGATGAGAAATACATTTTGTCAGTTAATATTTAATTACTGCAAAACTGATAATGACTAATAAACTAGAGACAAAACTTTTTTTTTTAATTTTGGATAGAGAAAGGGAGGGTTACAATGCCTGTCAGATTATTTTTTCCCCATCTGTGTCCCATTTTAGAAATTTCCCTTCACTTCCTGTCCCATTGCCAAGAGAGTATGTGAGAGGAAATCCCTCTAAATTAAGAGAATTCATTGGGGACCCCTAGGTCACCATAACTATTGTCCCTATTAGAAGATTTACCCTCTATTACTTTTCTGGGGAAAACCCAAAATATGGGATTTTCTTTCACTTTCAATGATCATGGTAAAGTCAAAGAGAGAAGATGAAGCTCCTTAAAGCGGAGTTCCTCCCATCCCTCAGCAAAAAGCCGGTTCCCTACTGTGCATGCACGAAGCGCACTGCGTTTTCTGAATGACGTGGCAGCGGGGGAAGGAAGAGGGGGCTGAACTTCTGAGTGATCTTACTGCAATGAGATATCTCGGAAGTGGGGACAGGTACATGTCAAAAACAGGTACCCGCTCCCCCTCCCCCTGAAAGGTACCAAATGTGGCACCTGACGGAGGGGGAAGCAGATAAGCGGAGCTTCCACTTTTGGGTGGAACGCCGCTTTAAAGACCCGTACACATGAGTCAAATGTTGGGCAACAGTGACCGGTTCAATAGAATACGTCCAACAATCGGCCCATGTGTAAGGCATCCGGTCTGACAGAAGCCAGCCATTCGGACAAGCATGCAGGAAAATTAGCGGGAAAATTAGCAGTCGATCGGCTCCCAATCAGTGCTCTTAGCCAATGGCTGAGAGAGCTTACCATAGTGTTCTGGCGGGGGCCTAAAGAGCAGCAGGGAAAATCACTGTACTAACATCAGATCGTTAGTACAGTGGCTCCAACTGGAGCTGTCAGTTTTTTTTTTTTCGTTCAACCCAGCGGTTGAGCAAGCGGATCCACAGGTGGAGTCTGTCCGTGTAAAAGAGACCTTATTTTTTATTTTTTTTACCCCTACTGTTCCTTGTTTACATTTTTTCCTCTAGCAAGGAGAAAAAGATACAGGTGTTGATTTACTAAAGCTGGAGAGTGCAAAATCTGGTGCAGCGTTGCATAGAAACCAATCAGCTTCCATTTTTTTTTGGCAAAGCTTAATTGAACAAGCTGAAGTTAGAAGTTGATTGGCTACCATGCACAGCTTCACCAGATCTTGCACTCTCCTATCTTAGTAAATCAACCCCACAGTGTATCTCTTCCTCCAATTAAGAGTAGAAAAAAAAGCACAGGTGCAAGCTGTACAATAACTGATCACTGTGATAGCCAATAAGATTCTATCATAGCGATCAGGTGATTGGGAACAAGGCCTCCCCAATTTCCAACCTATAGTAGGAGAACCTCAGTTAAAGATCGGTCTCTGTGCTGGGAGTGCACTGTGGCACGAGCTCTCAGCACAAACACAGAGGTGCATATACTGTATATGGCCAGATGGAAGAAGACCCACTTTCGTGAATATGCATATATGCATAGACTCGTCGGTAAGGGGTTAATTTAGAGGTTCTACAATATATTCTATAATGAACAAAGTATTGATACTATGCAGGGCTTGATTTACAATTTTCAGCTACTCAATAATAGTGTGAAAAAATATGCAATCATAGCAGAAGCAAAAACAAACATTCACACAGTAGCATAATCAGAGATTGTGCATGATTAATTTTCATCTCAGCAAACCCTATAATGGGTGATAATGGAAGTGATATAAATGCTACCTTCTATAGTAGATGAATAACTTTTTAAAAAATTCTAATCAAATTGATTATATCTATGTTTCTCGAGTGTATTACCTGTTAAGTTGGGAGTAACAGTAGCATATTTTAGTGCCCACAGCCACAAATGACCTTTCAGTGGCAGAATATAATATCCCCTAGCCTTAATTAAAACTTTTTTTTTTACAAAAGACCAGGTTTGGGTGTTTCTAAGAGAGTAAAATTAAGTTAATAGGTTTATGACCAGAGGCTTTCCTAAGAGATATGACAGTATGGGTGAAAATGCATTATACTAATTTCATAGGAGACATATGCTGTTTTTCTTATATCTGTAGTTGTAACAATTCAGTCAGTTACAATTGTAGATTTTTATTGGTGGTTTTGGGACCTTAGTGCAAGAAAATGTAGCAGTAAAAAGTCTATTATTATTTAAAGGTTTAATAGATGCAGTATGGGTAACAAGGCAGCTGTGATGTAGCTATGATTTTTAACAGCTTAGAATTGAGCAAAAATAGAATCAAGGGATTAGATGTTATTATAAAGGGTAATTGTAGCTATGTAATGGACATTCAAATATTTACATATTCTTAAAGCAGAACTTCGTTCAGTTCACCTTGCATTGTACATGAGGACACCAAAGGCCTGCTCACATAACAAGAGCATCAGAAAATGGACAAAATGTTGCTGTGGAGCAAGGAACGAAGTATTTCACCTTCGTTACCCTCTAGATTAAACAAGCAATAAACACTCGCAGTGCTCCCCCATTTCAGCTGTATTGTACTGAATTGTAAAACAGAGCAGGTACAGCTGGCAGGAGGTGAGCAGAGTTATTGAGAGAATGACTTGAACTTCTGCTGTAAACTTTGAGGATAAACTGCTTCACAATGTCTGTAGCTACAAAGGTCAGTGAGGGATTTAAAGCTCATTTACTACCCGTTAAAAATTAGCGAATGTTCATAGCCTGGCCACAGTTGCACTTTAAAATATTGTGAATTAAATCCCAAGTTTAAACCTTTCACACTAGTATGTTGTAGTAAGGCACATTCACTTAACATTGTCATGGCAACACATGAAACATAATGCGGTGTGTTGCAGTACCATTCATTTTAAATGGTACTTGGATGCACTTAGGCAATGCACCAAAGTCAAGTGCTGAGGTAAGCCTAGTCAGTCACCTGCTTTTGGCAAACAGTTCAATCCTCAACATAACAAAACAGAGAGCAAACAATGGTGATCAAGTTGCCAAAGTTCCTCACTCTGATCACACCAAGCCTGCTGTTTGCTCTCTGTCCCCTTAATATTGTGTTTAGTCACACAGAAATATTCATATCCATACATACAAGGGATCTTCATCACACTCCCTTTTCCCCGGTGGGAGATATCTGGAGCACTTCTAATAAGTTTACATGTGCTTGCTAGGGATGAGCCGAACACCTCCGGGTTCGGTTCGCACCAGAACCTGCGAACGGACCGAAAGTTTGCGCAAATATTCAAACCCTATTAGTTACAATGGACGCGAACATTTGAATCTAAAGTGCTAATTATAACGGCCAATATGCATGTTAATGTCATAAAACAGGTTTGGGGACCCGGGTCCTGCCCCAGGGGACATGTATAAATGCAAAAAGAAGTTTTAAAAACTGAAGTTTTTTTCGGGAGCAGTCATTTTAATGATGCATAAAGTGAAAAAAAAAGTGAAATATTCCTTTAAATATGGGTACCTGGGGGGTGTCTAAAGTATGCCTGTGAAGTAGCATGTGTTTCCCGTGTTTAGAACTGTCCCTGCAAAAAATGACATTTGTAAAGGAAAAAAAGAAGCCATTTAAAACTGCTTGCGGGTTTAATGTCGTGTCTTGTCCTGGCAATATGGATGAAAATCTTTGAGAAAAATGGCATGGCTACCCCATCACCCCCCCCCCCACCACCACCACCCCAGCCCATTACCAGCCCCTTTGGGTCTTGTATGGATATTAAGGGGAACCCCGCACCCAAAATAAAACCCTATACCTACAACCCTATATACTCTGAACAGCAGTATACAGGCGGTGCAAACAAGACAGGGACTGTAGGTTTGTTCTTAAGTAGAATCTGTTTCTAATTTTGAACAGGTACATTTTTAAGTGTAGCTCCATCTAAAAAAAACTATTTTTAAGCTTTTTGGAGAACATAGGGAAGGGTTATCACCCCTGTAACATTTGTTTTGCTGTCTGTGCACCTGTTCAGAACATTTCACCTCACTTTCCGTCCCAATGACAAATGTTTTTGGAAAAGTGGGGTTTTTATTGAAACAAGGATTGGTGATAAAGCATCAGTAGAGAGGAGATACCTTTTTCCCAAATTAAATCTAACAGAATAGACTTTCCATTCCTAGGGGTAGATTTCCTCTCACTTCCTGTTTTCTCCTTCCGTTTGCAAGTAGGAGTCGTTTGTAAGTTGGATGTTTGAAAGTAGGGACCTGCCATATATACTCTGCAGAAATTTTCCCCCGTTAGATGTTGGTGTTGCCACAACACTGTAAGCCCTCACAGTTACTCTTGGTGGGCACAGGAATGGGCCCTGCTGTGAATTATTAGATTAAGAATTGTAATTGCATGCACCTGTTGAACAGGGCAGAAAAATTGGGCCTTTGGTGGTGGTGGTGGACGGTGTTGCCACAACACTGTAAGCCCTCACAGTTACTCTTGGTGGGTGGAGAAATGGGCCCTGCTGTGAATTATTAGATCAAGATTTGTAATTACACGCCCCTGTTAAACAGGGGCTGAAAAATTGGGCTTTTGGTGGTGGTGGTGGACGGTGTTGCCACAAGACTGTAAGCCCTCACAGTTACTCTTGGTGGGCGCAGGAATGGGCCCTGCTGTGAACTATTAGATCAAGATTTGTAATTACACGCCCCTGTTAAACAGGGACTGAAAAATCGGGGCTTAGGCACTGGTGCTGGTGCCACAACACTGCAACTCCTCACAGATACTGTACTTGGAGCACATCAGTCAGACCTGTTGCAAAGCATTGCATAACATTTTTTAATTACACGCCCCTGTTAAACAGGGGCTGAAAAATTGGGCCTTAGGCACTGGTGCTGGTGCCACAACACTGCAACCCCTCACAGATACTGTACTTGGAGCACAGCAGTCAGACCTGTTGCAAAGCATTGCATAAAAAATTGTAATTACACGCCCCTGTTAAACAGGGGCTGAAAAATTGGGCCTTAGGCACTGTTGCTGGTGCCACAACACTGCAACCCCTCACAGATACTGTACTTGGAGCACAGCAGTCAGACCTGTTGCAAAGCATTGCATAAAAAATTGTAATTACACGCCCCTGTTAAAAAGGCGCTGAAAAATTGGGCCTTAGGCACTGGTGCTGGTGCCACAACACTGCAACCCCTCACAGATACTGTACTTGAAGCACAGCAGTCAGACCTGTTGCAAAGCATTGCATAAAAATTTTTTAATTACACGCCCCTGTTAAACAGGGGCTGAAAAATTGGGCCTTAGCCACTGGTGGTGGCACCCAGAAACAAAAATGTTCTTCCAAGCTATCATCAGGATCATTGAGGAGGAAGAGCATAGTCAGTCAACATAACAGGACAGTCACTCAGAATCAGCATAGGCAGCATAGTCTTGAAGGGATGTGACATTTCAAAATAAATTATTCTGTTATACCAGCTTCAGGTGCCTGGTAGCTGGTGGTGATCCAAGACTGATTCATCTTTATGAAGGTCAGTCGATCAACTGAGTCAGTGGACAGGCGCACCCTGTGATCGGTGACAAAGCCTCCAGCAGCACTGAATGTGCGTTCGGAAAGAACGCTGGATGCAGGACAGGCCAGTAGCTCAATTGCATACTGTGCAAGCTCTGGCCAGTGATCCATCCTCAAGACCCAGTAAGCCAGAGGATTTTCGGTGGGAAAGGTGTCCAAGTCTGACCTTGCCCCTAGGTATTCCTGCACCATGTATATCAGACGCTGGCGATGGTTGCTGGAACCGATCATACCTTGGGGCTGCGGACTAAAAAATTGTCTGAACGCATCGGTCAGACGTCCACCTTCCCCACTGCTCCTTCTGCTACTGACCGAAGCCTCAGCAACTCGTCATCCAGGACCAGGAGTTTGTAATCTCCCAGTCTCTGGGAACGTGTTGCACAGACATTTCTGAAAGGCCTCCCGGAGATGTCTCATCCTCTGCTCCCTCTGCGACGGCAAGATAAGATCTGCAACCTTACCCTTGTACCGTGGATCAAGGAGAGTGGCTAGCCAGTAATGGTCCCTCTTCTTGATCCGAAGAATACGAGGATCCTTCTGCAGGCTTTGCAGGATCAGGGAGGCCATACAACGTAAGTTAGCTGAGGCATTCGGTCCGGAGTCTTCTGGGTCACTGAGGACGACATGATCCGCAGCCACCTCCTCCCAGCCACGTACAAGTCCACTGGTTTGTTGGGACTGTAAATCATCCCTAAAAGACTGCTGCTGCTGCTGATGATGCTGAGTGCCAGGCTCCACCTCCATGCTGACACAATCCTCCTCCTCCTCCTCATCCTCTTCCTGTGTGATGGGTGGGAGAGAAGGAACACTGTCTGGATAAAGGGGGCCTTGAGAGGCAAGGAAGTCCTCCTCTTCCTGCCTCTGTTCTGCCTCAAGTGCCCTGTCCATTTCCCCTGCAGCGTATGCTCCAACAGGTGGACAAGAGGTACAGTGTCACTGATGCATGCACTGTCATTGCTCACCATCCTCTTGGCCTCCTCAAATGGTGACAGGACAGTGCATGCATCCCTGATCATGCTCCACTGGCGTGGGGAAAAAAATCTAAGCTCCCCTGACCCTGTCCTGGTGCCGTAGTCGCACAGGTACTCATTGATGGCCCTCTGCTGTGTGTGCAGTCTCTGCAGCATGGCCAACGTTGAGTTCCACCTGGTGGGCATGTCACATATAAGGCGGTTCTTGGGCAGGTTCAACTCCTTTTGCAGCTCAGCCAGCCGAGCACTGGCATTATATGATCGGCGGAAATGCACACAGACTTTCCTGGCCTGCCTCAGGACATCCTGTAAGCCTGGGTACCTGCCCAAGAACCACTGCACCACCAGGTTAAGGACGTGAGCCATACAGGGCACATGGGTCAGCTGTCCCTTTCGCAGGGCGGAGAGGAGGTTGGTGCCATTGTCACAAACCACCATTCCTGGCTTAAGCTGGCGTGGCGTCAACCACCTCTCGGCCTGCCCCTGCAGAGCTGACAGAACCTCTGCCCCAGTGTGGCTGCTGTCCCCCAAACACACCAGCGCAAGCACAGCATGGCATCTTTTTGCCTGCATACTTGCGTAGCCCCTTGGACGCCAACGGAGCACCGCTGGTTCAGAGGACAGAGCACTCGAAGAGGCCATGGAGGAAGAGGAGGGGGTGGAGGAGAGAGGTGTGTCACAACCAGTAGTAGCATTTTGGAGGCGTGGTGGCGAAACAACCTCCAACACTACTGCACCTTGTCCTGCATCCTTCCCAGCTGCCAAAAGAGTGACCCAATGGGCCGTGAAAGACAGGCAACGTCCCTGTCCATGCCTGCTGGACCATGAGTCAGCAGTAATATGCACCTTACCGCTGACCGCCCTGTCCAGCGAGGCATGGACATTGCCTTCCACATGCCGGTAGATAGCCGGAATCGCCTTCCGTGAGAAAAAGTGGCGTTTGGGAACCTGCCACTGAGGAACCGCAAATTGAACAAACTCACGGAAGGGGCCGAGTCTACCAACTGAAAAGGCAGCAGTTGAAGTGCTAGCAATTTAGCCAAGCTAGCATTCAACTGCTGGGCATGTGGATGGAAAGAGTGAACGGAGTACTCACTGGGGCTGAGGTGTAAGTTACGAAGGAGAATCCTCACATGCTTCATGAACTGGCAGGCACTCAAAGGATTGAACGGAAAGGGTAGAAGGGGACCAGAGTCCGGCTGTTCAGGCAGGAATGAGAGCAGACGATTAAGCATGGTCACTGGACACCAGGCATTGCCAGTCCTATAGAGATGGATGTCTACCCCAGAGCCTGCCTGCTGGGTCTTGAATACCGTGAGGTGAAGAACGAAATGATCTTAATGGCGAACCAAGTGACGTCTGCGTAGGATTTGACCGCCTGAGTTGTTATAGGTGAGCTCGCTAGGCTGCAAGAACCCGTAGTAGGCCAGGTAGATGGCTGCTTGTATGACCAGGCTGGGGAGGACACCAAAAGGGGAACCGGCAAGCATGGTGGACATATCTCTATAGATGGTACTTGTAATAGGAAGACGTTTGGCTTTAACTACCGGCTGCGGCTTTTGGATGCCGCGCAGGAAGGCTCGGATCGCATGGGATGCAAACACAGGCGGTTTTGTGGGATCTTAAAGCACCAGAAAGTGCTGTATGCTGGCTAAGTATAGCTGGATAGTGTTGTAGGATATGACTAACTGACTATGGCAATATGAGACAAAGCACAAAATGTGCCTGGTGTCTGTTGGTGTGGCTACTGAGCAGGTAGCTAGGAACTTGTTAAACACGTCCCAAGCTATACGGTAGGCTTTGAGTGAGTTATGGGACAGAGAATGGTTGATAAACTGGGTGGCTCCATGTAGATGCTGCTCTAGTCCAGGGTCAGCTGAGACCAAACCGGGATAGGGGCTGACACCAGATCGGCTTCGGGAACCTGCCATAAGAAGGAGACGAAATTAAGGTGTGACAGTGCGTCTGCTGCAAGGTTGTATTTACCTGGGATGAATGTACAGTGAACATTAAATTGATGCTGCAGAGACAGCTGTACCAGCCTGCGTAAGAAGGACATCACCAAGAGTGACTTGGACCTGCCTTTATTAATAATATCCGCTGTGGCCTGATTGTCGGTGATGAAGCCTACAGTTTGTCCAGTCCAGTTATGACCCCAGAGCTGGGCGGCTGCCACGATCGGGTAGAGTTCGAAGAGGGAGGAAGTCCGGCTAAAGCCGGGGATTAACTGTATCTGTGAAGAACAGGGTCCAGCAAACCAATGGTGGCCAAAAATAGCCGCAAAGCCTTTGGAGGCTGCGGCATCTGTCACCACCTGCGGTGAGAGGGGCGAGATAGCAGGTATAAACATAGATATGCCATTCCAGGTGGAAAGGAACTGCTCCCACATTGCCAAGTCTGCTATGGCCGCGGTGTCCAGGCTGAGAATCTGGTCGGGGTCTTGTGCCTGTGAGAGATAGACCAATAGGCGTGAGACGAAGGAGCGACCCTGGGGAATGATCCGCATGGCGAAATTAAACATGCCCAATAGCGACTGGAGCTGTCTTCTTGTACACCCTCTTGTATGGGTGAACTCTTGGAGAACTGACCTAATGCGGGTTAATTTGTTGAGGGGAAGGCTGGCCTGCATGGAGCAAGTGTCCAGGATGACTCTGAGAAAGGCGATGGAGTGTGTTGGCCCGTAGACCTTGTGTTCAGCAATGGGGACATTGAGATTCCCGAAGACGACTCTCAACTTGCTGAGGTCTACTCGTGGCACACCGGGCTGCTCTATTAACAAGAAGTCGTCCAGGTAATGTATAACTTCCTGACACTGGGCTTTGTGTAACAGAATCCAGGTAAGGGATTGTGCAAATATGTCGAAGAGCCAGGGGCTGCTTCTAGCGCGAAATGTCAGCTTGGTAGCGAAATAGTACACGTCTCTCCATTTAATACCATGCCAGCACCAGAGGGACGGGTGGATAGGCAAAAGTTTAATGGCATCTGAGATATCAGCCTTGGATAGCCAGGCACCTGTGCCTGCTTTAAGTATGGCCTGGATTGCCATGTCAACAGAGGCGTACTTCAAGGAGAACTCTTCAGAGTGGATCAGGGAATTCAGGCTGGGAACGTGTGAAGAATGAGGCGCAGAAAGGTCGTACACCAAACGGACTTTATTTGAGAACTTGCCCTTGACAAGCCCTAGGGCTAACTCTCCAGGTGTTGAAAGGGGGCTGCGTGAAGCCTCGCTCTAGTTCAGATAGCAGCAACTGATTTATGGCCTGCTCGTCGGTGGCCGCTGAGCGGAGATTCCTGCACTCATAAGTTGTGTGGGGCAGGGAGATGAGGCCGGTGTGAAAGCCTGCTGTAAATCCTTGGATGAGGAAGGTGGCTAGTGAGGGGGTGGGGTGTGAGGTGAGATAGAATCCCAACCACAGGACATCTATACAGCTTAGTCATGAGTTCTTTAGCTTAACCTCACACAGATTTCCCAGATGCGCCCTGTGGCATATGACACAGACATGAAGCAGGTGGCATTGGCTAAAATTACATGAGCCGAAGTTATAATTGTTGTAGATGGCTGCTCCTCCAACGGTTCAAACTTATCTACCTGGGGCTTCTGTACCGGGGGGGAAGGGGCTTGAAATGATGGCAGAACAACTCCGTGTCCATGAGGCTCCAGTCCGTGGCTGACTGAAATTGCGCCAGCCTGGCAGCTGCCTTTGTGGAGAAGGAACAATGGTAATCGTAGAACGAAAACCCTCCGTATTTGTAGCCCAGATCCTGCTGGGGGAGGCTGAGCATATGACATCCCTGAGCATCCCGAAGGCTAGCGCAAACTCTGGAACAGACAACTAGGGTCTTTGGCCTTGAGGACCACTGAGACATCTCCCCAGGTTTAGGCCTTGTTTTCTGCCAGGTCGTGGACAGAAATGAGTAGGGAGGCAAGGTTGATGTCCTTGCCGTCCAGGATGTCCTTCCTTATGCTGTCTGGAACTAAATGTGCTGGGCAGACAACAGGGCTTTCCCTGTGGTACCTGTCGGAAGTGGTGTCAGAAGCTGTACTGTGGTTGGGTCAGGGATAGTCGTGGCCGGGCGAGCCTCTAAGAGTGCCACTCTAGCCTGGACGTCCGTGACTGTGTTTGCCAAGGATGACACCATGGTGTGGAGTTGCGATATGGCAGCGTAAATTGATTGGAGAGAAGCCTGTTGAGTACTGGGCCCAGCTGTGGTTGGTGGGGGGAAGAGGAGCCTGAAAAGCTCTGCCTTCCTGGCTGTGGCGGGGAAAGGCACACCCCTGCGCCTTAGTTCTGCCGTCAGCTTGGGGATGGTCCATCCCCTGAGGGACTGCACGCTGCCACTCACTGACGCTGGGGAAGGTGACAGGGGGGTGGTGAGGTCTTTGCTGCCAGCTTGAGACATGGCTCTAGGTGGCTTGTACCCTAGATGTGATGTCCTGTCTCTCCAAGGTCGCAAGATGGTCGACCGGACCTGTTGAGGGTGACATAAGTCAAGATTGTTTCTATTTCCTACACCAACATACGTACCCAGCTCCTAGCCTTCAAAGGATGGGTGTATACACATATGTATATATGCATACGTATATGTTTGCTTATATATATATTTTACCTGGAAAAATACCGTCCAACCTGGTGCAGGGTGGACCTACTGAACTTGACTGACCTGGAGAGAGAAACAACAGATGACAACTGGTGAGGAGTTTGACTAACTAACTCTAAAAGATGAGTTAAGTAACTGACTCGTGTAACTCCGTAACGTGTTTAGGCGATTTTGTTGGTTTGAAGTGGTTTTGAGGCGTGAAAATGAAGGCCAAGCCAACTGGGGCACACCAAGGCGAATCGATGCATCACGGATGCCACTGGATTTGAATCGGAGCGCAGTACATGACAATGAAATTAAATGAAAATGAGAACTTTTGCCATGACAGAGTCACGAAACGGTCATGTCGCAACTGCGACCAACAACGAACCAGACTCTGGAGCATGAACTAATACATGTGGGAGAAGAGGCTCTGTAGTCCCTGGCAGGGCAGAATTATTGGGCAAGTCTAGTGTATTGTCACGCAGCATGCGGCCAAATGAGGAATGTGAGAATACACTAGAATCTGAGCTGCTGCTATAAGAACCTACATCAACATAAATAAATTTATAATTTGCGTCTGCCACTGCCATTAATACCAACGAAAAATATTTTTTGTAATTAAAAAATTGGTTCCCACTAGCTGGAGGCTTGAGGATGCGTACATGTTTGCCATCAATGGCTCCAAGACAGTTGGGGAAGTTGCATCTCTCCCAGAATAGGTCCGCTATCATCAGCCATTCTTCTGGTTTGGGCTTCTTCATCACAATGTCTTTCAGTTCTTCCCATATGACTAGGCAGGTATCATGGACAATGCCACAAATCGTTGATTTTCCAAACTTAAATTCATAGTGCAAACTTCCAAAGGAATTCCCTGTTGCTAGGTACCTAAAATGACAAAAAAAAAAACAAATCATTATGTTGTCCTTTATTTTTCAGTGCGGTACATACAGACAAGATGGCGTAGCATGCGTGATGCTTACAGAAAATACATGAGGCACCTCAGAGAAAAACGGAGTGGCTCGGGGGCAGCGCCTAGGGTACCTTATATGTATGCCAGGGACTTGGATTTTCTACAACCCATAGTGGAGATGAGGGAGTAAGTTTTCATTTACATCATCTATGTAACGCAAAATCTGGTAATCATCAATATGCCGAGTTCATTTTTAAAATTTTTACTCTAAAAAACAGGACAGAATCTAGTTGGGAGGAGCAAGATGTTTTGGAGGAAGAACAAGAAGAACAAACAGAGGAGGAAGCACACATTGATATTCCAGAAGACACAGAGGATTTAGCACTAATCCAAACCTCTTCCAGTCTCTGGGAAACTCAGCCAGAAGAAGAATGTTGAGGGGCAGAGGAGGCTGTTCCTGGGCCATCCTCTGCTCCTGCACAAATTGATCAGCCTGGCAGAGTGCCACGGAGGCGCCCAGCAATATCCCAACCAGACCTAAGTGAGCGCTTATTAGACATGTTAAAAAACATGACAGGAAAGATGGATGCATTTTTATGTCCCAATACAATCCTGGCGCTCAGTTTTGTACCCCTAATTAAAAAGATACCCCCAGAGCGGTACTATGAAATGCGCAAAACTATAGAAAAAAATGCTGCACTCCTTCTCCCAGCCACAGGAGGAAGCTGCATTTAAATACCCAAATGTGCCCCAACCAAGACCTCCCCATCACTACCCAAGATACCCGCACTACCTTGAGCAGCAACACCATCCTTATCCCTATAATCCACCATCATATCCCTCAAGTTATGACAGGCCAATCTCCAGATATGAAGGGCCACCCAGTAACCTTCCCTATCCCATCCCATCCCCACTTCCTTCAATTAGGGCCCCCCCAAACTCAGGGTATGTATGGGCAAAGTCAACATGGGGAGGCTAGGCCTGCTCACCACACTGCCAGTGATGACCCAGCTTCCACTACGGAATACTCCTATGATGCCCCTTTTCAAAAAACAAATCAAAATCTGTGATGAGGTCTGTTCTGGGTTAAGGACCAACATGACACATTTTGATAGAATAGGGAAGAGGCCTAATTGACAGGCTAGTTTTTTGATTTTAAGTTATTGCAGAGTTAATTTATGTTTTATACATGGGTAAAGTTTATATTTTTATCATATTTTATGATACGTGAATAAATGATTATTCCTACATTTTTTGTGCGGTCATGTTTTGACAAATACCCAGGTTAAAAAACCTTGCTTGCAGTTCGATGAGCTCGGGCCGCTGAGGGATGGCCGGAGCAGGCGGAGCAGAACTTGCTGTGTTCAGAAGAATAGAGAAACCAGGAGCCAGGCTAGGGGTCATACACAGGTAGATCAGTCCAGAGAATACACAGGGGCGAGGTCAAACATAGGCAGGGTCCAGGTACAAGCCGAAGGTCAAGCCGGGAGATCAGGAGCAGGCCAAGGGTCAGGCTAGGAGATCAGGAAGCAAGGTCAAGGCAACCCAGGTCACAACGGGTATCTCAGATCAGGAAGCAAGGTCAAGGTTACAGAAGGGAGCTGAGGAGATAATCCAGCACTGTCCTGTGGTTACAGGCCAGCTTAAATAGGGCCACTGGCACCAGCGTCTGTCACGCCAGTGTGCGCCACCGCGCACGCGCAGTATTGCACGTGCGTGTGCGCTAATGCACACCGGTATGCGCCAATGTGCGCTGATGTGCACTTGTATGCGCCAATGCACACTGATGCACACCGGTATAAGCCAATGTGCGCTGATGCACGGCGCATGCTCGTTCACGTCTTGGGATCCTCCGTAGGCTTTAAAATTATTTTAAAAATGTTTCACACATTTTCTGGCATATCAATGGCCCCCTACCTGCAAAGTACTCCAGATATTTTTCTAACTTTGTGGGCACTTTGGGGGGGCAAGCCAGGATGGCCAGGGTGAAGTGCTGTCAGGTTTGATTAATCAGGAAATCCAACTGAGGCAACATTTCCTATCATTTCGTATCATTTTTACATAGAAAATTGTGCACAATGCAGCAGGCAAGCACAATATGGTTGAGTTTATATTTCACCATATGGATTGGTGTTAGAAATAGCCAGTAGTTAAAAACCCTCTGGTCCGGGGTGAGGGTCCTCATGGGAAATGGCCTCATCAGATGTTCTCCTAGCCCAAACGCTTCATCAGCGACGAAAACAAATGGACCAGCCACGTTGTCTTCCGCAGGTGGTAAGCCCAAGCTGCCATTCTGGAGCCGTCTGCAGAACTCCGTCTGGTTGATGACTCCACCATCCGACATCCAGCCATTCTTCCCCACGTCCACATACAAATACTTCAAATACTTGTACTTGTATGTTGCTGACACCACCACCAACATCACAATACTATTAAACCCCTTGAATTTATAATAGTATTACCCCGAGTTGGGAGGAGGGACGATGTGGACGTGTTTCCCATCGATTGTCCCTCAGCAGTTAGGAAAGTCCCACCACTGGGCAAACTGGGTGGCCACAGTCTGCCATTCCTGTGGGTTTGAAGGAAACTGTGGAGTCAAAAAAAAATTGTACTTTTGCACATAACATTGCAAACATTCTTTGTCAACATAATAACATTTATTGAAATGAGTATTTAAAGACAAAAGTATAAGGTCCACTTATCAGATTCCTCACACCCTCTGATGGTGGGGGGTGGGTAGATGTTTTGGACAGGTAGATCTCTCCACTTCATTGAGATCTGAATGCATAAATAATATGTGTTACTTTGGCCAGCCCACTGGACAGGTAAGAAGTGTCATAATACCAAAATATGAATACACACTGTCCTAATTGAAGCACATTTTTATATTCTGCAATTATCTATCAAGATAATAGAAGAACAAATCTTTACAGTACCATTTGAAAGTATTCAGGCAGGCCCTTGCACTACATGCTTTGTTGAATTCATCCATAAATATGAACACGAAAGAGGTAGGTATAGTGTGTATGGGCTTGGCAAAGTCAGCAGATAGAGGATTGGTATCAGATGACTTAGCGGTTGGGGGGGGGGGGGAGGGAGGGCTCCAAATGAGTTTGGGCCCCCCAAAAAATAAATATTGCACGTTAAGGAAAACAAATAACATTTAAATACATTTTAGGGGGTGTTTAGGGTAAGTACTACAATGGAGCTGAGAAAAAACATTGTTAAGTGACTAGCCTAGGTGTGTATGGCCCAGGATAGCATACTGGGGAGGTTAGTGAAGGCAAATATGCATGAAGGACAAAAAAGGAACTTTAAAAGCTTCCAGCATGCATGAGGCCAAAGAGGACATTCACAGCATATTACAATCATGGTAATTATGGAATGATGAAATAAATACTATACATTAGCAAACATTAAATATATAGAATGTGATGTTAAAGGATAAAACTTACCCTAATATTGCCCTTCTGCAGGACCTGTATGATGGCAAAACAGGTCTCTGGAATAAGGATCCCCAGAGCCTGGGGGTAGATGCCTGTCGAGAACTTGATATCCTGCAGACTTCTCCCCATCGCCAAGTACCGCAAGGTGGCCTCCAGCCTTTGCTTGGGAGTGATGGCTTGCTGCATGCAGGTGTACTGCTTCATAATATAAAGGGACAGCAAAGCCAACAGATGGTGAAAAACAGGGTCTGTCACCCGGAGATAATTCCTGAAATCATCAAGATTGTTCACCTGGATCTCCCGCAACAAAGGCATGTGCGAGAATTTTTCACGCTGGAGCAACCAATTCTTCGTCCATGAACGCCTCCTCATCCTGTTCATGGACTGGGCTTGGATTAAAGTAAGAACCCCAACACCAAGCCCCTGCATAGCACAAACTCTATGACGAGTACGTACCCGCAACATGGCTTCAAAACGGTCGACTGGTCAAAACAAACTAACATAACGCACTGAAAATCAGAAAGAACCTGAGAAGAACGGTCTGAAAATCCGAAACGAGTGGACAAGAATGCACTGAAAAACAGATATGAACAGGGCCGTCTTTAAGGCAGGGCAAAAGGGGCAGCTGCCCTGGGCCCTGTCATTGTTGTGGGGCCCAAAGCAGCTGCCTCATACTTGCCAACTACCCCAGTTTAAATTCCCTTGTCCCTTGAAGTTTTAGTCTTGTGCTGTGTCCCGATTTCTCAGTGTGAAGTGCTGCTACTAATGCTGTCCTGCTCTGTACTATTGTTGTATTGTTGTGTACAGATAACTCACTTGCAGACCCTGTGTTTACATGTAAATAGCCGTTATGCATATGTAAATAATGGCAGCATTCATATGTAAATAGCAGCTGCATGCATATGTAAATAGCAGCTGCATTCATATGTAAATAGCCGAGGCAGACTGCATTGATATGTAAATAAAGGCATCATTCATATGTATATCATGCTCCCCTGCAGTGAGGAGAAGATGTGCTGTAACCTATAGCAGCATGCTCCCAAGCAGTGAGCAGTAATACTGTACAGTAATCTCTAGCAACCAATCAATAAGCAGAAATCATGTGCTGTAGCCCCTGTCGGAGCCTTGATGTGTGCTGCAACCTCTAGCAACTAGTCAGTAAGCGGCAATGATTTGCTGTAACCTCTGGCAACCAATCGTAATCGCTGCCTGATCTGATACAGTAAACTGATTTTAAGTCTAGCTGCTATTTATTGTATGTCTCAGAGCAGGTGGAGAGCGAAATTGCCAAAACATTTTTTGCCCGCCCAGGGTCCAATCAGTATTAAACATGGCCCTGGATACGAACTGACAACACGCACTGAAAAACAGATATGAACCCACAACAGTGCGGATCCTGACCTCCCTGGGGCCCTAAGCAAAATTCTGCTGAGGGGCCCTCTACCTGACCCGTGATGCTGTGAGCTATGTAAACCATTTGCCATTGCCACACAGTCACACCTGACCCTTAAGCGCTCCCAATACAATCCTCCCTCCTTTAAACAAAACAGTCAAAGAATAAGTACAACAATATAGAACAGACATTATATATTTATCTTTACATATCTGAGTGTGGATCCCCCACTTACATCAGGGTCCCCAGAGAGCCACCCCTTACATCAGGATCCCCAGAGAGCCCCCACTTACACCAGGGTCCCCAGAGAGCCCCCCCTTACACCAGGGACCCCAGAGAGCCCCCCCCCCTTACACCAGGGTCCCCAGAGAGCCTCCCCTTACATCAGGATCCCCAGAGAGCCCCCCCTTACACCAGGGTCCACAGAGAGCCCCCCCTTACACCAGGGACCCCAGAGAGCCCCCCCTTACACCAGGGTCCCCAGAGAGCCTCCCCTTACACCAGGGTCCCAGAGAGCCTCCCCTTACATCAGGATCCCCAGAGAGCCACCCCTTACATCAGGGTCCCCAGAGAGCCTCCCCTTACACCAGGGTCCCCAGAGAGCCTCCCCTTACACCAGGGTCCCCAGAGAGCCCCCCCCTTACACCAGGGTCCCCAGAGAGCCCCCCCTTACACCAGGGACCCCAGAGAGCCCCCCCTTACACCAGGGTCCCCATAGAGCATCCCTATAAAGCCCCTCCTTATATCGGGGTCCCCAGAGAGCCCCCCATACATCCATGTCCTCAGAGAGCCTCCCTACTTACATCAGGGTCTGCAGCATTGCCCTTTACATCAGAGTTCCCCCTTGCACTGTAAAGTGGAATCCTGCATACTATGATGTAAAGGGGAACTCTGGGAATGTGGGGAGGACTCTGGTGACCAGAGAAAGAAAACACTAAGATAAGGGGTTTACTGATATAAGGGGGAAACCTTTATATCAGTGCCCCCTTACAATATTGTATTGACCCTCCCTAGACTGGCCTGGCGGTGCTGTCACTGACCTCCTCTCAGGTGCATCATGCAGGGTTCAGTCAGTCGGCTCCAGCTTGGTGGCTCTGGTTTTATCCCATAGTTTCCTCTCCGCAGTCCATACATGTCTGACTTCTCCCATGACCCTCATCCTGGCTGCACTCCCTCTCTTGACTCAGGGGAGGTCAGAGGCTGCGGATGGGACAGGGGAGGTCAGAGGCTGCGGATGGGACAACAGGAGAGGTCAGAGGCTGCGGGGGAGGGCAACAGGAGAGGTCAGAGGCTGCGGGGGAGGGCAACAGGAGAGGTCAGAGGCTTTGGGGGGGGACAGGAGGTCAGAGGCTGCAAGGGGGGGGGCAGGAGGTCAGAGGCTTCACAGGGGGGGGGTCAGGAGGTCAGAGGCTGCAAGGGGGGGACAGGAGGTCAGAGGCTGCGAGGGGGGGCAGGAGGTCAAAGGCTGCAGGGGGGCCAGGAGGTCAGAGGCTGCGAAGGGGGGGGACAGGAGGTCAGAGGCTGCAGGGGGGGGCAGGAGGTCAGAGGCTGCGAGGGGGGCAGGAGGTCAGAGGCTGCGGGGGGGGACAGGAGGTCAGAGGCTGCGAAGGGGGGACAGGAGGTCAGAGGCTGCGAGGGGGGGGGGGGGACAGGAGGTCCGAGGCCGCGAGGGGGGGGGCAGGAGGTCAGAGGCTGCGAAGGGGGGGACAGGAGGTCAGAGGCTGCAGGGGGGGGACAGGAGGTCAGAGGCTGCAGGGGGGACAGGAGGTCAGAGGCTGCGAGGGGGGGGCAGGAGGTCAAAGGCTGCAGGGGGGCCAGGAGGTCAGAGGCTGCGAAGGGGGGGACAGGAGGTCAGAGGCTGCAGGCGGGGGGACAGGAGGTCAGAGGCTGCAGGGGGGGACAGGAGGTCAGAGGCTGCGAGGGGGGGCAGGAGGTCAAAGGCTGCAGGGGGGCCAGGAGGTCAGAGGCTGCGAAGGGGGGGACAGGAGGTCAGAGGCTGCAGGCGGGGGGACAGGAGGTCAGAGGCTGCAGGGGGGGACAGGAGGTCAGAGGCTGCGAGGGGGGGCAGGAGGTCAAAGGCTGCAGGGGGGCCAGGAGGTCAGAGGCTGCGAAGGGGGGGACAGGAGGTCAGAGGCTGCAGGGGGGGGCAGGAGGTCAGAGGCTGCAGGGGGGGACAGGAGGTCAGAGGCTGTGAGGGGGGGCAGGAGGTCAAAGGCTGCAGGGGGGCCAGGAGGTCAGAGGCTGCGAAGGGGGGGGCAGGTGGTCAGAGGCTGCGAAGGGGGGGCAGGTGGTCAGAGGCTGCGAAGGGGGGGCAGGTGGTCAGAGGCTGCGAAGGGGGGGCAGGTGGTCAGAGGCTGCGAAGGGGGGGGCAGGAGGTCAGAGGCTTTGAGGGGGGACAGGAGGTAAGAGGCTGCTGCCTGCGAGGGGGAGGGGGCCCAGGAGGTCAGAGGCTGCAGGGGGGGCAGGAGGTCAGAGGCTGCGAGGGGGGGGGCAGGAGGTCAGAGGCTGCGAAGGGGGGGCAGGTGGTCAGTGGCTGCGAAGGGGGGGGCAGGAGGTCAGAGGCTTTGAGGGGGGACAGGAGGTCAGAGGCTTTGAGGGGGGACAGGAGGTCAGAGGCTGCCTGCGAGGGGTAGGGGGCCCAGGAGGTCAGAGGCTGCCTGCGAGGGGGAGGGGGCCCAGGAGGTCAGAGGCTTTGAGGGGGGACAGGAGGTCAGAGGCTGCCTGCGAGGGGGAGGGGGCCCAGGAGGTCAGAGGCTGCCTGCGAGGGGGAGGGGGCCCAGGAGGTCAGAGGCTTTGAGGGGGACAGGAGGTCAGAGGCTGCCTGCGAGGGGGAGGGGGCCCAGGAGGTCAGAGGCTGCCTGCGAGGGGGAGGGGGCCCAGGAGGTCAGAGGCTGCGGAGGAGACGTTTAATTTTTTAAAAATGGCGCCACTCTGCGCCATCGTGTCACTGGTGCCGCTGCCACACACAGCGGCGCCTGAAAAAAAGATGGCCGCGGGGCCGACATGCAACTGCGCATGCGCCAGCGCTGTTGCCGCTGCTCGGCAATTTTCGGAAAGGCGGGCGCATGCGCAGTTGCATGTCGGCCCCGCGGACATCTTTTTTTCAGGCGCCGCTGCCCTCACAGCGGCGGCAGCGGCCCCAGGGGCCCCCGAGCAGTGCCGATCCGCCGCGGGGCCCTACGCAGCTTGCGTAGTCCGCGTATAGGGCGGATCGGCTCTGACCCACAAGCACAAACAGAAGAGCAGTAACGATCTGAAAAGCACAAGGCTGAAAATCGCGAATCGTCTCTCACCAAACTTCTACTAACACGAGATTAGCAGAAGGAGCCCGAAGGGTGGCACACTGGCTATTGAACTTCCTCTTTATAGTGTTGTCGTACGTGCTGTACGTCAGCGCGTTCTTGCTGATTGGAATTTCCGACAACATTTGTGTGACTGTGAGTATGCAAGACAAGTTTGAGCCAACATCCGTCGGAAAAAAATCTACAGTTTGGTTGTCGGAAATTCCGATCGTCTGTACGCGACATAAGACTTTAACCGATTAAGGACTAGCTGCCATCATTATACTGCGGCAGATTAGCTCTCCTAGGCAAATCGGCGTAGGTGTACATCGGCCTCTTCAAGAGCGATAGGGGCGCACACGTGCTGCCGTTGTGACGCTGGAGGTGATGCACGTGGCCGGGGGCGGCGATGTCCACTGGCCAATCCGTGATTGCTTCACAGAGAGCCAGAAAAGGGATCTGTCAATGTAAACAGACAGATCCCCATTCTGACAGGGGAGGAGTGACAGATCTGATGTTCCTAGTGTAGCACTTACCCTCAAAGGAGCTGCTGGTAATTTATTGGGCCTGTACTCTGCTCTTCCCACCCCCAATATTTTGGCTTAACCCGCTTGACACAGCTGTGTAAAGCCCCATACACACGGTCGGACTTTTTCATGGATTCTGTCCGATCGGACAAGGTTGTTGAAAAATCAGACCGTGTGTATGCACCATCGGACAGTGTTCGTCGGTTTGTCCGACGGACAAAGTCTTATCTCCTGCTGGAAATCTTTGCCGTCAACACGGTCCGATCACACCAAATCCGAGCGTGTGTACGCTTGTCCGACGGACAAAGTGCTACGCATGCTCAGAAGAAATTCTGTGACGGAAGCGCTCGGTCAGGTAAAACTACCTTTCCTAATCGACACAGCACATTCGTCACGCTGCAATGTTAAAATGTCTTTAATGCAGCGCATTCTCTTTTTCTTTACAATGCAACAAGAATGACATCTTTTAGCTGCTCCTATTCACCCGCACTTCTCACAAACTTACTTCTTTATTACTTTGCAGCATTTATACACTACATGTTTATTTTGACTCTGAACGGAAAAGAATCTTTGTTATTTTTTTACCATGATTTGTCTTTTTTTTTTTTTTTGGGGAATACATATTTGAATGTTTTTTTTTGTTTTTTTTGGAGGGGGTTGTGTGTCTCAAATTACCAAAAACACATTATTAACATTTGTATTTCTTGCTTAAATTTACTAGGAGGTTGTTTGTTGTTGGTGCCCCTTGTTAATTCTACTTTAGGATTAGTGAAATGTACCTGCTTACTCAAAGAAAAACTGTCATTGTAGAAAAGTAAAACACAATAGTCAATGATTATTTCAAATCCAAAAAACCTTTATTTAGGTCACACCAACAAACCAAAGAGGAACGCAGCCATGGTGAAACTTGGGGAATTTGCAAAGTCTTGGCCCCCCCACGGCAACCATCATTGTTCAAGCGTAGAAAATTGGGGCCTGAGGAGTACGTATATTAAGGGGAGTGCAATCTGGTTGTGAAGTCCAAAGTATCCGGAACTGCAGCAGATGCCATCTAGGTCCCCAGGCTCTGGTACTACAAGAGGCTCCATCTTCTCTCAGACCAGACTGATTCCAGGTCGTCACTCTCAGGTCTTCCTTCCACGCTTCCTTGCACGCTGTGGCTGTCATGCTGGTGGGGTGGCAGAAGGAGGAGGAGGAGGAGGCGGAGCATGGTAGCTATGGCAAACATGTGTGACTGGGGTGGACTGGAGATGGATGCATTTTTATGTCCCAATACAATCCTGGCGCTCAGTTTTGTACCCCTAATTAAAAATATACCCCCAGAGCGGTACTATGAAATGCGCAAAACTATAGAAAAAATGCTGCACTCCTTCTCCCAGCCACAGGAGGAAGCTGCATTTAAATACCCAAATGTGCCCCAACCAAGACCTCCCCATCACTACCCAAGATACCCGCACTACCCTGAGCAGCAACACCATCCTTATCCCTATAATCCACCATCATATCCCTCAAGTTATGACAGGCCAATCTCCAGATATGAAGGGCCACCCAGTAACCTTCCCTATCCCATCCCCACTTCCTTCAATTAGGGCCCCCCCAAACTCAGGGTATGTATGGGCAAAGTCAACATGGGGAGGCTAGGCCTGCTCACCACACTGCCAGTGATGACCCAGCTTCCACTACGGAATACTCCTATGATGCCCCTTTTCAAAAAACAAATCAAAATCTGTGATGAGGTCTGTTCTGGGTTAAGGACCAACATGACACATTTTGATAGAATAGGGAAGAGGCCTACTTGACAGGCTAGTTTTTTGATTTTAAGTTATTGCAGAGTTAATTTATGTTTTATACATGGGTAAAGTTTATATTTTTATCATATTTTATGATACGTGAATAAATGATTATTCCTACATTTTTTTTGCGGTCATGTTTTGACAAATACCCAGGTTAAAAAACCTTGCTTGCAGTTCGATGGGCTCGGGCCGCTGAGGGATGGCCGGAGCAGGCGGAGCAGAACTTGCTGTGTTCAGAAGAATAGAGAAACCAGGAGCCAGGCTAGGGGTCATACACAGGTAGATCAGTCCAGAGAATACACAGGGGCGAGGTCAAACATAGGCAGGGTCCAGGTACAAGCCGAAGGTCAAGCCGGGAGATCAGGAGCAGGCCAAGGGTCAGGCTAGGAGATCAGGAAGCAAGGTCAAGGCAACCCAGGTCACAACGGGTATCTCAGATCAGGAAGCAAGGTCAAGGTTACAGAAGGGAGCTGAGGAGATAATCCAGCACTGTCCTGTGGTTACAGGCCAGCTTAAATAGGGCCACTGGCACCAGCGTCTGTCACGCCAGTGTGCGCCACCGCGCACGCGCAGTATTGCACGTGCGTGTGCGCTAATGCACACCGGTATGCGCCAATGTGCGCTGATGTGCACTTGTATGCGCCAATGCACACTGATGCACACCGGTATAAGCCAATGTGCGCTGATGCACGGCGCATGCTCGTTCACGTCTTGGGATCCTCCGTAGGCTTTAAAATTATTTTAAAAATGTTTCACACATTTTCTGGCATATCAATGGCCCCCTACCTGCAAAGTACTCCAGATATTTTTCTGACTTTGTGGGCACTTTGGGGGGGCAAGCCAGGATGGCCAGGGTGAAGTGCTGTCAGGTTTGATTAATCAGGAAATCCAACTGAGGCAACATTTCCTATCATTTCGTATCATTTTTACATAGAAAATTGTGCACAATGCAGCAGGCAAGCACAATATGGTTGAGTTTATATTTCACCATATGGATTGGTGTTAGAAATAGCCAGTAGTTAAAAACCCTCTGGTCCGGGGTGAGGGTCCTCATGGGAAATGGCCTCATCAGATGTTCTCCTAGCCCAAACGCTTCATCAGCGACGAAAACAAATGGACCAGCCACGTTGTCTTCCGCAGGTGGTAAGCCCAAGCTGCCATTCTGGAGCCGTCTGCAGAACTCCGTCTGGTTGATGACTCCACCATCCGACATCCAGCCATTCTTCCCCACGTCCACATACAAATACTTCAAATACTTGTACTTGTATGTTGCTGACACCACCACCAACATCACAATACTATTAAACCCCTTGAAATTATAATAGTATTACCCCGAGTTGGGAGGAGGGACGATGTGGTCGTGTTTCCCATCGATTGTCCCTCAGCAGTTAGGAAAGTCCCACCACTGGGCAAACTGGGTGGCCACAGTCTGCCATTCCTGTGGGTTTGAAGGAAACTGTGGAGTCAAAAAAAAATTGTACTTTTGCACATAACATTGCAAACATTCTTTGTCAACATAATAACATTTATTGAAATGAGTATTTAAAGACAAAAGTATAAGGTCCACTTATCAGATTCCTCACACCCTCTGATGGTGGGGGGTGGGTAGATGTTTTGGACAGGTAGATCTCTCCACTTCATTGAGATCTGAATGCATAAATAATATGTGTTACTTTGGCCAGCCCACTGGACAGGTAAGAAGTGTCATAATACCAAAATATGAATACACACTGTCCTAATTGAAGCACATTTTTATATTCTGCAATTATCTATCAAGATAATAGAAGAACAAATCTTTACAGTACCATTTGAAAGTATTCAGGCAGGCCCTTGCACTACATGCTTTGTTGAATTCATCCATAAATATGAACACGAAAGAGGTAGGTATAGTGTGTATGGGCTTGGCAAAGTCAGCAGATAGAGGATTGGTATCAGATGACTTAGCGGTTGGGGGGGGAGGGAGGGCTCCAAATGAGTTTGGGCCCCCCAAAAAATAAATATTGCACGTTAAGGAAAACAAATAACATTTAAATACATTTTAGGGGGTGTTTAGGGTAAGTACTACAATGGAGCTGAGAAAAAACATTGTTAAGTGACTAGCCTAGGTGTGTATGGCCCAGGATAGCATACTGGGGAGGTTAGTGAAGGCAAATATGCATGAAGGACAAAAAAGGAACTTTAAAAGCTTCCAGCATGCATGAGGCCAAAGAGGACATTCACAGCATATTACAATCATGGTAATTATGGAATGATGAAATAAATACTATACATTAGCAAACATTAAATATATAGAATGTGATGTTAAAGGATAAAACTTACCCTAATATAGCCCTTCTGCAGGACCTGTATGATGGCAAAACAGGTCTCTGGAATAAGGATCCCCAGAGCCTGGGGGTAGATGCCTGTCGAGAACTTGATATCCTGCAGACTTCTCCCCATCGCCAAGTACCGCAAGGTGGCCTCCAGCCTTTGCTTGGGAGTGATGGCTTGCTGCATGCAGGTGTACTGCTTCATAATATAAAGGGACAGCAAAGCCAACAGATGGTGAAAAACAGGGTCTGTCACCCGGAGATAATTCCTGAAATCATCAAGATTGTTCACCTGGATCTCCCGCAACAAAGGCATGTGCGAGAATTTTTCACGCTGGAGCAACCAATACTTCGTCCATGAACGCCTCCTCATCCTGTTCATGGACTGGGCTTGGATTAAAGTAAGAACCCCAACACCAAGCCCCTGCATAGCACAAACTCTATGACGAGTACGTACCCGCAACATGGCTTCAAAACGGTCGACTGGTCAAAACAAACTAACATAACGCACTGAAAATCAGAAAGAACCTGAGAAGAACGGTCTGAAAATCCGAAACGAGTGGACAAGAATGCACTGAAAAACAGATATGAACAGGGCCGTCTTTAAGGCAGGGCAAAAGGGGCAGCTGCCCTGGGCCCTGTCATTGTTGTGGGGGCCCAAAGCAGCTGCCTCATACTTGCCAACTACCCCAGTTTAAATTCCCTTGTCCCTTGAAGTTTTAGTCTTGTGCTGTGTCCCGATTTCTCAGTGTGAAGTGCTGCTACTAATGCTGTCCTGCTCTGTACTATTGTTGTATTGTTGTGTACAGATAACTCACTTGCAGACCCTGTGTTTACATGTAAATAGCCGTTATGCATATGTAAATAATGGCAGCATTCATATGTAAATAGCAGCTGCATGCATATGTAAATAGCAGCTGCATTCATATGTAAATAGCCGAGGCAGACGGCATTGATATGATGTGCTGTAACCTATAGCAGCATGCTCCCAAGCAGTGAGCAGTATTACTGTACAGTAATCTCTAGCAACCAATCAATAAGCAGAAATCATGTGCTGTAGCCCCTGTCGGAGCCTTGATGTGTGCTGCAACCTCTAGCAACTAGTCAGTAAGCGGCAATGATTTGCTGTAACCTCTGGCAACCAATCGTAATCGCTGCCTGATCTGATACAGTAAACTGATTTTAAGTCTAGCTGCTATTTATTGTATGTCTCAGAGCAGGTGGAGAGCGAAATTGCCAAAACATTTTTTGCCCGCCCAGGGTCCAATCAGTATTAAACATGGCCCTGGATACGAACTGACAACACGCACTGAAAAACAGATATGAACCCACAACAGTGCGGATCCTGACCTCCCTGGGGCCCTAAGCAAAATTCTGCTGAGGGGCCCTCTACCTGACCCGTGATGCTGTGAGCTATGTAAACCATTTGCCATTGCCACACAGTCACACCTGACCCTTAAGCGCTCCCAATACAATCCTCCCTCCTTTAAACAAAACAGTCAAAGAATAAGTACAACAATATAGAACAGACATTATATATTTATCTTTACATATCTGAGTGTGGATCCCCCACTTACATCAGGGTCCCCAGAGAGCCACCCCTTACATCAGGATCCCAGAGAGCCCCCACTTACACCAGGGTCCCCAGAGAGCCCCCCTTACACCAGGGACCCCAGAGAGCCCCCCCTTACACCAGGGTCCCCAGAGAGCCTCCCCTTACATCAGGATCCCCAGAGAGCCCCCCTTACACCAGGGTCCACAGAGAGCCCCCCCTTACACCAGGGACCCCAGAGAGCCCCCCCTTACACCAGGGTCCCCAGAGAGCCTCCCCTTACACCAGGGTCCCAGAGAGCCTCCCCTTACATCAGGATCCCCAGAGAGCCACCCCTTACATCAGGGTCCCCAGAGAGCCTCCCCTTACACCAGGGTCCCCAGAGAGCCTCCCCTTACACCAGGGTCCCCAGAGAGCCCCCCCCCTTACACCAGGGTCCCCAGAGAGCCCCCCTTACACCAGGGACCCCAGAGAGCCCCCCCTTACACCAGGGTCCCCATAGAGCATCCCTATAAAGCCCCTCCTTATATCGGGGTCCCCAGAGAGCCCCCCATACATCCATGTCCTCAGAGAGCCTCCCTACTTACATCAGGGTCTGCAGCATTGCCCTTTACATCAGAGTTCCCCCTTGCACTGTAAAGTGGAATCCTGCATACTATGATGTAAAGGGGAACTCTGGGAATGTGGGGAGGACTCTGGTGACCAGAGAAAGAAAACACTAAGATAAGGGGTTTACTGATATAAGGGGGAAACCTTTATATCAGTGCCCCCTTACAATATTGTATTGACCCTCCCTAGACTGGCCTGGCGGTGCTGTCACTGACCTCCTCTCAGGTGCATCATGCAGGGTTCAGTCAGTCGGCTCCAGCTTGGTGGCTCTGGTTTTATCCCATAGTTTCCTCTCCGCAGTCCATACATGTCTGACTTCTCCCATGACCCTCATCCTGCTGCACTCCCTCTCTTGACTCAGGGGAGGTCAGAGGCTGCGGATGGGACAGGGGAGGTCAGAGGCTGCGGATGGGACAACAGGAGAGGTCAGAGGCTGCGGGGAGGGCAACAGGAGAGGTCAGAGGCTGCGGGGGAGGGCAACAGGAGAGGTCAGAGGCTTTGGGGGGGGACAGGAGGTCAGAGGCTGCAAGGGGGGGGCAGGAGGTCAGAGGCTTCACAGGGGGGGGGTCAGGAGGTCAGAGGCTGCAAGGGGGGGACAGGAGGTCAGAGGCTGCGAGGGGGGGCAGGAGGTCAAAGGCTGCAGGGGGGCCAGGAGGTCAGAGGCTGCGAAGGGGGGGGGGGGGGGGGGACAGGAGGTCAGAGGCTGCAGGGGGGGGCAGGAGGTCAGAGGCTGCGAGGGGGGCAGGAGGTCAGAGGCTGCAAAGGGGGACAGGAGGTCAGAGGCTGCGAAGGGGGGACAGGAGGTCAGAGGCTGCGAGGGGGGGGACAGGAGGTCCGAGGCCGCGAGGGGGGGGCAGGAGGTCAGAGGCTGCGAAGGGGGGGACAGGAGGTCAGAGGCTGCAGGGGGGGGACAGGAGGTCAGAGGCTGCAGGGGGGACAGGAGGTCAGAGGCTGCGAGGGGGGGCAGGAGGTCAAAGGCTGCAGGGGGGCCAGGAGGTCAGAGGCTGCGAAGGGGGGGGGACAGGAGGTCAGAGGCTGCAGGCGGGGGGACAGGAGGTCAGAGGCTGCAGGGGGGGACAGGAGGTCAGAGGCTGCGAGGGGGGGCAGGAGGTCAAAGGCTGCAGGGGGGCCAGGAGGTCAGAGGCTGCGAAGGGGGGGACAGGAGGTCAGAGGCTGCAGGGGGGGGACAGGAGGTCAGAGGCTGCAGGGGGGGACAGGAGGTCAGAGGCTGTGAGGGGGGGCAGGAGGTCAAAGGCTGCAGGGGGGCCAGGAGGTCAGAGGCTGCGAAGGGGGGGGCAGGTGGTCAGAGGCTGCGAAGGGGGGGCAGGTGGTCAGAGGCTGCGAAGGGGGGGGCAGGAGGTCAGAGGCTTTGAGGGGGGACAGGAGGTAAGAGGCTGCTGCCTGCGAGGGGGAGGGGGCCCAGGAGGTCAGAGGCTGCAGGGGGGGCAGGAGGTCAGAGGCTGCGAGGGGGGGGCAGGAGGTCAGAGGCTGCGAAGGGGGGGCAGGTGGTCAGAGGCTGCGAAGGGGGGGGCAGGAGGTCAGAGGCTTTGAGGGGGGACAGGAGGTCAGAGGCTTTGAGGGGGGGACAGGAGGTCAGAGGCTGCCTGCGAGGGGTAGGGGGCCCAGGAGGTCAGAGGCTGCCTGCGAGGGGGAGGGGGCCCAGGAGGTCAGAGGCTTTGAGGGGGGACAGGAGGTCAGAGGCTGCCTGCGAGGGGGAGGGGGCCCAGGAGGTCAGAGGCTGCCTGCGAGGGGGAGGGGCCCAGGAGGTCAGAGGCTTTGAGGGGGGACAGGAGGTCAGAGGCTGCCTGCGAGGGGGAGGGGGCCCAGGAGGTCAGAGGCTGCCTGCGAGGGGAGGGGGCCCAGGAGGTCAGAGGCTGCGGAGGAGACGTTTAATTTTTTAAAAATGGCGCCACTCTGCGCCATCGTGTCACTGGTGCCGCTGCCACACACAGCGGCGCCTGAAAAAAAGATGGCCGCGGGGCCGACATGCAACTGCGCATGCGCCAGCGCTGTTGCCGCTGCTCGGCAATTTTCGGAAAGGCGGGCGCATGCGCAGTTGCAGGAGGTCAGAGGCTGCGAAGGGGGGGACAGGAGGTCAGAGGCTGCAGGCGGGGGGACAGGAGGTCAGAGGCTGCAGGGGGGGACAGGAGGTCAGAGGCTGCGAGGGGGGGCAGGAGGTCAAAGGCTGCAGGGGGGCCAGGAGGTCAGAGGCTGCGAAGGGGGGGACAGGAGGTCAGAGGCTGCAGGGGGGGGACAGGAGGTCAGAGGCTGCAGGGGGGGACAGGAGGTCAGAGGCTGTGAGGGGGGGCAGGAGGTCAAAGGCTGCAGGGGGGCCAGGAGGTCAGAGGCTGCGAAGGGGGGGGGCGGTGGACGGTTTTGCCACAAGACTGTAAGCTCTCACAGTTACTCTTGGTGGGCGCAGGAATGGGCCCTGCTGTGAGTTATTAGATCAAGATTTGTAATTGCAAGCACCTGATGAACAGGGCAGAAAAATTGGGCCTTTGGCGGTGGTGGTGGACGGTGTTGCCACAAGACTGTAGGCCCTCATAGTTACTCTTGGTGGGCGCAGGAATGGGCCCTGCTGTGAGTTATTAGATCAGATTTGTAATTGCAAGCACCTGATGAACAGGGCAGAAAAAATTGGGCCTTTGGCGGTGGTGGTGGTGGACGGTGTTGCCACAAGACTGCAGGCCCTCATAGTTACTCTTGGTGGGCGCAGGAATGGGCCCTGCTGTGAACTATTAGATCAAGATTTGTAATTACCCGCCCCTGTTAAACAGGGGCTGAAAAATTGTGCCTTAGGCACTGGTGCTGGTGCCACAACACTGCAACCCGGCCCTCACAGATACTGTACTTGGAGCACAGCAGTCACACGTGTTGCGAAGCATTTTTTTAAAAAATTGTAAGTACACGCCCCTGTTAAACAGGGGCTGAAAAATTGTGCCTTAGGCACTGGTGCTGGTGCCACAACACTGCAACCCGGCCCTCACAGATACTGTACTTGGAGCACAGCAGTCACACGTGTTGCGAAGCATTTTTTTTAAAAAATTGTAAGTACACGCCCCTGTTAAACAGGGGCTGAAAAATTGTGCCTTAGGCACTGGTGCTGGTGCCACAACACTGCAACCCGGCCCTCACAGATACTGTACTTGGAGCACAGCAGTCACACGTGTTGCGAAGCATTTTTTTAAAAAATTGTAAGTACACGCCCCTGTTAAACAGGGGCTGAAAAATTGTGCCTTAGGCACTGGTGCTGGTGCCACAACACTGCAACACGGCCCTCACAGAGACTGTACTTGGAGCACAGCAGTCACACGTGTTGCGAAGCATTTTTTTAAAAAATTGTAAGTACACGCCCCTGTTAAACAGGGGCTGAAAAAATTGTGCCTTAGGCACTGGTGTGGTGGCATGGATCATTGAGGAGGAGGAAGAGGATAGTCAGTGAACATAAGAGGACAGTCACTCAGCATCAGCATAGGCAGTCTTGAAGGGATGTGACATTAAAAAATTATTCGGTTATATCCGCCTCAGGTGCCTGGTAGCTGGTGGTGATCCAAGACTGATTCATTTTGATGAATGTCAGTCGATCAACCGAGGCGGTGGACAGGCGCACCCTATGATCAGTCACAAATCCTCCAGCAGCACTGAATGTGCGTTCGGAAAGAACGCTGGAGGCAGGACAGGCCAGTAGCTCAATTGCATACTGTGCAAGCTCTGGCCAGTGATCCATCCTCAGGACCCAGTAAGCCAGAGGATTTTCGGTGGGAAAGGTGTCCAAGTCTGACCTTGCCCCAAGGTATTCCTGCACCATGTATATCAGACGCTGGCGATGGTTGCTGGAACCGATCATACCTTGGGGCTGCGGACTAAAAAATTGTCTGAACGCATCGGTCAGACGTCCACCTTCCCCACCGCTCCTTCTGCCACTGACCGAAGCCTCAGCAACTCGTCGCCCAGGACCAGGAGTTTGTAGCCTCCCAGTTTCTGGGAACGCGTTGCACAGACCTTTCTGCAAGGCCTCCCTGAGATGTCTCATCCTCTGCTCCCTCTGCGACGGCAAGATAAGGTCCGCAACCTTACCCTTGTACCGCGGATCAAGGAGAGTGGCCAGCCAGTAATGGTCCCTCTCCTTGATCCGAAGAACACGAGGATCCTTCCGCAGGCTTTGCAGGATCAGGGAGGCCATGCAGCGTAGGTTAGCTGAGGCATTCGGTCCGGAGTCTTCTGGGTCACTGAGGATGACATGATCGCCAGCCACCTCCTCCCAGCCACGTACAAGTCCACTGGCTTGTTGGGACTGTACATCATCCCTAAAAGACTGCTGCTGCTGATGCTGAGTGCCAGGCTCCACCTCCATGCTCACACAATCCTCCTCCTCCTCCTCCTCCTCCTCCTCCTCATCCTCTTCCTGTGTGATGGGTGGGACAGAAGGAACACTGTCCGGATAAAGGGGGCCTTGAGAGGCAAGGAAGTCCTCCTCTTCCTGCCTCTGTTCTGCCTCAAGTGCCCTGTCCATTATCCCACGCAGCGTATGCTCCAACAGGTGGACAAGAGGGACAGTGTCACTGATGCATGCACTGTCACTGCTCACCATCCTCGTGGCCTCCTCAAATGGTGAGAGGACAGTGCATGCATCCCTGATCATGCTCCACTGACGTGGGGAAAAAAAACCAAGCTCCCCTGACCCTGTCCTGGTGCCGTAGTCGCAAAGGTACTCATTGATGGCCCTCTGCTGCGTGTGCAGTCGCTGCAGCATGGCCAACGTTGAGTTCCACCTGGTGGGCATGTCAGATATTAGGCGGTTCTTGGGCAGGTTCAGCTCCTTTTGCAGCTCAGTCAGCCGAGCACTGGCATTATAAGATCGGCGGAAATGCACACAGACTTTCCTGGCCTGCCTCAGGACATCCTGTAAGCCTGGGAACCTGCCCAAGAACCGCTGCACCACCAGGTTGAGGACGTGAGCCATGCAGGGCACATGGGTGAGCTGCCCCTGTCGCAGGGCGGAGAGGAGGTTGGTGCCATTGTCAGAAACGACCATTCCTGGCTTAAGCTGACGTGGCGTCAACCACCTCTCGGCCTGCCCCTGCAGAGCTGCCAGAACCTCTGGCCCAGTGTGGCTCCTGTCCCCCAAACACACCAGCGCAAGCACGGCATGGCATCTTTTTGCCTGCGTACTTGCGTAGCCCCTTGTACGCCTACGGAGCACCGCTGGTTCCAAGGACAGAGCACTGGAGGAAGAAGAAGAGGAGGGGGTGGAGGAGAGAGGTGTGTCACAACCAGTAGCAGTAGTCGCGTTTTGGAGGCGTGGTGGCGGAACAACCTCCAACACTACTGCACCTTGTCCTGCATCCCTCCCAGCTGCCAATAGAGTGACCCAATGGGCCGTGAAAGAAAGGTACCGTCCCTGTCCATGCCTGCTGGACCATGAGTCAGCGGTAATATGCACCTTACCGCTGACCGCCCTGTCCAGCGAGGCATGGACATTGCCCTCCACATGCCGGTAGAGAGACGGAATCGCCTTCCGCGAGAAAAAGTGGCGTTTGGGAACCTGCCACTGAGGAACCGCACATTGAACAAACTCACGGAAGGGGGCCGAGTCTACCAACTGAAAAGGCAGCAGTTGAAGTGCTAGCAATTTAGCAAGGCTAGCATTCAACCGCTGGGCATGTGGATGGCTGGGAGTGTACTTCTTTCTACGGTCCAGCAGCTGGGGCAGGGAAATTTGCCTGCTGCATTCGGACGTCGGTGTACTGCAAGTACTTGGTTGTGACACACCTAATTCTACACCTTCAGTCCTCTCAGAGCAGCTTTCAGAGAGGACTGAAGGTGTAGTGGGGATGGAGATCCCAGCTGAGGAGGAGCAAGGAGAGGTCCGCTTAGTTCTTTGGTGTGGGTCTTTTATGTGTGCCTGCCAACGAGCTGCATGGCAGGTCGCCATATGTCTGGTCATGCTTGTCGTGCCCAAGCGGCTGATGTTTTGGCCACGCGAGATACGCTTGAGACAAATATTGCAAATAGCAGTGGTGCGATCTGCTGCACTCGTCTCAAAAAAGGCCCACACCAAAGAACTTTTCTGATAACGTGCAGAGGCAGCGCCCTGCACAGGCGGAGCTCTGCGGTGTTGTACAGTTGCTGTGCTGGCCTCTACCTGGCCTCCAGGGGGCATCCTGCCTCGTTGGACATGTGACGCCGCATCCTCCTCCTCCTCGTCCTCCTCCTCATCCTCTCTCCCTTGAGGCACCCACGTGGAGTCAGTGACCTCATCATCCCCTCCCTCTTCACCACTAGAGCAAACCTGGCAGTAAGCTGCAGCTGGTGGAACTGTACTGCCAGATTCCTCAAGCTGGGTATCGTCATCCGAGCCTTCGAATCGTTGGGCATCCTCCTGGAGCATGTACCCAACACTGTGCTCAAAGAGTTCGGGGGACTCCTCAGGAGGACATGGTGGGTCTAGGGAAGGGGTGGCTGATGATGCTCTGTCAGTACCCTGAGCCTGGGTGAGAGAGGATGAGGAGGATGAGGAGGGCTTGGTCATCCATTCTACCAAGCCTTCAGCATGATGCGGCTCCACATGTCCAGCTGCCGAAAACAAAGACGCGCGTGTCCCATGGCCACGTGCTGATGACGATGCACGACCACGTCCACGTCCACGGCCACGTCCACTAGAAACAGAGCCTGCCTGCCCTGTGTTCTTGGCTCTGCACGCTCTGCCTCCCCTTGGCGGTCTTCCAGCCATTGTAGTCGGTAGTCCTGTGGGTGCTGCTGAGAAGAAAATATAGGAGCTCTGTGTGATGCCACTAACACACTAGAAGTCCTATGGGTGCTTCTGCAAAGAAAATAGAGGAGCTCTGTGTGATGCCACTAACACACTAGAAGTCCTGTGGGTGCTTATGCAAAGAAAATAGAGGAGCTCTGTGTGATGCCACTAACACACTAGAAGTCCTGTGGGTGCTGCTGAGAAGAATATATAGGAGCTCTGTGTGATGCCACTAACACACTAGAAGTCCTATGGGTGCTTCTGCAAAGAAAATATAGGAGCTCTGTGTGATGCCACTAACACACTAGAAGTCCTATGGGTGCTTCTGCAAAGAAAATAGAGGAGCTCTGTGTGATGCCACTAACACACTAGAAGTCCTGTGGGTGCTTATGCAAAGAAAATAGAGGAGCTCTGTGTGATGCCACTAACACACTAGAAGTCCTGTGGGTGCTGCTGAGAAGAATATATAGGAGCTCTGTGTGATGCCACTAACACACTAGAAGTCCTATGGGTGCTTCTGCAAAGAAAATAGAGGAGCTCTGTGTGATGCCACTAACACACTAGAAGTCCTATGGGTGCTTCTGCAAAGAAAATAGAGGAGCTCTGTGTGATGCCACTAACACACTAGAAGTCCTGTGGGTGCTTATGCAAAGAAAATAGAGGAGCTCTGTGTGATGCCACTAACACACTAGAAGTCCTATGGGTGCTTCTGCAAAGAAAATAGAGGAGCTCTGTGTGATGCCACTAACACACTAGAAGTCCTGTGGGTGCTTATGCAAAGAAAATAGAGGAGCTCTGTGTGATGCCACTAACACACTAGAAGTCCTGTGGGTGCTTATGCAAAGAAAATAGAGGAGCTCTGTGTGATGCCACTAACACACTAGAAGTCCTGTGGGTGCTTATGCAAAGAAAATAGAGGAGCTCTGTGTGATGCCACTAACACACTAGAAGTCCTGTGGGTGCTGCTGAGAACAATATATAGGAGCTCTGTGTGTGATGCCACTAACACACTAGAAGTCCTGTGGGTGCTTCTGCAAAGAAAATAGAGGAGCTCTGTGTGATGGGACTAACACACTTCAAGTCCTATAGGTGCTTCTGGGAACAAAATATAGCTCTGTGTGTGTGATGGGACTAACACACTTCAAGTCCTATAGGTGCTTCTGGGAACAAAATATAGCTCTGTGTGTGTGATGGACTAACACACTTCAAGTCCTATAGGTGCTTCTGGGAACAAAATATAACTGTGTGTGTGATGGGACTTAACACACTTCAAGTCCTATAGGTGCTCTGGGAACAAAATATAGCTCTGTGTGTGTAATGGGACTAACACACTTCAAGTCCTATAGGTGCTTCTGGGAACAAAATATAGCTCTGTGTGTGTGATGGGACTAACACACTTTCAAGTCCTATAGGTGCTTCTGGGAACAAAATATAGCTCTGTGTGTGTAATGGGACTAACACACTTCAAGTCCTATAGGTGCTTCTGGAACAAAATATAGCTCTGTGTGTGTATGGGACTAACACACTTCAAGTCCTATAGTGCTTCTGGGAAGAAAATATAGCTCTGTGTGTGTAATGGGACTAACACACTTCAAGTCCTATAGGTGCTTCTGGGAACAAAATATAGCTCTGTGTGTGTGATGGGACTAACACACTTCAAGTCCTATAGGTTCTTCTGGGAACAAAATATAGCTCTGTGTGTGTGATGGGACTAACACACTTCAAGTCCTATAGGTGCTTCTGGGAACAAAATATAGCTCTGTGTGTGTAATGGGACTAACACACTTCAAGTCCTATAGGTGCTTCTGGGAAGAAAATATAGCTCTGTGTGTGTAATGGGACTAACACTTCAAGTCCTATAGGTGCTTCTGGGAAGAAAATAAGCTCTGTGTGTGTAATGGGACAACACACTTCAAGTCCTATAGGTGCTTCTGGGAAGAAAATATAGCTCTGTGTGTGTGATGGGACTAACACACTTCAAGTCCTATAGGTGCTTCTGGGAACAAAATATAGCTCTGTGTGTGTAATGGGACTAACACACTTCAAGTCCTATAGGTGCTTCTGGGAGAAAATATAGCTCTGTGTGTGTAATGGGAATAACACACTTCAAGTCCTATAGGTGCTTCTGGGAACAAAATATAGCTCTGTGTGTGTAATGGGACTAACACACTTCAAGTCCTATAGGTGCTTCTGGGAACAAAATATAGCTCTGTGTGTGTGATGGGACTAACACACTTCAAGTCCTATAGGTGCTTCTGGGAAGAAAATATAGCTCTGTGTGTGTGATGGGACTAACACACTTCAAGTCCTATAGGTGCTTCTGGGAACAAAATATAGCTCTGTGTGTGTGATGGGACTAACACACTTCAAGTCCTATAGGTGCTTCTGGGAACAAATATAGCTCTGTGTGTGTAATGGGACTAACACACTTCAAGTCCTATAGGTGCTTCTGGGAAGAAAATATAGCTCTGTGTGTGTAATGGGACTAACACACTTCAAGTCCTATAGGTGCTTCTGGAACAAAATATAGCTCTGTGTGTGTGATGGGACTAACACACTTCAAGTCCTATAGGTGCTTCTGGGAACAAAATATAGCTCTGTGTGTGTGATGGGACTAACACACTTCAAGTCCTATAGGTGCTTCTGGGAACAAAATATAGCTCTGTGTGTGTAATGGGACTAACACACTTCAAGTCCTATAGGTGCTTCTGGGAAGAAAATATAGCTCTGTGTGTGTAATGGGACTAACACACTTCAAGTCCTATAGGTGCTTCTGGGAAGAAAATATAGCTCTGTGTGTGTGATGGGACTAACACACTTCAAGTCCTATAGGTGCTTCTGGGAACAAAATATAGCTCTGTGTGTGTAATGGGACTAACACACTTCAAGTCCTATAGGTGCTTCTGGAAGAAAATATAGCTCTGTGTGTGTAATGGGAATAACACACTTCAAGTCCTATAGGTGCTTCTGGGAACAAAATATAGCTCTGTGTGTGTAATGGGACTAACACACTTCAAGTCCTATAGGTGCTTCTGGAAGAAAATATAGCTCTGTGTGTGTAATGGGACTAACACACTTCAAGTCCTATAGGTGCTTCTGGGAAGAAAATATAGCTCTGTGTGTGTAATGGGACTAACACACTTCAAGTCCTATAGGTGCTTTCTGGGAACAAAATATAGCTCTGTGTGTGTAATGGGACTAACACACTTCAAGTCCTATAGGTGCTTCTGGGAAGAAAATATAGCTCTGTGTGTGTAATGGGACTAACACACTTCAAGTCCTATAGGTGCTTCTGGGAACAAAATATAGCTCTGTGTGTGTAATGGGACTAACACACTTCAAGTCCTATAGGTGCTTCTGGGAACAAAATATAGCTCTGTGTGTGTGATGGGACTAACACACTTCAAGTCCTATAGGTGCTTCTGGGAACAAAATATAGCTCTGTGTGTGTGATGGGACTAACACACTTCAAGTCCTATAGGTGCTTCTGGGAACAAAAATATAGCTCTGTGTGTGTGATGGGACTAACACACTTCAAGTCCTATAGGTGCTTCTGGGAACAAAATATAGCTCTGTGTGTGTAATGGGACTAACACACTTCAAGTCCTATAGGTGCTTCTGGGAAGAAAATATAGCTCTGTGTGTGTAATGGGACTAACACACTTCAAGTCCTATAGGTGCTTCTGGGAACAAAATATAGCTCTGTGTGTGTGATGGGACTAACACACTTCAAGTCCTATAGGTTCTTCTGGGAACAAAATATAGCTCTGTGTGTGTGATGGGACTAACACACTTCAAGTCCTATAGGTGCTTCTGGGAACAAAATATAGCTCTGTGTGTGTAATGGGACTAACACACTTCAAGTCCTATAGGTGCTTCTGGGAAGAAAATATAGCTCTGTGTGTGTAATGGGACTAACACACTTCAAGTCCTATAGGTGCTTCTGGGAAGAAAATATAGCTCTGTGTGTGTGATGGGACTAACACACTTCAAGTCCTATAGGTGCTTCTGGGAACAAAATATAGCTCTGTGTGTGTGATGGGACTAACACACTTCAAGTCCTATAGGTGCTTCTGGGAACAAAATATAGCTCTGTGTGTGTAATGGGACTAACACACTTCAAGTCCTATAGGTGCTTCTGGGAAGAAAATATAGCTCTGTGTGTGTAATGGGACTAACACACTTCAAGTCCTATAGGTGCTTCTGGGAACAAAAATATAGCTCTGTGTGTGTAATGGGACTAACACACTTCAAGTCCTATAGGTGCTTCTGGGAAGAAAATATAGCTCTGTGTGTGTAATGGGACTAACACACTTCAAGTCCTATAGGTGCCTCTGGGAACAAAATGAAGGAGCTCTGCCTGCCTGCCACGAACACACTACAAGTCCTATAGGTGCTTCTGGTAACAAAATATAGGAGCTCTGCCTGCCTGCCACGAACACACTACAAGTCCTATAGGTGCTTCTGGTAACAAAATATAGGAGCTCTGCCTGCCTGCCACGAACACACTACAAGTCCTATAGGTGCTTCTGGTAACAAAATATAGGAGCTCTGCCTGCCTGCCACGAACACACTACAAGTCCTATAGGTGCTTATGGTAACAAAATATAGGAGCTCTGCCTGCCTGCCACGAACACACTACAAGTCCTATAGGTGCTTCTGGTAACAAAATATAGGAGCTCTGCCTGCCTGCCACGAGCACACTACAAGCCCCTCTTTCTCAATCAATCTTTGTAACTGAATCTATCTAACTCAATCTCTGTAAGTGAATCTCTCTAACTATCTAAATGCAGCAGAGTGTCACAGAATCTGCCTGCTCAATCTGCGCCGGAACAGCATGTGACCGGCGCAGACGGCGTGGCGGCGTTTTATAGGGGGGGGGGGGGGGGGGGCGTGTACTACAGCCCCTGAGCTGTAATTGGCTACAGGCGTCCTGCCTGTAGCCAATTATGGCTCTTCGAGTTTCCGGGGCTGTGATTGGCCAAGCATGCGGGGTCACAGTGCATGCTTGGCCAATCATCAGCCAGCAATGCACTGCGTCGGCCGCGCCGGCCGCAATGCATTGCGGGGCCGCTCGCATCACACGAACGTGATGCGAGCGGCCAAAATAGTTCTGGGCTCGCCGAGCGAGCGAACGCCCGGTGCTCGATGCGAACGTGGGTTCGCATCGAGCACCGGGCCCATCCTTATGTTGGAGATGGTGGACATATTAAAGAGGAGCGACTATGATGGGAAGTATGGGCCTTACCTCAACCCCAATGTCCGCAAGGCCAAGATCATGTCTAAAGTTGTGAGAAGGCTGTACAATCAGTTTGGGGTACAACGATCCAAGGAGCAACTGAGGAAACGCTGGTCAGACCTGAAACTGAGGGAGGCCGATCAGTACAGAAAGATCAAGCGAATTCTTCTAAAAAGTAAGTAGTTGTGTTTTGTGTTTGATTTCTTGCTTGCATACTGCTCCATTGTGGTTTGATTTTTACAAAGTTGTACATTCCAAAATGGCCACTTTCAGGTTCGTCTGTGCATTCGATCGTACTCAGCCTCGATCTTTCTGCCACTGTCATGGTCGTGTGTGTGTCCATTCGATCGTACGCAACCTCGATCGTTCGGCCACTTATAATACGATGTTTGGTGTTTTTTTTGGGGGAAAGGAAGTTTGTTCTCACTAGAAATGTCATCAATAATGTAAAGCCAATTTATTCAATGTAAAGGAGAGGTCACCCAGTAGCTGTTTACCCATCTGGACTCTAGAGCACTAGTGCTGGGACACCCAAACCCCCTTTTTATTAGGCTTTTCCACACATGTGCTCCAGTGGATACTAGAGGGGGGTCTCCATCACACAAACTTCTACCAAAAAGCTAGTCAGTTTAGCACCTTTACAAAGTGACTACATTCATGTAGTTGACATTTGTAACTGGCCAAACTAAAATAGTGTCCGTCACTTTCAAGCAATGTTTGTCATTTCCTATTTCTGCCCTCAATAGATTGTGTTGCTAAATCTTCCTTTTGTACATTCTCATAGGGGAGCGAAAACTTGGGCCGTCTGAGGAAACCCCAAACCAACACCTCCCAAAAAAGGGGAAAGAGCAGAAGCAGAGGAGGAGGAGGAGGAAGGAGAGATCATCGAACTTGGAGAAATTGTCACCACAACAGGTGAGTGTTGGAGAACACAGCTACTGGTAAGCTAATCCATGTATGGCTGCCTCATTTCCAACACCCCATTTTTGTTTGTTTGTGGTTTTTAGGTGACGTGGATGTTGTGGAAGAAAAATCGCACTTTACCACAGAGAGTGCCCACGTACTCATCGGAGAGATAATGGTCTGCAATAGAGATCTAGATTACATAAAGCAAAACATCAATGATGTTCAACAAAAAATTGAAGAACATCATTGATGTTTTAGGAAAAATATGAAAACGCACCAAGTAATTAACACACATTTGTGCCAGCTTCTGAACACATTTGCAAATTAAAAACTGTGTGAAATTTGGAACATGCACACATGTGCTAGCTCCCATCATGGTGGATGAATGCCAACGTTTTTTTGGGGGTGCAAACACTTTACGAACTACGAAAGTGGTTGTGGTGAAGGGGTTGCACCCCCAAAAAACGTCCATTCATCCCCATGATGGAAAATGGCACTTTTGAAGCCTCTAGGCTTGTGTTTTACCATCTAATGACCATTTTCAGACCCAAATTGTGTGCATGTTCCAAATTTCCACTTTTCGGGGGTGACCCCCCCATGTGATGAAGGCAAGATCAAACACACTTTGAACATATAGTCATGTCTGATCTTGTCTTCACTTTACAAAGTTGAACTTTCCTACTTCATAGGTTCTGCTTAGCTCGATGCCTGGTTTTACCATTTGCGTAATCTTTGTAAACAATGTTGTAAATAACCAAGATGTTGTCAGTTTTGGCGTGAAGATTGTAAACGCACTTGGGAATGTTTTCAAAGTAAACTTTTTTATTTTTTGAAATGTGTGGCTTCCTTATTTAAAAAACACAATGCGTTATGTATGTAAAATGTAAAGGATATGGGGGTCAATGGGTGTTATTTACTAAAGGCAAATCCACTTTGCACTGCAATTTCCTTTCCCAGGGAACTTTTGCAATGCACTTGTAGAGCATAGCGGATTTGACTTATGTAAATGACACCCACAGTGCTTTGTACGAAAACACGGAGCACAGCATTTTTCAGAATACACACATGTCAGACCTGGTGATGAAAAGGAGTATTTTGGCTGTCAGTTATGCAGGACAAACCTTCTCTAGACCAAAGATTAGGTAGCTAACACACAACATGAGAAGAATCTTTTTGTGAAGAAGAGACTGTTACCTCCTTTTGCCCAGAAAGTGCATTCCCACTGTCGAAGGCAAAGGGAAAAAATGTCAAGGTAAAATAAGCTAAAAACAAGACTGAAATGACAAGAAATCATAGGTTGGTTCAAATATCCGATTTATTAAAAAATGCCTCTCACACATCGTCAGGCAGAGCAATGGCCCCCCCTACCCACAAAGTACTCCATATATTGGTCGCGGACCACGTGGGCATTTAGAGGGGGCAAGCCTGGACGTGCCACTCGAAGGGCTGTGAGGTCCGCATTTGGAGGGCCCTCCACATCTGGGCCAACGGGCACCACATAGTTCCTGTTATGTCTTTTGAGGAAGTTGTGCAATATGCAACAGGCAAGAACTATGTGGTTCAGTTTGTATTCCGCCAAGTTAAATGCCGTCAGGAACAGGCGGAAGCGGCTGGCCAGGATGCCAAAAGTGTTCTCCACCACTCTTCTGGCTCGGGACAGCCTGTAGTTGAAGACCCTCTGGTCCGGGGTGAGGGTCCTCATCGGGAACGGCCTCATCACATGGGGAGTCAACGCAAACGCTTCATCTGCGACAAAGACGAAGGGGAGTCCTTCGGCATTCTCCTCTGGAGGTGGCAAGCACAGACTGCCACTTTGGAGACGCCAGTAGAACTCCGTGTGCGTAATGGCACCACCATCCGATATCCGGCCGTTCATCCCCCACGTCCACATACATAAACTCGTATGTTGCCGACACCACCGCCAACATCACTACACTATTAAACCCTTTATAATTATAATAGTAGGACCCTGAGTTGGGCGGTGGGACGATGCGGACGTGTTTCCCATCAATTGCCCCTCCGCAGTTAGGAAAGTCCCAACGGCTGGCAAAGTGGGAGGCCACAGTCTGCCATTCCTGTGGCGTGGAAGGGAACTGTGGAGTGAAACAAGAAACAATAATTAGTCACTTTGCACCTAAACATTGCAAGCAGATTAGACAATCAACATCTTGGAACAAGAGCATTGTATAAAATTGGAGGCTGGAAAGTATTTGCACAGAAAAGAAGAGGCTCCCCTTCACAGATGACTCACCCCCCATCAATCCCCCACTTCTGATGGGCCATTGGCAATAACTAGGGTTTTGGGGGGGGACAGGTAACCCTCTGCACTTCATTGATTGGCAAATGGCTCAATAATGTGTGCTAGTTTGGCCAGACCCTCTGTACTTAACACTATTGGCAGCCCCCAGGAAAGATAAAATAACATTTCAACCCCCCCCCCCCCCCCACCACAAAAAAAGGCAGGCACATTGTGACATTCTGAAATTACCAAGAAACCTAATAGGAGGGAAAGAAGACAAAAAATTAGGAAATGGAATGTATGGAGGCAGCCCCTTGCACTACATGCTTTGCTGAATTCATCCCTAAAGATGCCCACTATAAAGAGGTAGGTATATAGTGTGTATGGACCTTGGGAAAGCCAGCAGATAAAGGATTGGTACCATCTGACAGAGCAGTTGGGGGAGGGGGTTCCTAATGAGTTTGCCACTCCCCCCCCCCAACAAAAAAAAAAAAAATTCTAAAGGGGCTCTACATGAAGTAAACCACACAGCAAACATTTGTGCATATTTTAGGGGGTGTTTGGGGGCAAACAATACTATGCAGCAGACAAAAGACATTGCTTAAGTGACTAGGCCATAGGTGTCTATTGGGGCAGAAGAGCATGCTGGTGAGGTAAGTGAAGGGAAAAATGCATGAAGGAGAAAAGGGGCACAGCATATTAGAGCATATTGCAATCATGGTAATTAGGGAAGGAGGTCAAAAATAGAAGACATTAGCAAACAGAGCATACATAGAAGGGAATAGTAAAGGAGAAATGTTACCTTAATATAGTCCTCCTGCAGGACCTCGATGATGGCAGAACAGGTCTCTGGAATAATGAGTCCCAGGGCCTGGGGAGAGATACCTGAAGAGAACTTCAAATCCTGAAGACTTCTCCCTGTCGCCAAGTACCTCAACGTGGCAACAAGCCTCTGCTCCGGAGTAATGGCTTGTCTCATGCAGGTATCCTGCCGGCTGATAAAGGGGGTCAGCAAAGCCAAAAGACGGTGAAAATCGGGGTCCGTCATCCTGAGAAAGTTCCTGAAATCATCAGGATTATTCTCCCGGATCTCACGAAGCAAAGGCATGTGCGAGAACTGGTCACGCTGAAGCAACCAATTCTTGGTCCACATACTCCTCGTCACTCTGTTCATGGACGGGTCTTGGCTCAAAGCTAAAAGCCCGACACCAATTCCGCGTACAGCACGAACTCGGCGACGAGTACGCACGGGAAACATCGCTCAGAAGGTCACAAAAGGTCGGCTGGTCAGAACGGACAAACAGAAAGCACCGATAAACAGCAAGGCCTGAAAGAACGAACTGAATACCAGCAACGAGCAGACAATAAGCAGTGCAAATCAAAGCGTCCTATATTAAGATATAGGCCGCAATGACCAACAAATGCGAACTGACTACACGCACTAATAAACAGATACGCACGACAAGCACAAACTGAAGAGCAGTAACGATCTGAGTCAGAAAACTGAGAAGCGCGAATCTTAAGTCACCAAACTTCCACTAACTCTCGATAAACACGGGATCAGCAGAAGGAGCCCAACGGGTGCCTGACGTGGTGCTGAACTTCCCTTTTGTAATCTCGTGGACGACGACTTACGTCACGACGTTCTTCCGGACCGGATATTCCGACAACGTAGTCCGACCGTGTGTACGCAACACCAACATCGGACAAAGTACGTCGGACAGAATCCGACCGACCTGGTCCGCGGATTGTCCGACCGTGTGTATGGGGCTTTACAGTGTTGGTGTGAAACCCAATAATAAAAGGACAATTGAATAATCACAGATTACATGCACTTTACCTGTGTTGTCACCTGGGTATACACTGCTAACCCTGTCTGGAGAATGAACAAGCCTCACAACAGATTGTATTAAACAATAATATAATTTACTGGAACAGGTTCAAACATTAAACACAAGAACCGTAATTAGCATACAAGTCTGACATAGTACTGAGGCAAATAGTTGTGAATGGCTATCACACCAGGGTTACCTGAATGACCCCTACAGGCGTGTCTCCAAGTGGGACTAATGCTCAGGCAATAAGATCTCAGCACTGGGCACCTTCCCACTTCCAGCAATAGCCGTGTGGACACTATAAGATCTGTAATATCCTACACAGTATTTAACAAGATAATATAATGCAGTACTATAGTAACATTACTCAAAGCTCCCCTTGCAGTTCTTAGTATGTAGTAGAAACATTGTAAGGCCTTACAGTAAAAGATACAGTCTCCTGTCTTCTTTTCTTCAGCTAGCCATTATACTGCAGTATTTGTATTCCACAGGATTTCCAAACAGTAATGTAGTGTAGAATAGTATAGTTACATAGTTACATAGTTATATAGTTAGCTAGGCTGAAAAAAGAAACAAGTCCATCCAGTTCAACCATAAAAAAATAAATAAAAAAAATAAAAAAAATATCGTACAATCCAATATACTCAATTCTATACCCACAGTTGATCCAGAGGAAGGCAAAAAAAAAACTCAGCAGAGCGTGCTCCAATCTGCTACAGCAGGGGAAAAGAACACTTCCTAATCCCCAAGAGGCAATTGGATTTTCCCTGGATCAACTTTACCTATAAATGTTAGTACCCCATTATATTATGTACATTTAGGAAAGTATCCAGGCCTTTCTTAAAGCAATCCACTGAGCTAGCCAGAACCACCTCTGGAGGGAGTCTATTCCACATTTTCACAGCTCCTATGCCCCATACACACGGTTAGACATTCCGACGGATTTTAGCCGAAACTTGTCTTGCATACACACGGTCGCACAAAGTTGTCGGAAAATCCAATCGTTCCAAACGAGGTGATGTACAAAATGTACGACGGGACTACAAAGAGGCCAGTAGCCAATAGCTTTCGTCCCCAAAATGTATTTTGAGCATGTTTGGCACCTTGTGCGTCAGAATTTTCTACACACGATCGGAAAAAGTTTGATTGGATTTTGTTGGGTCCTGCTCTCAAACTTTTTCCGAAAAAGTCCACTAGAAAAAGTTCACTAGAGCCCACACACGATTGGATTTTCCGACAACATAATCCCATCTGACTTTTTCCGTCGGAATTTCCGACCGTGTGTACGGGGCATTACTGTGAAGAAATCTTTCCGTATTTGGAAATGGAATCTCTTTTCCTCTAGACGTAAAGAGTGCCCCCTTGTCCTCTGTGTTGACCGTAAAGTGAATAACTCAACACCAAGTTCACTATATGGACCCCTTATATATTTGAACACGTTAAACATATCCCCCTTATTCTCCTCTTCTCAAGAGTGAATAAATTCAGTTCCTCTAATCTTTCCTCATAGTGTAGTTCCTCCATGCCTCTTATCAGTTTGGTTGCCCTTCTCTGCACTTTCTCCAGTTCCCTGATATCCTTTTTGAGAACTGGTGCCCAAAACTGAACTGCATATTCCAGATGAGGTCTTACTATTGATTTGAACAGGGGCAAAATGATATCTCTCTCTCTGGAGTCCGTGCCTCTACAACAAGTATACAACAGTAACTTTGATCGTGCAATACACTTGAGAACTCCTTCCCTGGGAATGTACTCCCAATGTTAGTCAATAATTAATGACAAGCGCGATTTTTATGAAACATGCCCTTCACTATCTTCTGTTTGTGAGTGCATCTGTCGTTTATTTTACATTTATGCATGAACCACTTCAGCCCCGGACCAATTGGCAGCCAAAGGACCAGGCCCCTTTTTGCGATTCAGCACTGCGTCGCTTTAACTGACAATTGCGCGGTCGTGCAACGTGGCTCACAAACAAAATTGGCGTCCTTTTTTTCCCACAAATAGAGCTTTCTTTTGGTGGTATTTGATCGCCCCTGCAGTTTTAATTTTTTGCACTATAAACAAAAATAGAGCGACAATTTTGAAAACAATGCAATATTTTTTTGCTTTTTGCTATAATAAATATCCCCAACAAATATATAAAAAAAACTTATTTTTTCCACAGTTTAGGCCAATACGTATTCTTCTACATATTTTTGGTTAAAAAAATCGCAAATTAGCGATTATTGATTGGTTTGCGCAAAAGTTATAGCGTTTACAAAATAGGGGATAGTTTTATAGCATTTTTATTAAAAAATTTTTTTTACTAGTAATGGCGGCGATCAGCGATTTTTATTGTGACTGCGACATTATGGTGGACACGTCGGACATTTTTGACACATTTTTGGGACCATTGTCATTTATACAGCAATCAATGCTATTTAAATGCATTGATTCCTGTATAAATGACAGTGGCAGTGAAAGAGTTAACCACTAGGGGGAGGGGAGGGGTTATGGGCTGTGACGTGTGTGTGTTTTTTTACATTAGGGGGGCGGGGCTGACGTCTGATGTCATTGATCGGCTTTCCCGATGACAGGGAACAGCCGATCAATGACAGGCAGAGTAGGAAGCGTGGGGAGAGGTTTGTTTACACAGACCTCTCCCGTTCTTCAGCTCTGTGACCCGATCGCGGGACACCAGCGGCGATCGGGTCCACTGGTCCCGCGGCCGGGGTCACGGAGCTCCCGACCAGGTCGCGAGCGCGACCCCGGCTAGGCTTTTAAAGGGCCACGTACCGTTACGTGGTTTTGCCTAGCCGTGCCATTCTGCCAAAGTACATCGGCGTGAGGCGGTCGGGAAGCGGTTAAACTATCCAATTGCTACGCTGCTTCCTGTCTTTGTTTATGTTTCAGATCCACTTCTGTCTGCAAGCTGGCAGCCTTCTTTGATATTAGCTTACTTAGTATTTTTTATATAGACTAACTTTTATATGGACTAATTGCCATGGACTATTTTATTACATTTGCCCTTTGAACACAGTTCAAACCCCATATTGATACCCCCTTTTTCCCCCCTCCCCCGCCCCTCCCTGTATTTCCTTTGTATTATTGAACCCCTACCCAGAGTGCACTTAATTTACCCAAATTTGTTTGCATTAATGAAGTAAGGCTTTGAGGCCTATGTGAAGGTAATTCGACTGAAAAGAACTGTTCCGTGGGACTACAGGTCCCAGCAATGCTGTAAGATTAGTCTAATTGTGCGAAATGCGGTATATAACTTCTGGGCAACAGCCCTCTCACCACACCAGGCCTGGATAAATGGATGCCTCCGCTCTGATGGTCTCAGTCCTGCTGCCAGTCAGCTCCATCACGCCGCACCACTCCGCAAGATAACCGGGACCTCCGTCTGGCACAGTCAGGCACTCTGGATCCTCTGGTCGGATCACACCGCTGCTCCAGCACACTGTGATGAGTATCAGGAGAGTACTTACCGAGGCCGAGATGCCGAGAGTGGTTCACCCTTGCGACTGTGCGCAGTCCGCCCCTGGAGGTGAATGGCACAGAGAGGCACAGGCTACCCAACCAGAGGGTGAAGACTTGAGGAGAAACCAGGTGCTGGGGTCAGGAAGACACTGGGAAGTCCAAATCACGGGTACAGGTACAGGGCTGAACATAAAGCAGGTCCGGGTCACAGGCAGAGTTCTCAAGGCAGGAGACAGAGACAAATCCGGGTCACAGGCAGAGGTTTCAGGGGCCAGAGGCAAGCAAGCAGGTAAGTCCAGTATTCAGTCCAAGGGTCAAGGGCAGGAGAAGGCAGCAAGGTCAAAAGGCAAATCCGGGTCAAATAACAGGTAATCAGGTAACAGGAAGCAAGGACAAAGCTTTGGCAGGAAGCTGAAGACAAGCCAGCGCTGGACTGATCTCAAGCACTTCCTTAAATAGGCGGTGTGAGTGGTCATGTGACGCCGCCGCGCACTGGGATGCTCAGGCGTGCGTCGGAGCGCCGAGCTGCGAATGCGCATGCGCCGGAGTGCCGCTCCGCCTCGCATGCGCACAGGCGCTCGGCGCGCAGCGCTAAGCTGTGGGTTTTCCTGACAATGAGGCTCTCTCTGTAGTTGCTGCTCCGCTCCGCACAATGTAGGCCGCTTCTCTTCTAGACGCACACACACAGATCCCTTTAGGCAGGCCACGCGTCCCAGCAGAAATAGGCAAACAATGGCCACGCCGGGCCTTTTATTACCTACCCAGCATGCAGTTCAGTCACTCAGTGTTCATAGGTAGGTGAGTGGGCATTGTGGGTAGGTGAGTCCTTTCACAAAGTAAACAATTATGTCACTTCCTGCATAGTTATTATGTGGAAGTTAAACAAGTCTTTGTCATTGTATACCAGTAGAGGGAGCCAAATAGCAATCTATTAACATAAAGGTGTGTATCAGTGTAGCGCTAAAGATGTCTCTGTACAGCAATGGTTATAGATTAGGAAGATCAACAACCATCAATTTGCTATTCAGAATGTTGTTGGAAAATAACCAATTAAGGTTAAAGGGATGGTGCACACCTGGTCTTCTAAATAAATGCAGACTTAGTGCACCTCTAAGTCTGATGAACCAAACTGTGAATAAACTACCGGGATGTCCCCACCACCTGCAAGTGTTTGGTGAACTTGGCCCTAAAAATGATTTACTGGTAAAAGTAAACTGGTGTGGGCTAACAATCTCTGAAAACGTGTCTCAACACAATATTGTTTAGGTCTATTGTGTATCAGAAAACGTGAAATTACATTAAACAATGGATAAATATAAACAAATATATATGTTATTCTGTCATGAATGCTGGAGTCAGAATAAATCAAAATACTCTGAAGGAAGGGGACTAGAGTATAAAAGGTGTGTTAGGACAATTCACATAACATCTGAGTTATAACAAGGCTGTCATTTGTCTAATAAACAGATGAAGCAGTAGATGGTCGGTCAACATCTGAGTTATAACAAGGCTGTCATTTGTCTAATAAACAGATGAAGCAATAGATGGTCAGTTAACACCGCAATCCACTCATCAAAAAAGCAAACTGAGCTGCAATAGACTCACTTATTGGATACAATATGATAAAAACAGTCCTGATATTGTTGGTTCATGAACAAGCAGATACATTAAACTATATTTCAAGTATAATGAACTATATCATAAAGTCCAAATGATGTAAAACAGAGTGATGGTGGTAATATGGCTCCGATGTTGGATCCTCTCATCAAAGGGCAACAATGTAACCAGAAGGGGAGAAATCATAAGCGCTTACCATATATGGTGGACCAACGCACCAAAAGTGGATGGTCGGAAACAGCTTATATGACTACCTCCAGGTGTCAAAATTGTGGCATAAATTGTAGAGAGATGGGATGTGGGCTGGAACGTCTCGAGGTCCTTGTTGGATACTCACCGACTGGGAAAAAATGGCGGCTGAATCGATGTAGTTGAGTCAATACTTATCGGCCAGGCTCACCATGGATAAAGAGAAGAAACAGAAGAGGGACTCCTCATCGTGTAAAACCCGATTGCAAGGGTTCACTTTTATTATAAAAGAACAAGCATCCAGCCAAACAGTACAATGAAATGGAGCCGTTCAAATAAAATCAAGTAAAAAAACGCAGTAGGCGGTAAAGCTGAGAGACCCGACGCGTTTCGTCCAAAAAGACTTCTGCTGGGGTATACTACAGCCTACTCCTGCTGCGCTATATATATTGTGTAAGATAATTGAACCACATGGAGCACCTGGGTGCTTCCAATCAGCCACACTTCCTGTTTCCTGTTAGGTATTGTCCCCTATTATAGGACCTAAACCAATCAAAAACCGAGCAGTTTTATTTGGACCAATGGAAGAGAAAAAACATATTTACCATTGGAGTCTCAAAGGCAGGAATGTTTGATACCAGGGGAACGTCACTACCATGTAGGCGGAGTAGTACGATATATAAGTGACCAATGTCAAAGCCATGAAGTACTAACCTTGCCTTCAATAGGTGGACAAAAATAGAAATGGGCCCGCCAAAGAGAGCAGCACCAATCAGTCGGAGCTATGTTGTGCCCACAAACAAACAAACACACCGACCGCGTGGAGCGCCACGGCGGAAGTGCTGTACCGGAAGTGACATCCGGAGCGGAAATGACGCACCGGAAATGACGCGCCGGAAGGGCGCCAGCGGACTTAACGTCCACATAAAATGTAAAATGTAAACAAAGCAGGGTGGAATCAGAAAAATGTCCACAAGATGGCAGTAAAACGGATGCAACTGGAGTCTGGCTGATTGAAAGTGATATATACAAAGAATCATTACATATCCCGCATTGTAATTAACATTGCTGTATGATATGCTTTAGATATATTTAAGATTCGTAGAGAACGGTTTAATACTGATTATTCCCATTTGCCATTGTTTTCCTCTGGTAACCAATCCACTGAGTATTCTATTGGCAATAGAATTAGATATGTCGTTTACTATCTCCAATACTCTGATTTGATAGTGGTCTTTACCACACTAGACCCCATATATATGTTAATAATATAAAGATATTTTATGACAATATCATTTTAGAGTGTTATTGTCTGTATTTTTCATTTCATACAGCAATGTTAATTACAATGCGGGATATGTAATGATTCTTTGTATATATCACTTTCAATCAGCCAGACTCCAGTTGCATCCGTTTTACTGCCATCTTGTGGACATTTTTCTGATTCCACCCTGCTTTGTTTACATTTTACATTTTATGTGGACGTTAAGTCCGCTGGCGCCCTTCCGGCGCGTCATTTCCGGTGCGTCATTTCCGCTCCGGATGTCACTTCCGGTACAGCACTTCCGCCGTGGCGCTCCACGCGGTCGGTGTGTTTGTTTGTTTGTGGGCACAACATAGCTCCGACTGATTGGTGCTGCTCTCTTTGGCGGGCCCATTTCTATTTTTGTCCACCTATTGAAGGCAAGGTTAGTACTTCATGGCTTTGACATTGGTCACTTATATATCGTACTACTCCGCCTACATGGTAGTGACGTTCCCCTGGTATCAAACATTCCTGCCTTTGAGACTCCAATGGTAAATATGTTTTTTCTCTTCCATTGGTCCAAATAAAACTGCTCGGTTTTTGATTGGTTTAGGTCCTATAATAGGGGACAATACCTAACAGGAAACAGGAAGTGTGGCTGATTGGAAGCACCCAGGTGCTCCATGTGGTTCAATTATCTTACACAATATATATAGCGCAGCAGGAGTAGGCTGTAGTATACCCCAGCAGAAGTCTTTTTGGACGAAACGCGTCGGGTCTCTCAGCTTTACCGCCTACTGCGTTTTTTTACTTGATTTTATTTGAACGGCTCCATTTCATTGTACTGTTTGGCTGGATGCTTGTTCTTTTATAATAAAAGTGAACCCTTGCAATCGGGTTTTACACGATGAGGAGTCCCTCTTCTGTTTCTTCTCTTTATCCATGGTGAGCCTGGCCGATAAGTATTGACTCAACTACATCGATTCAGCCGCCATTTTTTCCCAGTCGGTGAGTATCCAACAAGGACCTCGAGACGTTCCAGCCCACATCCCATCTCTCTACAATTTATGCCACAATTTTGACACCTGGAGGTAGTCATATAAGCTGTTTCCGACCATCCACTTTTGGTGCGTTGGTCCACCATATATGGTAAGCGCTTATGATTTCTCCCCTTGTTATAACTCAGATGTTATGTGAATTATCCTAACATACCTTTTATACTCTAGTCCCCTTCCCTTCAGAGTATTTAGATTTATTTTTGCTCACAGCATTTATGACAGAATAACATTTATATTTTGTTTTATATTTATTTTGTGTTTATTTTATTGTTTAATGTTTTCTGATACACAATAGACCTAAACAATATTGTGTTGAGACACGTTTTCAGAGATTGTTAGCCCACACCAGTTTATTTTTACTAGTAAATCACTTTTAGGGCCAAGTTCACCAAACACTTGCAGGTGGTGGGGACATCCCGGTAGTTTATTCACAGTTTGGTTCATCAGACTTAGAGGTGCACTAAGTCTGCATTTATTTAGAAGACCTGGTGTGCACCATCCTATTAACCTTAATTGGTTACTTTCCAACAACATTCTGAATAGCAAATTGATGGTTGTTGATCTTCCTAATCTATAACCATTGCTGTACAGAGACATTTTTAGCGCTACACTGATACACACCTTTATCCTTTCACAATTTTGTCATATTGTAGTGTTGGCCGCTTTTACTTTGTTCACATTTGGGCGCTGCTTTTTCCCTTTTCCATTTGCTTTTTCACTTTTGACATGATTGTAGCAGCCTAATATTCGTGTTTTACACTTTATTCGAGACATCGTCTTATTGATCGACACTGTCCGATATATTTGATAGATTACTTTTCACTATCACACTCACTTTGTTTATATTTATTTTTTCTGATTATGGATGTATTTGATTATAGATCTAGCAGAACATTTAATACTGATGGCGTTTTCACTGCCACCAATACTGACTCTGAAATAGGAGGTCTTTTTATGAGACTTAAAAACCTCATGGTGTCCGAACTCCACCTCGAATGGGACATAGCATTCCTTGATCAATATATTAAGGAGCGCATGGTTCCCCGCGGACTAAGGTGGCATGTTCACCCCCAACAGGGCGATACCGAACCAGAAGCTTGGTTTCGCTATTTTAACGAGGCCGGCATTTCATTATTAGTTTTTCTTGTTGAGAAGAAACGTGCACGTAGAGTTATTTTAGATATAGAGATTAAAGAGATTAGAGAGAAACTCCTACCACATAAAACCACAACCGAATACAGCACCCTATCCACAAACCTTAAAAATCATCTTGAAAAGGAAGAAAGAGATCAGAAAACCAAAAAACAGAAAAAATATAGTAGAGACATCACAGATTATAAAGAAGGTTTTGTTTTCAACTGGCAGACCAGAGATCAGCCCAATCCAATTTTGGATATTGATCCACTACCAACGGAGGCTTCAAGTAGTTCTGATGCTAGCTCCAGATATACTAACACCATCCCACCTTTATTGAATAAAAATGATACGACGTATCACCCAAATAAGATACCGCCAAATAGATTCCCACCCCCATCTACGCCCTATCAAGGAGGTTCGTACCAGAATGGTAATATTCGAGGTAGGAATAACAATAACAATAGAGGGAAAGGAAAAAATAAAAATAAAAGAGATCATATCTATGAACACCAAGGTTACGAGCGTTCACCCGCTCGTGAGTACCCATACCGCGGTGAACAGTACCCATACCCTTCACAAAGGACTCCAGTGCATACATATAACAGATTCTCACCACTAAGGGATGATAGACCACGCACTGGTTATAACCAGAGCTATTCTTATCATGATCGTGATTACGGTCATTATGACAGATCCCCGTACAATTATAATTTACCTAGACCCTCTAATCCAGCGGGTTTTCCCAGGGAATTAGAGGACCAAGAACGGAATTTAAAACCAAGCGCGGCACCAGAGGGGGGCGGCGCGCCAGGAAAAAGAAAGAGAGTATAAGCAGTAATGGAATTTTTAACCTAAGCGGAGTGGTCCTAAACGAGGCCGAAACAACAGTTTTAAATAAAGGTTTGAAGTTCGTCCCACCCACCAAGTTAAATAAATTTTCTACGTTCATTGACGTACACAAATTCGTGCGAAAATTGAACGTACAACGATACATATTGTCTAATCCCAGAAATAGTACTCTTGCTAATGTTTCCACCCAAGTAGTACATTCTGGGTTGGCAAATCCCTCCACGTTCAACCCACCTTGTCCAGTCGCTCCTTCTGTTAAGGTCTTCCGAGATTTAGTCTTAAAAGACCTCGAGAATTTACCTAACAAAAAGATCTTTAGTAATCCCAACATTAAAATTGGACTGAAGTCCCTAGTTGAGCACAAAGATCTGGTCGTCAGGCCTGCCGACAAGGGGGGTGGTATAGTGGTTCTTGACAAGACCGCATATCATACCGAAATGCTTAGGATCCTTGGAGATACTCAGACATATTCCTTGTTGTCCAAGAACCCCACCTCTGACTACAAGAAGATCTTGATTGATCTTGTGGACACCGGTGTCCATTTGGGGATCTTGGACAGAAAGGAAAAACATTATCTTGTCCCCGTGTCTCCTCGAATTCCAATTATGTACTACCTTCCTAAGGTGCATAAAAATCCCACCCACCCACCTGGGCGTCCCATCATTAGTGGTCTGGACTCCATCACGTCCCGTATAGGGAAATACATAGATTTCTTTCTTCAACCTATAGTTAAAACAATACCTTCATACCTAAAAGATACTAGGGATACAATTTCTAAACTACAACAGGTTAATTACTCGAATGACCTTATTCTGGTGACTGCGGACGTCACTTCTCTATATACATGTATCCCTCACCACTTAGGGCTCGAGTCTGTGGAAATATTCCTAGGCAGAATTAGATCTATCCCTAACACCCAAAAGAGGTTCATAATGGACCTTTTACGTTATGCTACCAAACATAACTACTTTTGGTACGATGGTAAATTTTATTTGCAAGAGAAGGGGGTGGCTATGGGCGCTAAGTTCGCCCCCAGTCTCGCAAATATTTTTATGGGGAAGTGGGAGGAGGATGTCGTCCACGTACTGGACCCCCCACAACTAGTGCTCTGGTCCAGATATATCGACGACATCCTCCTCCTATGGAAGGGGTCTGCCGATTCCCTTAAACAATTTATGTTATTACTCAATTCCAATGACATTGGGATAGAACTCACCTACGAGGCTAGTCCCTCGTCTATTCATTTTCTTGATTTAGAAATTACAATTATTGATGGCCAAATTACCACAAAGACGTTTTTTAAAACCACTGACCGGAATGGTTACATTCCGGTCGATAGCTGCCATCATCCATCATGGCTTAGCTCTGTCCCACGAAGCCAGCTTATGCGCATCCGTAGAAACTGCTCTCTCCTTCCTGACTACTATGAACAAGCCCTCATACTCAAAAATAGATTCACTGACCGGGGCTATGAGGCATCTCTAATAGATGAGGAAATTCAAAAAATTGCATCCATTGACCGGATGTCCCTGCTAATAGAGAAGCCCCCCAAAAATAAGGATGATAAATTCCGGTGGTCCTTTTTTACCAGGTTTTCGGTCCAATATAAGCAAATTAAAAACATATTCCAGAAGCATTGGGATGTTCTGAAAAACGATCAAGTTCTGGGGCCCATCCTACCTGCACATGCAGGAGTTATTTACAGGGGAGCCTCCTCCCTAAGAGGTAAGGTTGCACCAAATATCATAGATCCACCCAATCCCCCTACATTTTTTCATGACATGAAGGGTTTCTATCCATGTCGAAAGTGTAACGTATGCGTTAATAACACCTGTAGGAGAAAGTGTGACACCTTCAAATCCAATATTACCAATAGAGAATACAAAATGGACTGTTTTGTGACCTGCCATACTAAGTTTATAGTCTATCTAATCACATGTCCATGTGGTAAACAATACATAGGTAGGACCAAACGCACGTTCGCTATTAGAGTGAACGAGCATTTGGCCGCCATTAGAGCTGGACACACCAACCACAGTGTTTCCAAACACTTTCTCCTTCATCACAACCGCAATCCAGCAGGGTCGTGTTTCCAGATCATAGACAAATTTGTCCCCCATTGGAGGGGCGAGTCCAACATAAGGGGTGTTTCCCAACTCGAAACATACTGGATACACCAGATCAAGTGCTACACCCCTCACGGCTTAAATGTTGAGTGGGACATTAACGCTTTTATCAATCGCGCATGATCCCACCCACTACTTATATCCATCTATCACTTTTGAGCTCATTTTTACATCTACCATAAAGTAGCTTTTTCCCATCCTCCTCTTCCTTTTCTACTCCATCTAAAGTATGAGACGATGTTCTATAAGTATTTACAGATGTACCCAATGCCTTAGACATATTTAAGATTCGTAGGGAACGGTTTAATACTGCCAATTCCCATTATCCACTGAGTATTGTATTGGCAATAGAATCAGATATGTCGTTTACTATCTCCAATACTCTGACTTGGTAGTGTTCTTTACCATACTAGACCCCATATAGATGTTAACAATATAAGGCATTTTAAAGATAATACTATTCAAGAGTGTTATTGCCTGCACTTTTTATTACAATTTTTTATTTCTATATAGCAATGTTAATTACAATGCGGGATTTGCAATGATTCCCTGTATATATCACTTTCAATCAGCCAGACTCCAGTTGCATCCGTTTGACTGCCATCTTGTGGACATCTTTCTGATTCCACCCTGCTTTGTTTACATTTTTGTTGATGTGGACGCCATGTCCGCTGGCGCCCTTCCGGTGCGTCATTTCCGGCGCGTCATTTCCGCTCCGGATGTCACTTCCGGTACAGCACTTCCGCCGCGGCGTTCCACGCGGTCGGTGTGTTTGTTTGTTTGTTGGCACAACACCGCACTGATTGATTGGTGCTGCTCTCTATGGCGGACCCATTTCTATCTTTGTCCACCTATTGAAAGCAAGGTTAGTACTTTATGGCTTTGACATTGGCCACTTATATATCTTATTATTCCGCCCACATAGTAGTGACGTTCCCCTGGTAACAAACATTCCTGCCTTTGAGATTCCAATGGTAGAGTGTGTTTTTTTCCACCATGCCTCTATTGGTCTAAATAAAATCGTTTGGTTTTTGATTGGTTCAGGTCTTACAATAGTGGACAATACCAAACAGGAAACAGGAAGTGTGGCTGATTGGAAGCACCCAGGTGCTCCATGTGGTTTAATTATCTTACACAATATATATAGCGCAGCAGGAGTAGGCTGTAGTATACCCCAGCAGAAGTCTTTTTAGACGAAACGCGTCGGGTCTCTCAGCTTTACCGCCTACTGCGTTTTTTTTACTTGATTTTATTTGAACGGCTCCATTTCATTTGTACTGTTTGGCTGGACGCTTGTTCTTTTATAATAAAAGTGAACCCTTGCAATCGGGTTTTTACACGATGAGGAGTCCCTCTTCTGTTTCTTCTCTTTATCCATGGTGAGCCTGGCCGATAAGTATTGACTCAACCACATCGATCCAGCCGCCATTTTTTCCAGTCGGTGAGTATCCAACAAGGACCTCGAGACATTTCAGCCTACATTCCATCTCTCTACAACATATGCCACAACTTTGACACCTGGAGGTAGTCATATAAGCTGTTTCCGACCTTCCACTTCTGGTGTGTTGGTCCACCATATATGGTAAGCGCTTACGATTTCTCCCCTTCTGGTTACATTGTTGCCCTTTGATGAGAGGATCCAATATCTGAGCCATATTACCACCATCACTCTGTTTCACAACATTGGGACTTTATGATACAGTTCATTATACTTGAAATATAGTTCAATGCATCTGTGTGCTCATGAACCAACAATATCAGGACTGTTTCTATTATATTGTACCTAATAAGTGAGTCTAGAGCGGCTCAGTTTGCCTATCTTATGAGTGCATTGTGGTGTTGATTTACCATCTACTGCTTCATCTGTTTATTAGATAAATGTCAGCCTTGATATAACTCAGATGTTATGTGAATTATCCTAACATACCTTTTATACTCTAGTCCCTTCCCTTCAGAGTATTTAGATTCATTTTTGCTCACAGCATTTATGACAGAATAACATTTACTTTTATGTTTATTTTGATTTATTGTTTAATGTTTTCTGATACACAATAGACTCAAACATTATTGTTTTTGAGACACGTTTTCAGAGATTGTCAGCCCACACCAGTTTATTTTTACTAGTAAATCACTTTTAGGGCTAAGTTCACTAGGCACTTGCAGGTGGTGTGGACATCCCGGTAGTTTATTCACAGTTTGGTTCATCAGTCTTAAAGATACACTATGTCTGCATTTATTTAGAAGACCTGGTGTGCACCATCCTATTAACCTTAATTGGTTACTTTCCAACAACATTCTGAATAGCAAATTGATGGTTGTTGATCTTCCTAATCTATAACCATTGCTGTACAGAGACATTTTTAGCGCTACACTGATACACACCTTTATCCTTTCACAATTTTGTCATATTGTAGTGTTGGCCGCTTTTATCTTGTTCACATTTGGGCGCTGCTTTTTTTATAATTTTTTTTTGGATATATATTTATAGCAAAAATATGATTAGATATTTAGATAGATATTTATTATAGCACCGCATACTAGTACATTATGACAGCCTTACCTAGAAAAGAGATCCCTCCAGTGGCTGATGGGGATTCCATCTTCACCCAGTCTCCCTTTCCAAGTTCACGGGCTTCAGCCATTTGAATGGTTGAGCCATGGTGATGTCTGTCACATACCTGTGGCAGAGCCTGACGTGTAGAAGGAGACCTCTCGTACAGCCCCGGTTCAAGGAACACTGAAGTTGCGACAGTGGCCGCGAGACCACGGTGAGGAAGAAGTGCATGCAAGATCTTCCGTTGGTAGCAAAGATGTGTGACTGGTATGTAACCAGTAGAGTGCCGAATGGCTGAAGCAGCAGATGGCCACAGGAACAGAAGATTGAGAGAACACAGTGAATGGAGGGCCAGTAACACCAGGCACTATGCAGAGCAAAGACAGTTAACTGGATGCGGAATCAGACAAGCCAGGTCAGCAATAGAGGATCAGACATCAGCATAAATGGCAGGCAGAGAATGGTTAAGATGCAGGCAAGGTTTGGCAACAGGATATCAAGCAGAAGAGAGGTTAAGCAATGTCAACAAGGCAAGCTGGGGTAAGGATAATAGATAGCAAGCGTAGTCAGAGTAAGTTGGGTCAAGCACAGGAATTAAGCAAGGATCACATGAACAGGTATACGGGTACAAGCTGCAGATCAGACAGCAAAGTACTAGTAAACCTGCTGCATTTATAAATGGTATTTGAGCACCAGTTATTGGCGTGCGCATGCGAATAGTAATGCGCAGGCACACATTTGTGTGTCTGGCAGGAGGGACACTTGCGGAATCACGCATGTGCATTTACATTTGCCTTTGGGCAGCCACTGCACCATGGCCAGCACATCCCTGACAATGTCCCTCCCACATATGCACGCCAGAGCCACAATCACAGCACAGCATTCTCAAGGGAGGGCACATTCAAGTGTGCTATCCAATCAGAGCGCAGTGTGCATGTGCCAGTGATGTCACCAGCAGCTGCACATGTGAATATCTCCTAAACACTTCACGCTTAGGAGATATTAACTGTACCTATTGGTAGGTCAAGGCTTGCCTGTAGGTACAAGTTAAAAAGCAAAGTTTACCAACACTTTAAAATAATGTAAATATTTAATTGTCCATAGTGTGCCTAAAGTTTAAAGGATAAGTTTATCTTTAGGAGCATGTTAAATGTTACACCCATATTTAGGGTATAACATGTAACATGCTCATATACACCCATCACCTGCCCCAACACTCGCTGCTCTGCGACAGCAGATGGGGGATCTTCTCCCTGCATCTGCTGTCACAATTTGAAAACACTGCAGCTGTGTGGGGCTCCTCTGACACAGGTGTGCCATTCATTCACAGTTTCCTGGCAATTAATGAACTACAAGCATTGTCAGTCACTGTGGCAGATGACTTGTAGTTCTCAAAGAACTGTAAGGGCACTTGTGTGCACTCTTGCAGTTCATTGATTCTTCCAGCAGTTTAGTAACTGTCTGCCCGTATGGGAGGTATGAGCAGACAGCTGACTCAGAGTCTGCAGGAGCCTGCCATTACTCCTGCGATCTGCTGATTGCTGCAATGTAAAAAAATAATAAATAATAAATAATAGAACATATGCTTTAGATGTTAATGTACACGGTACATGCATTTGCATTTTTTTTATTTTTTATGTTTACTTATTTTTATTTACAAAAATTGTACGCAATTGTCACTGCTCATCAAGATCATGACATTGCTACGTTTGAATATATTTAACTGTATAAAAATAATGTTTTCATGTTACTTTTAATAAACAAGACATGGCACTAAAATATAACTATCTCTAGCATTGTCTGTTATTTATATGTTGTAGACACTGGGTGGAAGACTAAACAAGGCAGTTTATATAGGTCTTACCATCTATTCTTCCATAATTGTTAGATTCTGTCATATTCTAGTATGTCTTACAATGTGGATTTATGACATATAAAATCACAGAAAAATATAAGAATAGCAACATGAGGAGGAAAGTGGGGGAATGAGAGGAGGGGGGGGGGGGGGGTTGGAATTTGTGCAACTGGGAATTTACTATTCTCAGGAGGTTATCAAGCACAACTGTACCATCATACAGTAAGAAAGCAAACATCTAAATTAGGAGATAACTAATATTTACACCAAGGTTCTTGTATTTTCATACATTTAGGTATAGTATTATTTAATTTTACAGTCAGTTTTGCATTTATCATCATCCTAGATATGCATCTGCACAATGCATAGCAGTTGTCTTCTGTACACACAATAATAATCAGTACTTGCGCTCATGCCAAGAGGGTTCAATGTAAAGAGGTCCAAAGTTGTTGTCCTTCCTAGAAAGGGTTAATGCTGTTCAGAACGCACCACCTTGCAGCTCTCTGGATTAGCGGGCACTGAAGACTGTAAACATAAACAAAGAAGAAGAGCACACAGGCTCTGGTGCAAAACCTTGTATTAAATAAAGAAAAAAAGGTAAAGGTAATACACTCACAAGCGTATATAAATATAGGCATGTCATCCACAATAACCCTTTGATCTACAGCTCTATAAGCCGGATGCCTCCCCAATTAAATCTCCAGGTGGTTGGATGGGGGACTGGATCAGCCAAGTGTGTGGGTGCCCTCAGAACCATGTGGCTAGGAGAGCTGGCCACTGATTGGATGTGTGGATCATTGCCATGATCCACACAACGTGTTTCAGAAGATGTGGCCTCCATTTTCAAGTCCTCAGTTGTCTTCAATGACTTTCCCTATTACTTTTTTAGTTGCTGTAAAAATAAATAGGTGTACGCAGTTTAGGTTGATGTTGTGTAATTCTTTATTTAATTTACTAGTGCTTCACTATGAATTATTGTGCAAAGGTCACTCAATCATTAATTGCACCATTTGATATAATTTAATCCAGAGTTTTTAGATATTGGACAAGTTCACTATTTGTGGGAAAATAGGTCAGCATGTGGACAAACTCTATAAGTCTTTGGCAGTGTTGGTCATCTTACTTTAAAAAAGTAATTAGTTAAGTTACAAATTACAAAAAGTAATTGTGTTAGTAACTCAGTTACTACATTGGAAAAGTAATTAGTTACGCAGCAAAGTAACTGTGACTTTTTTTTTTAATATTCTATATGTGTAACTAAGGGGCGGGTCTAGTATTACAGTAACCAAGGGGTGCATTTATTATTATTGTTATATATCGTGTAACCAAGGGGGCTGCTCTATTATTACTCTAACCAAGGGGCAGATCTGTTATATAGTGTAAGCAAGTGGTGGGTCTATTATTATTATATCGTGTAAGGGGCGGGTCTATTATTATTATTATATCGTGTAAGGGGCAGATGGCTACAGAAGAGGGCGAATGTTAAATTAATTGGCAGAGCTCGATATATAACAATAATAATAAATGCGCCCCTTGGTTACAGTAATACTAGACCCGCCCCTTACTTACAAGACCCTTGCAGAGTAGCACGAGCATCAGGAGCGTGCGGCATCGCCTCGTACAATTACATGTTAACTGCACCAGCGCGGTGTAGAGTTCACTCAGAGCTGTTTAGGTTCGGCAATTTTCAGAAGCTCCGTAGTCCTTCGTACAGGGGTCCTTATCCGGCGGGGGAACTTTTTCGTCAGGACACCGGAATTACATTACTGCCATCTAGTGGCGGTAGAAGTAATTGGGGTAACTAAGCCAAAGTAATGGGAACTGAGTTACCATGAGGGGAAAAGTAATCAGTTAGATTACTCGTTACCCTCTAAAGTAACTGCGTTAGGTAACTCAGTTTATTTTAACTCAGTTACTTACATCACTGGTCTTTGGTAAATAGTTTGGAACAAATTAAGAAAAAAATACCTTTGAAATAAACTTTTGTAATTTATTTCAAGGGCATTTGTTGTGAACATGTTTTAGCTGGATTTCGCTCTTCTCCCAGAATCACACCTGGGTCTTGTTCCCATTTACCAATATAATTCTGAGTAGTCGATGATGAGCTATTGGTTATAGTATTGCAAAATTAATAAAAGGTGCTAGATTTATGTAAATTGTTAATGCATTTCAGTTCAAAGGAAATTAAGCACTTTCCATCATGGTTATCATTTGCTAAATGTAATTTTTAGTTTGCAGGTATCAGAATGTTTATATTATTAAAAATTTTAAACTGCAGTAGTTTTACCAACTGAAGAATTACATTTTCAAAACAGTAACTTGCAGGTGAGGTAAATCTGTAATTGCTAAATACGATGTTTTGTTGGGTGGAAACGTTTTGTTGTACAAAAGATAAAGGAAGTGGTTGCTATGTGAGACAAGCCTAATTTTCTGCCACAAACCAAAAAAAAAAAAAATGTATATATTTTTTTTCTCAGTAACTCCTAAGTAAGCAGATTATATTACTGTGATACATATGGGGCCATGCATTAAACTTCCCTCTAATCATATCTTCATCTTCATTTTATTACAAATGCTTCCAGTGTTTCTTGTCCTATTTGAAGTATAAAGGATTTTTCTTTGGCTTTTTATTGCACTTTATTTTATGTTTTATATTCTAACGCATTTTTCTTCTAAATAATCTCATGTAATAATTGATGGTGTATGTTTAGCACACGTACTGTTTAAAGCGGTTCTGCACTGTCTTTATGGGTTTTTTTTTTTTTTACTGCAATGCAATGGCTTATGCAATGCAGTTTAGGTACTCACGTGTCCTTGGCTGTAAATCGGCAGCAGCTTCTTTCAAATAGATTTATTGTTTCTGTAAATTTTTTAATGCTGGGGGCCATCTTGCCTGTGGGCATTTGAACCCACACAGGCACTCCAGATGGCCCAGCATGCACCGCCGTTAATGCGCCGATCTCGAGCGTGCGCAGTAACGGCGAAGTGCAGCTCACGTTCTCCGAAATCTCGCTAGATGTCGGCACTACTGCCGACATCTCGCGAGATTTCGGAAGATGTGGCCGACATCTCGCGAGATTTCGGAAGATGTGGCCGACATCTCACGAGATTTCGGAAGATGTGGCCGAAATCTCGCGAGATTTCGGAAGATGTGTCTGAAATCTCGCGAGATTTCGGAAGATGCCCGCACAGACTCCTGGGATCAATGACACCAGATCCCAGGAGACAGTGCGGCGTGACGAGGATCCCCGCACAGACCCCGCCCACCGCTGCAGACACAGAGGACAGGAAGTCGGCGATTATCAAGGTAAGTGAAAAAAAAAAAAAAAAACACATTTCATTTAGTACTCTTTGCCTGATTTGGAGGGCAAAGAGATTTACTAAATGAAATGTGTGCAGAACCGCTTTAAGATTATATTTTCGAGACAAATAACATGGTTGCTTTGATAACTATAATTACTGAGATAGGGATGTCTAGTTGTTCTGAGGGTAGTTAAAGTGGCATTAAACCTGGTATTAAACCCAAAACAAACATTTATTATATGCAGTTTACAATTTATGTGCAGATGTGGTGGCTGCATTAGTTTTCTTTTTTAGGCTTTCTTTTCTTCATTTTTTCCTGGGGATCCAGCCAGCAAGTCTGTTGTTTTTGAACTGAACAAACTGTCTTGTAGATGTAGCAGTTAGATAGTTAATGCAAACCATTTAATACTGACAGGGGTGCTTACAATGATCAACTTTTATTTATTTATGAAAAATCTTTATTCCAAAATAAAAAATAATGTTTGCTGTAACTGCTTAAAAAAGTGTTAACTGGAGTTTGACTTAATTTTGTTAGTGTATCTAAATCTGTTAGTACATAGAACACTCCCTTCCACCGAAACTGATAATGCTGCCGTGCAAATGTGTCTGTTGCTTCAAATAGAGAGTAGGCACCCTAATACAGGAAATGTGTTACTGGCCAAATCACCAGGTGAAAACAGAGGGAAAAAAGAGAAAATTAATACAGTCACCGCATCTAATGATTTGTAAGCTGCAATATATTACATTTTTGGGCATAATACTGCTTTAAGGCTGGGTTCACACTATTGTTAACTGAATGCGGGTTTCCCTGCATCCAATTCTCATCACAGGAGAGTGTGACCAGCTCTCAATGGAGGGGGTTCACACATCTCCAAAGGCAGCCATGGAGCGCACAGCAGAAAGGTGCTGTGCGTCTTTGGCTTCGTTTCAGGTCCAAATTCAGGCAAAATTTAGACCTAATTCACCCCTAAAATGGAGAACAGGAACGCACCGAACCCCCTGCTGTGGGCTGGTCCGCACATTTTTCTTAGTTAAAAATACAAACATGTTATACTTACCTGCTCTGTGAAATAGTTTTGATTTGGTTGTCCTCCTCTTCTCAGGTCCCTCGCCGGCACTCCTGACTAGGGATGAGCCGAACACCCCCCCGTTCGGTTCGCACCAGAACCCGCGAACGGACCTAAAGTCCGTGCGAGCTTTAGAACCCTATTAGTTATAATGGATGCGAACGTTCGAAATTAAAAGTGCTAATTTAAAAGGCTAATATGCATGTTAATGTCATAAAAAGTGTTTGGGGACCTGGGTCCTGCCCAGGGGACATGTATCAATGCAAAAAGAAATTTTAAAAACTGACGTTTTTTCAGGAGCAGTGATTTTAATAATGCTTAAATTGAAACAATAAAAGTGTAATATTCCTTTAAATTTCGTACCTGGGGGGTGTCTATAGTATGCCTGTGAAGGGGCGCATGTTTCCCGTGTTTAGAACTGTCTCTGTGCAAAGTGTCATTTTTGAAAGTAAAAAAGCTATTTAAAATCATTTGCGGCTAATGTTAATTGACAGCTCCAGTAATACAGAGAACAGTCATTCATTGAAACTCATTCATAAAAAAAAAGTCATTGATAAAAAATAAAAAAAAATGAAAAAAAAAAAGCGTGGGGGTCCCCCCAAATTCAATAACCAGGCCCTTCAGGTCTGGGATGGATATTAAGGGGAACCCCAGCCAAAAAAAAAAAAAAAAAAATGGCGTAGGGTCCCCCTCAAAATCCAACCCCTAAAGCACCTTGTCCCCATGTTGATGAGGACAAGGGCCTCTTCCCCACAACCCTGGCCATTGGTTGTGGGGGTCTGCGGGCGGGGGGCTTATCGGAATCTGGAAGCCCCCTTTAACAAGGGGACCCCAGATCCCGGCCCCCCCCTGTGTGAAATGGTAAGGGGGTACAAAAGTACCCCTACCATTTCACCAAAAAAGTGGCAAAAATGGTAAAAATTACAGGAGACGGTCTTTGACAATTCCTTTATTAAAATCTTCTTTCTTCTTTCTTCATCTTCTCCTTCCGTCATCTTCTTCCATCTTCTTCTTCCATTTTCTTCTTCCTCCGATCCGCTTCTTCTTGCGCTGGTCTTCTCGTCCGGCATCTTCTTCCGTCGGCGTCGGCGTCGGTGTCGGTGTCTCTGTCTCTTCTTCTCTCTTCATGGGAGGCCACGAGTGCTTTTAAATAGCTTTTTTCCTGCAAAAATGACACTTTTTTGCAGGGAAAGTTCTAAGCACAGGAAACCTGCCCCCCTTCACAGGCCACCTATAGACACCCCCCAGATGTTATACTGCAATGCTGTTCTAACAGCACGCACACACATATCCCCAGAAATAGAGCACATATTGTCAGCAGCACACTGACACGCTGACACTGACTGAAACAGATTAACAGAATATGCAAGGTCGCCGTGGGGCGTGTACTAAAGCCCCTGAGCTATAATTGGCTACAGGCATCCTGCCTGTAGCCAATTATGGCTCTCCTTGCTGCCGGCGCTGTGATTGGCCAAGCATGCGGGGTCACAGTGCATGCTTGGCCAATCATCAGCCAGCATTGCACTGCGCGGGCCGCAATGCATTGCGGGGCCACTCGCATCACACGAATTTGATGCAAGCGGCCCCAATAGTTCTGGGCTCGCCGAGCGAGCGAACACCCGGTGCTCGATTCGAACATGGGTTCGAATCGAACACCGGGCCCATCCCTACTCCTGACCCTTCCCTCCTGTTGTGTTCCCCCACAAACAGCAGCTTGATATGGGGGCACCTTCTATCCATTCAGACATGGAGCTGCGGCCTGGCCTGGCCGGGCCCCCTTTCTCGCCTTGTTGGCTCACTGACTTTGATTGACAGCAGTGGGAGCCAATGGCGCCACTTTGCTTTCTAAGACAATAAGGAGGGGAGTCCCAGAAAGTCGAGTCTCTTGTGCAACTGGATCTAGATAGACCTCAGGTAAGTATTAGGGGGGTGCTGGGGCGGTTGCTGCACACAGAAGGTTTTTTATCTTAATTAGGGATGAGCTCGATGTTCAGGTCGAACATAATTTCGACTTGAACATCGGGTGTTCGCTCGTTCACAAAAGAGCGAACATTATGGAGCGTTCACGGAAAATTTGATGCGAGATTGCAGTGCATTGCTGTATGATGATTGCCCAAAGCATGCACCTGGCCTACATGCTTTGGCCAATCACAGCATGCTCTGCTAAGAGAGCCATAATTGGCCAAAGGCAGGGTACCTTTGGACAATTATGGCTCAGGGGGACTAAGTCCAAGCCCCACACTATGCTGCTTACATAGAGGGTGTGTGTAGTGTTGTTGGCGTGGACAGAGAGATAGCTTGATTTAGATTACGCAGGCAGGTTATTCAGTTAGTGGCAGTGTATTTCATATCTATATACAGTCAGTCTAGTATATATTATATATATATATAAACATATTAGCCTTTAAAATTAGCACTTTTGATTTTGAAAGTTTGAGTCCCATAGATTTTAATGGGGTTCTAAAGTTCACGCAAATTTTCAGTCCGTTCGCAGATTCTGGTGCGAACCGAACCGGGGGGAATGTTCGACTCATCCCTAATATATATATATATATATAGGGTAAAAAACTGCGCTAATCAAAAAATATAAAATTATATATATAACAAACAATAAAAAATTGAATTTTAAAATTACTGAAAACCCTAATATAGCAGAAATAATTGTGGGATAAACACAGATAGAAATAAATAAAAAGAAAATCGCCCTATTAAAGTCCAGGTATAAACAAAAACTTTCCACAGGAGTGAACAAAAGTCAATCTTAGCAATCTGTAGCAACTGCGGAGCTGTAACAAGACTTCTTACTACGTCAGGACATAGTAAGAAGTCTTGTTACAGCTCCGCAGTTGCTACAAAAGCTCTTTGCCACCGATCTGCATAGGACCTTAGGCTGCGGAGGAATTCCTATCTTGGAGAGCTGTGCTTGCCTTCTCAGATTTGGCTGTTTGGTAAGGGGACATCCTATATGGTGATTGTGAATGGCTATCCGCTGTTTGATGTTTATTGTTTGGTAAGAAGACTCCACAAGGTGGCTGTTCACAATCCATTCACATACATCTTGCACTATTCAAGCTTAAAATCAATTCATCTCTATTGGCTTGTCTAAACGGGAGAACCTTAAAGGGGCATTTTTTGTTTTTGCGATTTCTTTTTTCTGGTAAGGAGGCCTCTTATGCGGTGGTGGTGCACGTATATTTGTTTCTGGTCAAGGGTGTCTCTCTATAAATTAGTCTGACACAACTTCCATTCACTAAACTCTGTCATAAAGGTTTTTGGTGATTTAATTGCTTCTATATAGTCTAGCAGTGATATGCTATGGTGCATTTTCAGTTTTTTCTCTGTGGCTTTCAATTGTGCTTTATGAGTATATAACCTAGGAAGGAACAGAAATTACACCACATCGCTTCATCACATCCTCTTCTAGCAACTGGATCATCAACCCGGGCTGGGTTAAAGCCATATGCGATTTTATGGCTTACATCTGGTGAGCATGTTCTCTATAAATATATGAAGCGGTACTGTGGAGATTATTTCTGCTGTGGAGATTATTTCTGCTAAAATTGACTTTTCGTTCACTCCTGTGGAAAGTTTTTGTTTATACCTGGACTTTAATAGTGCGATTTTCTTGTTATTTATATATATATATATACACACACAGTCTTGTATATATATATATATATATATATATATATATATATATATATATATATACACACACACACACACTGCATCCAGTGTAGCCTATATCTACAGTGCATTATGTTGTGTATTGTTTCTAAAACACTTCAGGCAGTGTACACAGTATCTAATACAGTGCAGCCATTGTACAGTTTCTACTACTTTTATGGTGGTGTGCACAGTATCTAATACAGTGTGTACAGTTTCTACTACACTACTGGTGGTGTACACAGTATAAAATACAGTGCAGCCATTGTACAGTTTCTACTACTTTTATGGTGGTGTGCACAGTATCTAATACCGTGTGTACAGTTTCTACTACACTTCTGGAGGTGTACACAATACAGTGCAGCTGTAGTACAGTTTCTAATACTTTTCTGGTGGTGTACACAGTATCTAATAGAGTGTGTACAGTTTCTACTACAATTCTGGTGGTGTACACAGTACACAATACAGTGCAGCTGTAGTACAGTTTCTAATACAGTGCAGGCGGCGTACACAGTATGTAATACAGTGTGTACAGTTTCTACTACACTTCTGGTGGTGTACACAGTATACAATACAGTGCAGCCGTTGTACAGTTGCTAATACAGTGCAGGCGGCGTACACAGTATCTAATACAGTGTGTACAGTTTCTACTACTCTTCTGTTGGTGTACACAGTCCACAATACAGTGCAGCTGTAGTACAGTTTCTAATACTGTGCAGGCGGTGTACACAGTATCTAATACAGTGTGTACAGTTTCTACTACTCTTCTGTTGGTGTACACAGTCCACAATACAGTGCAGCTGTAGTACAGTTTCTAATACAGTGCAGGCGGCGTACACAGTATGTAATACAGTGTGTACAGTTTCTACTACACTTCTGGTGGTGTACACAGTATACAATACAGTGCAGCCGTTGTACAGTTGCTAATACAGTGCAGGCGGCGTATACAGTATCTAATACAGTGTGTACAGTTTCTACTACTCTTCTGTTGGTGTACACAGTCCACAATACAGTGCAGCTGTAGTACAGTTTCTAATACTGTGCAGGCGGTGTACACAGTATCTAATACAGTGTGTACAGTTTCTACTACTCTTCTGTTGGTGTACACAGTCCACAATACAGTGCAGCTGTAGTACAGTTTCTAATACAGTGCAGGCGGCGTACACAGTATGTAATACAGTGTGTACAGTTTCTACTACACTTCTGGTGGTGTACACAGTATACAATACAGTGCAGCCGTTGTACAGTTGCTAATACAGTGCAGGCGGCGTACACAGTATCTAATACAGTGTGTACAGTTTCTACTACTCTTCTGTTGGTGTACACAGTCCACAATACAGTGCAGCTGTAGTACAGTTTCTAATACAGTGCAGGCAATGTACACAGTATCTAATACAGTGTGTACAGTTTCTACTACACTTCTGGTGGTGTACACAATAAAGTGCAGTCGTAGTACAGTTTCTACTACTTTTCTGGTGGTGTACATAGTATCTAATACAGTGTGTACAGTTTCTACTACACTGCTGGTGGTGTACACAGTACACAATGCAGCGCAGCCATAGTACAGTTTCTAATAAAGTGCAGGTGGTGTACACAGTATCTAATACAGTGTTTACAGTTTCTACTACACTTCTGGTGGTGTACATAGTATACCAGGGGTGCCCAACCAGTGGCCCGGGGGCCACATGTGGCCCGTGGAGCCCTCTGATGTGGCCCTTGACCTCCTGCCCTAAGATGGCAGGTTGGCAAGCCCAGATCACGGGTTGCCAACCCGCCATCCCAAGCAGCAGTTTTGTGAATGAAGCCACTGGTAGTGGAAGCAAGTGGCTGCGGAGCAGAGGCACATAAGCCAATGCTTCCTGGATAGCGCCTACTCCTGTCACAAGTGGAGTGATACCAAATGCACTCCACCTGGGACAGCAACAGCCAGCGATACCAGAATGGAAGACGGTTATTAAAGGTAAGTTTACTACTAAATTCACAATATATATGGATATATCTGTTTTGCAGTGGTTACTGGGCTGCTTTCAAACTGATCCGCAGGTGCAGTGCAGCTGCGGGTTACCTGCATTGAGCCATAGACTTCTGTTATTACCTGCAGGTTTGTTGCACCTTCAGAAAGTGCGCCACACCTGCAGGATATAATAGAAGTTTATGGCAAAGTGAAGCTAACCCGCAGAAAATCCACAGGTTCACTACACTGCACCAACAGTTTGGGCAAATTGCAGCGCATCAGTGTGGAAGCAGCCTTAGGCCCCTTTCACATGATTGGTCTAACCCAATCGGACTTACTATTCACCTCTATGGAGCATCAGATGTAAACGGACTTGTGTCTGTTTACATCCACCTACCTAAAAAAAATAGAAAGATATCTGCCCCTTCCGTCTGGGTCGGATTGGATCAGAGGGCCCATAGAGTAGAGTGGGCTGTGTCCGTGGACACGGACCTGTTATCCTCCCACTCCGCTCATTGTGGCCCGTGACCAGTTACAAATTCGCTTAACCACTTTCCGACCGGCGCACGACGATGTACGTCCCTTTTTTGAAGAGGGATATCTCGGTAACGGCAGCAGCTGCTGCCACAACCGAGGTATCCATCTCTTCAGGCGCCGTTCGGCTGTCCGATAATGGTGGTCATCGCGGCGGAGAGGTCACCGTTATCGGCGGCGGGAGAGGTGCCCCCCCCCTCCCGCCGCTCTCCCCAGATCTCATATTTAAGAGGACCTGTCATGCTTTTTTCTATTACAAGGAATGTTTACATTCCTTGTAATAGGAATAAAAGTGAGCCAATTCATTTTTAAAAAAAAATCAGTGTAAAAATAAATAAAATCAAGAAAAATAAATAAGAAAAACCAAAAATTTTTTTTTAAAGCGCCCCGTCCCGACGAGCTCGTGCGCAGAAGCGAACGCATACGTGAGTAGCGCCCGCATATGAAAACGGTGGTCAAACCACACATGTGAGGTATCGCCGCGATCGGTAGAGCGAGAGCAATAATTATAGCCATAGACCTCCTCTGTAACGCAAAATATGCAACCTGTAGAATTTTTTAAACGTCGCCTATGGAGATTTTTGAGGGTAAAAGTTTGATGCCATTCCACGAGCGGGCGCAATTTTGAAGCGTGACATGTTAGGTATCAATTTACTCGGCGTAACATTATCTTAATAAAAAAATTGGACTAACTTTACTGTTGTCTTATTTTTTTATTCAAAAAAGTGATTTTTTTCCAAAAAAAGTGCGCTTGCAAGACCGCTGCGCAAATACGGTGTGAAAAAAAGTATTGCAACGACCGCCATTTTATTCTCTAGGGTGTTAGAAAAAAAACAATATATAATGTTTGGGGGTTCTAAGTTTTTTTCTAGCAAAAAAAACTGATTTGAACATGTAAACACCTAAAATCCAAAACGAGGCTGGTCTTAAAGTGGTTAAGTGGCCCTCGCTCTTAAAAAGGTTGGGCACCCCTGTAGTATACAATGTACAGTTGCTAATATAGTGCAGGCGGAGTACACAGTATCTAATACAGTGTGTACAGTTTATAATACACTTTAGGCGGTGTACACATTATCTAATACAGTGTAGTGTGGTGTTGCAAAACAAAAAATACACCATGTCTGGAAGGCCACCAAGGAGAGGCAGACGCTCACAGGCCACTAAAAGAGGGCAAGCAGCCTCTATGTCTACAGTCAACAGTGCTGGTCGTGGACATGGTGCATCCTCTGCAGATGGACAGGGGGCATGCTTGCCCTTTTTGTTTGTGCTGCTGGCCGTGTTATTAAGCCAGAACATGCAGAAGAGTTGGAGTGTATAACAAAGCTGTCCTCATCCTCCTCATCCTCTGTCACCCAGGCTCAGAGTAGTTTGCCTTCCAAAGCCGCTGCCAAAGTGGCCTTTTCCACCGGCTCTTTGTCCACAGTCACTCCTTCCGTAGTCCCACCATCATGCATGGAGGAATCCCCAGAACTATTCAAGCACAGTGTCGGGTACATGCTGCTGAAGGATGCGCAACGATTTGAAGGCTCCAATGTTGGTTCCCAGGCTGAGGAAGGGAGTAACGTGAGCCTAGAGAGAGGGGTGGCCACAGAAGGACAAAAAACTGGCAGTCATGTTCCCCCAGCTGCAGCATATTGCCAAGTTTGTTCCAGTGATGAGGAGGGAGGGGATGATGAGGTCACTGACTCTACTTGGGTGCCTGAGAGAAGAGAGGAGAAGGAGGCACAACTCCAACGAGGCAGGATGTCCTCTAGGGGGCAGCTTAAGGGCAGCCACCCTATTGAATTACACCACAGAGCTCCGCAGGTGCAGGGCACTGCTGACTACCCACTGACTTTTAAAAGTTCCTTGGTGTGGACCTTTTTCGACACTTGTGCAGCAGATTGCACCGTTGTTGTTTGCAACCTATGTCTGAAGCGGATCAAGCGTGGCCAGAACAGCAGCCACTTGGGCACCACATGCTTGACCAGAAGTATGACGACCTGCCATGCAATCAATTGGCAACGGCACTTTAAAGACCCACATCAAAGAAAAAGGTGGACTTCTCCTTGATTCTCATCTGGGATCTCCAACCCTACTATACCTCCAGTCCTCTCAAAAACCTGCACTGAGAGGAATGAAGGTATAGCAATAGGTGTCCCAAGTACTTGCAGCCAATCTGCTAGCAGTACACCACCATCTGATTTTAGCAGGCAAATTTTCTCTACCCCAGTTGCAGAACCCTAAAAAGAAATTCGGTCCCAGCCATCCACATGCTCGGCATCTAAATGCTAGCTTGGCCAAATTGCTAGCACTGCAACTGCTGCCTTTTCAGCTGGTAGACTCTGCCAACTTTCCTGAATTTATGTAATGTGCTGTACCTCAATGGCAGGTTCCAAAACACCATTTCTTTTCACGGAAGGCCATTCCAGCTCTCTACCGGCATGTGTAAGGCAATGTTTTGGCATCGTTGGACAGGGCGATCAGCAGTAGGGTGCATATTACCGCTGACTAATGGTCCAGCAGGCATGGGCAGGGACGTTACCTTTCCTTCACGGCGCACTGGGTAACTCTGGCAGCTAGGAAGGATGCAGCACAGGGTTCAGTGTTGTTGGAGCTTGTTCCGCCATCACGTCTCCAAAATGCTAGTGGTGATTCTGCCACATCTTTCCTCCACCCCCTCCTCTTCTTCTTCCTCTGTGGCCTCTTCTGCAGATTGGTCCTCTGAACCAGTGGTGCTCTGTAAGCGTTCAAGGGGCTACGCAAGCAGTCTGGCTAAAAGATGCCATATGGGGTCAAAAATTGCACTTGTATGACTGCTGTGCAAATATAGTGTGATATAAAGTATTGCAATGATCGCCATTTTATTCTCTAGGTTGTCTGAAAAAAAATTTGGGGGTTCAAAGTAATTTTCTAGCAAAAAAAAAGATTTTAACAACAAATCTCAAAAAGAGGCTTTGTCCAGAAGTGGTTAAATAAGTTTTTGCTTTGCCCTTTATTGCAGAACTTTTGCCTGAAGTGCTCTTTTAAAAAAGCACGTCAATCTTGAAATGTGTCGAGATGTTAACTGATATTTATTTCATTTCAGAGATGTGTGGCATATATGATCAACACATGGTTAATTTGTTTAGGACACACTGAACAGTATATTCTGTTACTATGAAGCAAGGAAATGTATTATTCTCTGTGTACCTTCCCTTAGGCTACCTTTACCAGGTGTCACTGGTAGATGTTGCCACTTCAATAAGCACAGCTAAAATGACTGACCTAATTACCTACAAGGCTGTTGCAGGATATGTATGACTTTGAGGCAGGTTATGCTATTTACACAGGTGGATATAAATGAAATGCTGTATTGAAGTCACACTTGTAAAGCTTTGTTGATACCTAATGTTGTTAAGGTTGCTTTGATAGCATTTTTGATAAATAACAAACATTACGTTCTTCATTCTATAGAATGTTACTTTGAAAAGTGCAATTGCTAGCATTTCACTATATGGCTTAATTTACAAAAAAAGTATTTCAGAAAAACACAAATTTAGGCTGGGTTCACACTGAAGCAATTGCAGACATCGCATGTGATTTGCACCGCATTCCTGTGCACATCACATGCGATGTCTGTGTAGTGAAAATTCAGCCATACAGATTGTATGGCTGAAATCGGATCATATTCACACCAAAATGATGCAGGACCCTTTTTTTTTTGTCCGCAGTGGAATCGTATTGCATGGGTGTTCAGACCCATACAATCCGATTCCATCTGATTCCACAGTTCCCCCTGAACTGCCTGTGATTTTGATGCAATGCGGGAACCAGCAAAGGAATCGCTGTGGTTCGACTAGGTGTGAACCTAGACATAACGTTAAAAGTGAACTCCAGGTATAATCCTAATTATTTGCTTACGTTGGTCCACCTTGGACTGTTCTGGAAATTTTATAGATAGACAACTCCTATCCTCATATTGATCAGTGGTTTAAAATTAGGGATGAGCTTCGAGTTCGAGTCAAACTCATGTTCGACTCGAACATTGCCTGTTTGCCAGTTCGCCGAACAGCGAACAATTTGGGGTGTTCGCGGCAAATTCGAAAAAGCCGCGGAACACCCTGTAAAAGTTTGTGGGAGAAATCTAAAGTGCTAATTTTAAAGGCTTATATGCAAGTTATTGTCATAAAAAGTGTTTGGGGACCAGGGTCCTGCCCCAGGGGACATGTATCAATGCAAAAAAAGTTTTAAAAACTGCAGTTTTTTCGGGAGCAGTGATTTTAATAATGCTTAAAGTGAAACAATAAAAATGTAATATTCCTTTAAATTTCGTACCTAGGGGATGTGTATAGTATGCCTGTAAAGGGGCGCTTGTTTCCTGTGCTTAGAACTGTCCCTGCACAAAGTGTAATTTCTGCAGGAAAAAAAGTAATTTAAAAGCACTCGCGGCTAGTTTAACAGTGATCTATTCTTATATCAACCACTTCCGGACCACCCACCGTTGTAATACGTTGGCTGTTTGAAAAGGGATATCCTTGTTATGGCAGCAGCTAGCTACCATAACCCTGGTATCCTCTTCCTCAGCGGGCGGTCTGCTTTCAGTTAAAAGTGGTCTCTGCGGCGGATTTGCCGCAAGATCACTTTTATCGTCAGTGACCTCCGCCACTGACATCGGTGGAGGGGATCAGATCCTTCTCCCTGTTAGGTATGGAAATGAGTGAGGGGAAGATGGCCCCCACCCGTCTCTATACCATTGCAGGGCCTAGGCGACATCAAAACGTAACTAGCTCTTAACCACTTCAATACAGGGCTTTTAAACAACCTTCCTTACCAGAGCACTTTTTGCGATTGCGGCACTGCGTCGCTTTAACTAATAATTGCGCGGTCGTGCGACGTTACACCCAAACAAAATTGACGTCCTTTTTTTCCCACAAATAGAGCTTTCTTTTGGTGGTATTTGATCGCCCCTGCGGTTTTTATTTTTTGCGCTATAAACAAAAGAAGAGCGACAATTTTGAAAAAAAACACAATATTTTTTACTTTTTGCTATAATAAATATCCCATTTTTTAAAAAAAAAACTATTTTTTTCCTCAGTTTAGGCCGATACGTATTCTTACATATTTTTGGTAAAAAAAATCGCAATAAGCGTATATTGATCGGTTTGCGCAAAAGTTATAGCGTCTACACAAAATAGGGGATAGATTTATTGAATTTTTTTTTTTACTAGTAATGGCGGCGATCTGCGATTTTTTTTTCGTGACTGCGACATTGCGGCAGACACTTCGGACACTTTTGACACATTTTTGGAACCATTCACATTTACACAGCAATCGTTGCTATAAAATTGCAATGATTACTGTGTAAATGTGACTGGCAGGGAAGGGGTTAACACTAGAGGGCGCTGGAGGGGTTAATGTGTGTCCCTATAGGAGTGATTCTAACTGTAGGGGGAGGGGACTCAAGGGGAGGAGACCGATCATGTGTTCCTCCGTACTGGGATCACATGATCGGTCTCCTCCCCGCTGACAGGACGTGGAGCTGCTCCACGGTCCCGCCCGGTCCCGTTGTTTTAACGGGCAATCGCGGGTGCCCCGGCGGACATCGCGGCCGCCGGGCACTCGCACCGGGTCCCGAGCGATGCTGCGGGCGCGCCGGGAATCCGAGGACGTCATATGAAGCCCACCCAGGATGGTAGATCCACCTTGTGGACGTCATATGACTATACAGCGGTATTGAAGTGGTTAAAGCAACATTTTTCTTTTTTTTTTGCATTTTAGTGTAAAATATGAGATCTGAGGTCTTTTTGACCCCAGATCTCATATTTAAGAGGTCATGTCATGCTTTTTTTCTATTACAAGGGATGTTTACATTCCTTGTAATAGGAGTAAAAGTGACACCATTTTTTTTTTTAAAAAAAGAACAGTGTAAAAATAAAAGGTAAAATAAATATAAAATAACAATTTCAAACGCACCCTGTCCCAACGAGCTTGCATGCAGAAGCAAATGCATACGTGCAGGGCATCCATCAGAAATTGTGGGGCCCCTTACACAGCTTTAGGCCTGCCCCCCCCCCCCCCCCCTGAGCCTGACCACTAACATTCCCCAGGGTCCCGCCCACTAGCCGTCCCACCGAATCTGCCCACTAACCATCCCACCAAGTCCTTCAGTGCCTTAGCCCCTCTCACACCTGTACGCTCTGAGCCCCCCTTACACCTGTACACTCTCAGCCCCTCACACCTGTACGCTCTGAACCCCCTCACACCTGTACGCTCTGAGCCCTTTTCACACCTGTATGCTCTGAGCCCCCTCACACCTGTACGCTCTCAGCCCCCCCACACCTGTACACTCCTAGCACCACTCACATATGTGTCTATGACAAGCACATACATACACACACAGACATGTACGCACACACAGGCATGTACACACACAGAGACATGTACACACACAGAGACATGTACACACACAGGCATGCACACACACACAGACATGTACACACAGAGAGACATGTAAACACACAGAGACATGTACACACACATAGGCATGTACACACACACACACACAGGCATGTACACACACAGAGACTTGTACACATACAGAGACATGCACACATGCAGAGACATGTACACACACACAGGCATGCACACACACACACACACACACACACAGACAATGACACACACACACACACAGACATGTACACACACAGAAATGTAGACACACAGCCATGTACACAATCACACACACAGCCGCCCTTAATGGTAAGGTGTTCCTAGTCCCAGCTCTTGTTTCCATATGCAGAGGGGTGCACATGCAGGAAATGGCCAGAGATGGCAGCAAAGAGCCTGATGTCAGCTCATGACAGAGCAGCAGCCTTCTGACTCATACACATACAGGAGCATTTACGGAGCTCCTCTGCACCCACCCCTGCCTTCTCATATCCCTGCCAGTCGGCCGGGCCCATCCAGACATTGGGGCCCCTTACAAGTGTATGGGCTGTACCTAGGGGTCAAGTACTGGGGAAAAAAGTGTGGGAACTCCCACCCAAGATCCACTCGCCCACCAAACAAAAAAAAAATTATATGCACGAACGCTTCAAAAGTGGTATTTTTTTGATCCAATTTTCGTATTGTGTGTATGAAGCTTAACTGTTAGTACATAAAAAAAACAATCCTCAATGAACATAAATATGGTAATTCTCTGAATAATCAGCATTCATTCAATTGTGCTTCCATGCAAATGTGAACATCATGTTCTGATCTTTATTGGGGAATTTTATTTTGTATATAGAGTGTTTATGTGGTGAGTTTACACTTTTCATTGAACAGAGTTTGGATAACACAGGGTTAAACGGAAAGGTCATAAATTAACTGCACATTATCTGGACAGAATGCTTGGGGAGATAGTGATGTGTTCCTGCTTAGGAGATGTATGTTAGCTTGGGGGGCTGCAAACTCTGCAGGACTCCAACACTCACTCGCTGCTATTCCAACCATTCACATATTTCCACATAAACTTCCCTCCTGGCATTAAACTTTGCCAGGTATTGTGCTCAGCTTACCACCCCAAACTGATGTTCCTCCCTCAGCTCACCTCTCTCCCTGCATGTCCTGTGAACAGAATAGCTGTGCTCCTCCTCTGGGTTCTCTCATCCATATGGCACTGAAGATAGTGGGGGGGATTCAGCGGGACACACAGAGCAAGTATGCAGGAGACTGGGGGGGGGATGAGGCGACAGAAAATCAGGAGGGGCCGGCAGGGAGGAGCGCATCAAGAGAGGTCTGACTTAATACAATCTCTTAGCAGCAGGGACCTTATCTTACCTTACCGTCAGCTAGCTGTGATTGACAGGTAGATCGAAGCAGAAGCTGTCATGGGGCCCCCTACTGGCAATGCCTGAATGGTCAGGTGTGCGGCACTTACTATTGCAAGCTGTGTCGGCAGCTGCTGGGTGTAGCACCTGCCACACAGCTCGCATACTTCAAAGTCTTGCAGGACAGGGCTGCTAACGGGAACTGAGTTCCTGTTGTGGAAAAAGTATGCGTTCCCGCAGGACTTGAGCCCTGGCTGTACCCCCTGATGGCGGCCCTGCATACGTGAGTAGTGCCCGCATATGAAAACAGTGTTTAAACTACACATGTGAGGTATCACCGCGATCGTTAGAGCAAGAACAATAATTCTAGCCCTAGATCTCCCCTGTAACTCAAAACATGCAACCTGTAGAATTTTTTAAACATCGCATATGCAGATTTTCATGGGTAAAAGTTTGTGACCTGTTGGGTATCAATTTACTCGGCGTAAAATCATCTTTCACAATCTAAAAAAAAAACTTAACTGTATTATTTTTTAATTAAAAGTGATTTTTTTTTCAAAAAGTGGTTTTTG